>VZSZ01004226.1:29221-120978 GCA_013398815.1 Ibidorhyncha struthersii
CTGGAGAGGGTCCAGCAAAGGGCTACAAAGATGATTAGGGGATTGGAACATCTTTCATATGAGGAGAGACTGAGGGATTTGGGTCTCTTTAGTCTAGAGAAAAGAAGATTGAGGGGGGATCTTGTTAATGCTTTCAAATACTTGAAGGGAGGATGCCAGGGGGATGGGAGCAGTCTTTTTTCAGTGGTGCCCATTGATAGGACGAGGGGTAATGGGCACAAGCTTGAACATAGGAAGTTCCATCTTAACATGAGGAGGAACTCCTTTACTTTGAGGGTGGCAGAGCACTGGAACAGGCTGCCCAGAGAGGTTGTGGAGTCTCCCACTCTGGAGACATTCAAAACCCGCCTGGACGCTGTCCTGTGCAACCTGTTGTAGGTGACCCTGCTCTGGCGGGGGGGTTGGACTAGATGATCTCCAGAGGTCCCTTCCAACCCTGACTATTCTGTGATTCTGTGATTCTGTGAGCTCCAAGTACAACCAAGTACCCAAACCGTTTCTCTAGGTCCAGTGGTAGCCAAAAGCCAACCTGTAGTGGCTATTGGCCCATGGACCTTCTATAAAGGAAATTATTCCAACAGAAAATTCTGGCCAAGCTTTGGCCAGATTCAGCTATACAAATGAGCTTCTTTTTGCCATTCCACTTATGCAAAGTAGCAGTAAGCCCAGGTTAAGTAGCTACTCGTTTAACAGATTTAACTCTGTTTTACACCTTGGGAATGATCTAAAGCAGTAGGATAGTAAATCTATCCTAAATACATACAGTCTTCAGAGATAAAGGTGAGATCTTGGTTACGCTGACATTTATGAGACTTTTCCTAGGATTTCTCATCCACCCCCTTGGAAGTCTTGCCTGGGATTCAACATCAAGACACCATCTTCAGGTTAAACTCTACAGATGCTGGAGTTCAGTTAATCACAGCTGAAGTTTATCGCGTTGACAACTGCCAAGGAGGAGGCACTGCAAGGCAGATTTTCATCTCTGTTGGCTGGCATTAACACGAAGTCAGAGGAGTTATCCTCAGTACGTACTGGTTTAATTAAAATTAGTTTTATCCTCAGTTAGTGGAAATTAGCAAGGAGGGAAATGTTAGGGAATTCCTTGCTGCTGAACTGTGGAGAAATGTATGCAGCAATAGGATTCCCAGGTCCCTTGCTTGGCTAATGAGGTGCGCCGCACAGGCCGGGTCCCCTCGGTGCAAATGTGGGATAATCAGTGCGGTCTGGAATCGCGCTCCCGGGAAAACCAGTCCGTCATGCTCCCGCGCCACGGCTCGAGTCTTCTCCCATTCCGAGTTAATAATAAACACAACCCAGCTAAGTGATATACGTGACACGTTTATTACCATGTCCTTTAGAAGCAATTTCCTTTCTGCTCTGTTTTCTCACAGGCAGCGTAATTACCGAGTCAAGGAGAAGAGAGAAAAAAAAGAAAAAGTTTCCAGATTTGATCTTTCCCAGATGAAATGGCAAAATTAATGAACCAGTGTATTCTCTTCAGAGATGTAAGGAGATATACCTTAGGGTTAACAGCTGCGTTTCAGCAAGTCTTCAAGAGAAGGGACACAGTGAAATCAACTCTATATAGGTACAGCTTAGCCACAGATTTTTAAGCGATTACACCCGAGCCGTTGGTTTGTGCCTACATGGACGGCAGGCAGCACGACATTCCCAGCTGTGCTTTGCAAAACAAACCCAGCCACCGTTCCTTACATGACAGATCGTTCAGTTCCATACGGAAAAAGAAATAATACTATAATGTGAGGCAAAAATCCTAATGCTGTTGGAGCAGGTGACCATTGACTTTATCAGAGCTAGGGTTTCCCTGGCATGGTGCCTTGTCTTGGGCTGTGCAAGGGGGGATGCCATGCGTTTTGTGTGGCACGTTCTTCCTGTCCTGCTCTGTAGCCCCATCACCAGGGAATCCCTTTAACCGTGGGCCAGAAAATAAACCCTCTATTGCAAATTGCTCACCAGCAGGTGCCCTAAACCGTCCTAATAGTTGTGTAAACCAGAAGGCTGAGAGGAGTGTGAGTGAGCGGGTGCAGGCTGAGAAGCACGGGGGGAAAAGGCTGTTGGATTGCTCTGCACCAATGTGCCCAGTGAGAAATAGTTTCCATGCATGCTTTCAACCTCTTCTGCTTGGAAAGAAAGGACACAGCCCTGAGGCACCATCACTACAATGGGCTCTATGTAAGATGGTGCTTATAAGCATTCATCAAACTGCAGCGAGCGCAGGACAGTGTGGCAATGTGTCCTCATTCAGCAGCACTTCCCATGGGCGATGGAACCATGCTGGGAACTGGGCAGGCCACTCACTGCTTGATGCTGGCAGAGGGAGGCAATCTGAGGTGCCTGTGTTTTAACCTCTGAAGTCCCAAATGATTTGGCTTCTGACAGCCTCAGAGGGCTTGCATTGACCTCTCTGCCTGTGGGCCATCGCGTGCAGGAGCACCATCCAGGTGGCAGGAACCTGGGGTTAAATCATCCCTCGGGAAGTGCTCTCTGCTTCCCTGTTGGTCCAAGATTTGGAAACTTTCAGGGCATACTGCAAAACCTGCAGTTGTGTGTGAGTCTGCCCACTCCGTGCTGGCTTTCAAGAAGGGTAATTTAGTGGCAGAAAACGGAGGAGGCAGAGACAGCTAGCAGAAAGGTGACACGGATGGAGCGGTGATGGGCAAGACATGCGTGCACTGTTGCAAGGCAGACAAGGCCCCCACATTCACCCTTCTCCAGCATCTCCAGAGCACGGGCACTCCAAGGGCATCTCCAGACCAAGAACACAGGAGACCCCTTGTGAAGGGTCAGAACCCCCTTCCCTCCATGAGAGGTCTCTGTTTCGGGGGGCTGCCCAGTGGGGCTGGTCCTGAAAGTTGCCCCCACCAGGGCGGGCATTGGGAGCCCCCCCGGAGTCCCACCCCCGGCTCTGCAAGCCCTGACGTGTAACTTCTCATGGCCAAACCAACCGGTCAATGGGGCTGGTGCCACAGCAGTTTCTGCTTCTCGCCAGGCGGTTGGCCGTGAGATTGGCTTGAATGGGGATGTTTACTACAGCCGAGGGGAGAGATGGGTACCCTCGGGTTTGGGACGCTGGGATATCCCCATGCTGTGTGTCTTTCATAAAGTAATTAAGCTTAATCCTTCCGAGGCAGAAATTACGGGTCAGATTTCAGCTGGCGTAAATCAGCGCGGCTCTGCTGGGGTCAATGGAACAAACCGAGCTTGTGCCAGCACAGGCTCTGGACTGGTGCCTGTCATTGTGTGCAGTCACAAACACTGCTAAGCGCCATGAAATTAGAATGAAAGATTAATAAAATCATATTTTGCATTGTCCTCAGCACAGACAGGCCATTTGGAATAGCACAGCAGCCATGTATTGCCGGTGGCTCTGACCCATGTTGTTTTCAAAACTCACTGGTGTGTATGGAAATTAATATGGCTTCATGGTGAAAAGTATTATTCTCTGCTTTATTTGGTAATTTAGCCTTATGGCTCAACAATTCACTTTGTTTAGCCTTATAGTTTTTATTTTAATTCACACACAGCACTCAGCTCGTAAGCTGAGCTGTTCTCTAGGCAATATTCCTGGGAATTTAGGAGTTGGTGCCCCACAAGGGTTTGCTCATACACTACCCCCGGTACCAGTCAGAGCCAGGTGTGTCAGAGGAAACATCTCATCAGTTCTTCATCTCCTCCTGGAGTTCCTTCAGCATTCCTCTTTGTTGACAATCGCTCTAACTATTCATTACAATTTATGATAGCCATGGTTATTTGGCAAATTGAAGTCCACTCCTCTCCTTTTACAATATGTATGACACCGATCCAGTGAAAGACTTAACATGCAGATTTGTTATTTTGAAACAGCCTCTCGTAACTGTACACAGTCTATACTAGCCTGACGTTGTGCCTCTTTTTCCCCTATATAAGAAAATCAGGTTTTGTGGAATCCAGCCATTTGCTATGGGTTAGCCTCCCTCCCCAAAATTGTAATTGAATTTTGCAGGTCCTGTCTCAAACTCACTTGATGTGATGTTGCTTGGGTATTAAAAGGTATTATTGCCTTAAACCCAGTAACAGTAAATTTGCTATTTAATCATATCACACTTCCGATTTGCAACAGAAACAACTTTGTGGTCCAGCTGAACACTGGAGCTAGAAAAAAAAGCAGATTAAATTTTATTTCTTGGAGGTGTAATAGCCTTTATTCTTGCAATTACTTACCTGTGTCGTCTCTGATTAGAGTTAATTACTGTAAAAGATAAGCTGTTCTTGCTTTCACTGTTACAGGTAGGGCGATACTGGATCAGTATGACATGGCACATGTTCATTGCACTTCAAGAGACATATTCTTGAGTGAAAATTGACAGAACAATTTCAGCAGACATCAAACCTTCTCCTGAATTTGCACAAGGCCCACGGATGCTGCTGCCACACAGTAAGTTTTTGCAGTATTTTCTGTGAAGACGGATCAGCATAACTGAGAGTGTGATGTTGTCTTAGAGATTATGAATGCATCTATCCCAAAACGCTCTAATGATTTTGTCCCTTGCATTGCAGTGAGCATCTTCATAGCTCACACTGGCAGAACTTGGGATCTCGTGGAGTAATCTCACCTGTGGTACCTATATCAGATATACCTATTTCAAAGGCAGCACTGATTTGTCCTGGATCTCCTATTCCATGGTACTGGGTCTGTATCGCATGAATTACCATGGCAGATGTGTGAAGTTGCAACATGGTAGGATTAATGCCTGAAGATCAAGGGCATATTCCCTTGATCTTAAGGAGCCCAATGTCTCTCTTTTGACAAGGGAAGAAAAAAAAGAATTGTCCAAAGGGGAGTCAGAGCTGCTAGCTGCTCTGATCTGTCCCTCTTCTCTCCCCTTTCTCTCATTGACTACTAAGGAAGCATGTAGACATTGGCCTTATTGAATCATAGAATCATAGAATGGTTTAGGTTGGAAGGGACCTTAAGGATCAGCGAGTTCCAGCCCCTGCCATAGGCAGGGACACCTCCCACTAGACCAGGTTGCTCAAAGCCCCATCAGCCTTGCCTTAAACACCTCCAGGGATGGGGCATCCACAACTTCCCTGGGCAACTTGTTCCAGTGCCTCACCAACCTCAAAGTGAAAAATTTCTTCCTGATGTTAGCCTTAGCCATTAACACCCCATTTCTACCCCTCACAGCATCCTAACTCAGTACTCTGCTTGTGTCCATACCTCTCTCTGGTTTTGCACATCATTACCCCCTGGTAATCACACATTCAACTTAATTTCCTCATTATACCTGGAAAAACTTCCCTGTCCGGAGCAGGACAGGAGAAGGGTTTCACTCCCTGCTACAGCCCCCCAGTTTAGCTGCGAGACGAGAGGAGAGGAAGCCAGCTTTGCTCAGCCCCTGTACGACGGCAGGGCACTGGGCTGGGAGAGGAGGGAGGGTGGTGGGCAGCCTGTGGTCCCCCTCAGCTGCAGGTTTGTGGTCTAACCTGGGGTCATTTCATCTCAGCGTGCTCTGCTTTGGTCTGTGAAAGGCGTCGAGCCAAGCATTTGCCCAGCTTTGTAAAACCCTTCGTTATTTCAGGTGGGCTGCACTTTCCAAACATTTCTAACTATCCTCGCACCATTGTGCTTGGCTTCTCTCCTGTCTTCGTTTAAATCCCCCTTGAACACTCACTCCTTCCAAGAGGCCTATAAATGCTAACCTATGTCAAGATAATGTCATTATCACTACCATCAATGGAGTAACTCATCAAGTGCTGAAATAAATCACTTTCCCTGGGGATTACTGCCTAAAAGCCAAATGTAATCAGTAAAGCTTGGGTTTGACAAGGCTGTCACAGATAGAATTCATTTACTAATGAGTTGCAGCCTGAAGTCCACATTGGTAATGTGTCTGTGGTTTTAATGAAACGTTACAGAGACCTTCTTCTTAGCATTTGTTGCTTGTTAGATAGACTGGTTGTCAGATACGTCTTCCCACTTGATGGGAAAGTTTTTTTCTTCCTCTTCCCCCGCCTGAACAATAGGTCTGTGAGCATTGTGCTGCTAAATACTGTTTCCTAAAATCATTTTTGCTCCTTTGGAAAAATGTACCTCTTTGGCCTAAATCAACATGTCAGCTGTACCATCACCCGTCCATGGAGGGATGCTGCCTTTTGCAGCGTTTTTTATAAAATAGTTTCTCCTGACAACTGCTGAGAGAAAAATAAAAGTGCTATCTGTTCACTGTGCTATCAGGAGAAAACTTGAGTCATCGATAAGGATGGTTTCTAAGCAACCAAATGCAGCCTACAACCATAATAACAGCACTTTGAAAGTAAATCACTTAGTCTGGTACATGCGAAGCCCCACTGTCCAATTAATGGTGAATTTGTATCAGCTCCATTGTCTGGCAGACACGCATTAACAGGGCTGAAGTGGTTCTAAAACAACACTATAAGTGGTAAAACAAAACTCGTTTGGACCTCCTAAAGACTAATCTTTTTAAAGAGGTTTTGCAGAAAATGTCCTAAAAGTTTTAATAGAAAATAACAATTTTTCTACCCTACAGGATATTCTGGTGAATTGTGTCTCCGTTCAAGGATGACTCCTAAAATTTACAGAAAAAATATTAGTTGCCATAGGTTTTTTAATATTTTGCCTAACTTTCCCCATAGAAAAGTGACCTAAGTATGATCAAGTGTTGTGTTTATTACAGTGCAGCAACATCTTTGTAGAGAAAACACACACTTTGTAAGAGAATCGTATACTGTGTCGTTTGTCTGCTCTACTGAAATTTAAACAAAGGTCAAAATAGGATCAAAAATGATCTTTTTCAGTAGGTAATAGGGAAACCTGTAAAAAATACCTTTCCTTGTCACAGTCCACTGCCTAAATCCATCACTGCTCAGCTGTACTGCCTGCCATAAATCTTCCTTTCTCATCTGCTCCTCTTCTCCCATGTTACTACTAAGACAGAGTGATGCTGCCTAAGGGTTGGTCCCCAATGAGCTCCCAGAGGAGGTCCTGTCTGTATCTGGTAGCCTGTCTCCAGGGAAGGGAAGGGAGGTAGCCCCTGATTTCTCTTAGCAGGGAAACAAGCCAAGAGGACTTGCATCTTCATCTCCATCCTCCTGGTACATTTTAACAAGCAGAAAGGGACTTCAGGGACCTCATAGGCCATGAAAAGGGAGGTAATGTTTTAAAAATCACTGCAGAAGAGAGCAGCTGGCAGCCATTTGTTGCTCCTCATGCTTTTTGTGAGGAGGGCAAGGGCTGCAGCAACTGGTCCTCAGGTGGCCCCATCATGGACGTGTGTGGGAGCTGGGCGCTGCAGCCATGGAGCACTTGGAAAGGGGAGAATGGGGTTTCAGTTGGAGAAGGGAGCATCCTTGGTGGTTAGGGACCAGCTGGGAGGGGTGGTGGGGAGCCCAGGTGAGACTGCTCCTTTGTTCGCTCATGCACAGCACTCAAAGGGTCACAAACCCTGCGGTCCGTGTGGGAACAAGGACCAGAACTTCAAAAAAACCCGGATGTTTGCTGGGGGAAACACAGGCACTGCAGCCACCCAGGAGCCTGAGCAGCTTACAAAGAGCTTTTCATGCTGCAGTTTGGGTCTTTTTAAGTGGCATGTTAAGATTTCGCCCATAATTTCTCTGGGTCTAGTTGTAAAATGGGGGTGGAGATATTACTTCTGTCCTTGCTTTGTCTGATTCGCCTAGTTAGGCAGTGTCTGGCCCAGTGATACTGCTGAACACCACTGAAATGCAACTAATACCAAATTACTTGCAAGTCCATGCTAAAGGAGTTGTAGAAGCTAGAGAATAAAGCAAAATAGAGTGGAAATCTGGGTATGGCAATTGTTGGAGGGAAAGATTGTGACTCTGTGAGTATTAGTTGCAGACTTCTCTGTGCTAACGCAGAAATGACAAACATTAAAAAAATAAGTGATGGCATCATAGGGTCTGTCCATGTGTAAAATGCTTCTGGAAAGCTCAGTGTATTTAGTTTTGGGAACATACTCTCCATTTCTTCAGATGCACGGAAGAACTAGTTTCCCCCCCCACCAGCTCTCATGGAAGGACATTTGAGCTGAAACCTCTCCACAGGGCGCCCTTTGGGTAGCAGAAGATCCCTGAGCCCATGGGAAGCAAACACGTGGTGATGAAGTGTATGGGCCACGGAGGCAGTGCTTGGTGGAGGACCCTGCGTGCCATGCACAAAGTGAGTCAGAGCAGACAGATTTGGAGACATGATGAACAAGCCGTAAGTTTCAAAAGGAGAATTTTGGACACTTGCACTCTCACCTAATCCCAGAGAGTTCTCTGTGATGACGAGAAAACTAACCCAAAGAAATGCAAGGATGTGGGTTTTTCCCCTTTCTCATGCTGCCTGATTAAAGAGCGCATTTTGGATCAGAAACCAAGGTGAATCCTGTGAGCACAGAGAGCTTCAGGGCCTGAAAGGAAGGAGTCCAAGGAATGTTTGCACTTCTGTAGACATTATTTCATGTCTTTTTTTATTCTGTGGCATATTTCACATAGGTATATGAAGAAGGGAAGCTATTTAATATTGCCTGTGAGCAGCAAGGAGCAAAGGACACAGATAAGCCCATTCACATGCAACCCATGAATCCAAGGGCAATGAATTCTTCAGCTGAAACTGAAGAAGGAGCTTGTGAGCATGACTTCCCCATTGACAGAGCAGAGGACTGCCATGCCTCTTCTGCAGTTAAACTTGGGTCTTAAAACCCAGCCTTGAGGTGGGTTTTGGCTCTGCGTGACCTTCTGCTCTGTGACAGGAGGAACTCTTGAGGGTGAGAGTAGGTTGATGGATCAGGTGGTATTGGATGCCCTGGACCCAGGGCAGTGGAGGGGCTGCAGGAGAGACTGGGATGGGAGACCCATCACGGACCTGTCTCTACCATCCCAGACCCATCACAGCCATGCAAATCTGTGCAAAGAATGGGTTGGTATTTTTGGGACCCACCTGCCTATGCTGTGTTAGCCGTGGAGGTGTGCTCATGGCACAGGACCAAAACACTGAATAGCAGCTGGGCTGTGGAGAGGGCACAAGGTGTGGGAAAGTCTCTCCCCCACACCCTCATCACAGTTATCCATGTTATTAACTACCTGCAAGGTGTGAATTCAAAAGCGCAGACATAAGAGACCTCTGAGGTCTCCACAGCTCTTGCAAAACCAGAGTTAAAAAGCCCAGAACATCCTTCTCAGGGCAACTTAAGACGTTTCTCTCTCTCCTGTTTGAAAATTTTCTATGTCGGCTTCTCAGCTGTACTTGCATATGGGGTACATATGGAGGAGAAAAAAAGCAGCAATGACTGGCGCCAAACGGGGCCTGCTGCAGCTTTTAACAGTCCTCTCCACTTACCATTAAAATGTCGCTTTATTGCTGCAAAAATACTTCCCAAAGACATGGCCCTTGGAGCGCAGCAGGGAAATGTGCCACAAAGCAGGTGGCTCTGGGGTGGAAGGAGCAGGACTGAGAGCAGCAGCCATGTCGGGCTGTCCCAGAAATATCCAGCCCCGCTGACCCACGTGGCGGGGGCTCAGCAACCTGAGGAGCTGCTGGGTGGATGGGCTGGGGTGGTTACGGGAGAAAGCAGCAGCGATGCACAGTGTGCCCTGCTCAGGGTGACAACTCAGGCCATGGGACCACGCCGAGCCCCCCACCTATCCACCACGTTTTGTCCCACGCCATGCCTTCCCAGGTGGGCATCTCTCCTCCATCTTGCTTGGACATTAGTGAGGATGTGTCTCCAGCTTTGGCAGGCTGTCTTCACCTGGCACCTGGACCTCTGCTCTTCTTGCAGTCCTGACCTCATTTCCAGGCTCCCCAGCCCTGGTGCATCATAAGGCAGTTGTACATGCCTGTTTGCATCCCACCACCATGCCCCAGTCTGGGGGCCAGCTGGTCCTCCTGCTGTCCTGTATTTTGCATGACACTGCCTAAGAGGCATCAGCCCTGGTGGCAGCTCCTCTCCCCATCGGCCCTGGCAGGGGGAGAAGCGGTGGCCAAGAACCAGAGGGTGACATGCCAGCGGGGCTTGGGAAACCCATCCCATTTTTGACGCCCACAGTGGGCTGCGGTGCTGCCCCCGTCCCTGGGAAGTGGCTGGCAGCTCCTTTGAAGCCGCCTGCCCCCCATCTGCCTGCCAGCTGCCCTTCCCCGCCGCGGCTGCCCGCAAAGGCGTCGTGGGTGGGAGGCGGAGCGGGAGTGATGCCGAGGCTCAGCGTTCGGTGGGATGGTGGGCTGCCTGCGGTGGGGACGGGCAACGTGCTGCCCATGCAAGGGAGGGTTTTCGGGGTGGTGGTTGTGAGCCGTGGCCACGGCCCTTTGGGTCCTCCTCCCCTCTTCCATAGCAGCTGGTAGTCGCTGAGCAGCCAGCCAAAATCTATTTCTGATTAGGGCAAATTGCACTTCAGCGGATGCCAAATACGTGCACAGATGTACAGAGGACATTTGGCTTGGAGCTGCATGAGGACAGTGTCGGTTACGGCATAAACCTGCATCACTGCTTCAGAGGAGCCCAAAAGCAGGGGACAAGATACAGGCTGGCAGTGGGCAGTGGGGTTTCTTAACTCTTTCTGCTGGTGTTTGCCGAATCCCCTAGGAAAGAGGGATTGTTTTTCAAGAGATGTTTTCTTGCCTGCACTAACTGTGCCTGTTTTCATGAGCTGTACGCATCTCCCTCACCTGACAGGATCCTTGGTGGTCTGTGGCGGCTGCATTCCCCTATTAAAATGCAACAGGAGGCTGTGAAATACTCGGTTATCAAAGCTCTGTCTTTTGGCTGCACTGCATCTGCGATCAATATCCATTTTAAGGCTTCTAGCCTGACAATGCAGAGTTTTCTTCACCAAACAGGATGCAGAATAGATGGTAAATGGTTCACTGTTTCAGTTTTTTTATAATTTTCTTGTATTTTAGGTAGTTTCAGCATGTATATTTTTGCATTCCCTGTTTCAAAAATATACACCCGCACTGACACTGTAGACAGTCTGTACAGCTGATATCTGCTCCTATTATCTCTCCATGCCCAACTAAGACTTGTATTAATCTTTTCCCGGAGCAACCCATTGGTGAAGAGCTGAACTTTTTAGCAGTTATAGTCAACTAAGACAAATTTTTATGAAGTTATTTCAAAAATGGAAAGTGAACTTAGAAGCCAGATTTCATTGGGGAAGCACTAGTTGCAAAGCATTAAGAAGTGGTGTGATTAGTAAAAAAATATGGAAAGAAAATAATGACCTTCAGAAAAACTCTTTTTTTTTTTTTTTTTCCAGCATTGCTAAGTTTTCAGAATATTTTGCCCATGCTCAAAGTTACCCTTCTGGGGAAAAGAAAAGGATCCCCTTTTTTCAGAAGAGTTTCTGGGAAGCTGTGAGAAAACGTATATTCTGTCACCCTGGCCACGCTGAAATTTCTGTGGCAATCACAGGCAGAGCCAGAGGTGAAAAATACTGGGTTGGAGTGGAAGGGAATGAGCGGCTGCTCTCAGGGTATAAGAAAAAAAAGACAGGTGTTAAAGTGCCCTCCAGTGCCAACCCAAACAAAGGGTGGTCCGCTCTTAATTTTCCTTAGAGTTACAGGGGTGTCGTTTCCAACTACAACGCAATTTCTTTCCATAAAATTTAGTTTAGGAATCAAGAATATTTTTTTTTAACTGAAAAATTAACAACTCCAGGGATTTCTGGACTCATGTGCTTTGGCAAATAAGGTCGATTGTAATGGCATTAACACAGAGTGGACAAATGGGACTAATTTGCAGCATAGTGGATTCCAGATACATAAAAAAATTGCTGGTGATAAAGATTTATGGATGCCGTGTTCATGCTGATGAAGTGCCTGCTTGTTGCTACTTATAATTTAATACTAGTTCCCCTTGGATTTTTGGTTTTCATCCTGTGGCCTTTTTAGGGGAAGGAAAAGAAGGGGAAGACAGCAAAGGGATTTGGAGGATGAGAACGGGGTCAGGCTCTGCACGCGCTAAAGAAACAACAAATTGTTTGAGGTCACAGACATTGTTAAATCACGCTCGAAAGGTCTGGTACACTTGTCCCAGCTGCTATCATCAAGCAGATGTGTGTTTGTGTATTAAATATGGAGAGAAAGCTGAGCTGGCGTGGTGAGGACCGTCGCTTGCTGATGCAGCCTGCCCGGGGCACCGTGCCAGCGGGAGATGCTTCAGACGTCAGCCACCGTGCTTTCCTCCCCGGCAAGCTGCAGTGCATGCGGAGGTGCTCGGGAAGGGATGGCTGAGACCTGGATGGTGGTGGGAACGCCTGGACTCTGCTCCCTCCTGCTGCCTACAGGGACAAGAAGAAGGAAACAGTGTGGGGATTCATGGCTGTTGCCTCCTAAGGCAAGGCGTGACTTCTGCTGCCCAAACCTTGGCGGGGTTTCCAGTTAGTCCCATGAGGGAAACGGGTAGGAAGGGAACAGTCTGTCTGTCTCCTTGGTGAATCCATGACACATCCATGCCTCTACGGGACGTGTGGGCTTTTCCTCTCCCGTGCAGTGTCCCTGTGCAGAAACAGCACAGAGCAGCTCTTGGATAGCCCTGAGCAGTTCTGAGCTCCTCATAAAGTCCACTGATTTCAAAAGGAGTTTTGCATCAAAATGTTTTTAAGCACTTGCAACTTTGTTTTTTTTGTATACCAAAGTGGCAATACTCTGGGAAAGTTTTGGTTGTCTCTCAGCTCCTCTAAACACGTTTCCCTCAGTAGCCGATACTGGGCAATGGTTATGGCTGGCTGTTACTTCAAGCAGTGTTGGGACCCGGTGGGAACAAAATGCCTCTATGGGCCACTCTGCCTCCAGAAACTCTTGTCATGCACTGTTGGATGTGATGCCAAGGTGTTTAGGGGGAATTTCTGTGGCTCCTGAAATATTCTGACCTTGAAGGTGGCCTTGTTCCTGTATCAATGACTAATATTCTTCAGGTCTCTTATCTGACTGCTCTTTTTTTTTTAAATAATACTTGGGATCTGGCGTAAGGTAGCAATTCCAAATCGACGAGATTTCTTTAGGCTTATCAAAATACACAGAAAAAAACCCAAACCCAAGAAAGGTCAGAAGACAGGGCAACTAAGGTTCTATTTCTCTATATAATGTTCCCTTTGAAATGTGCGTTTGCAGTTTCATATTGCACCGTAAACAGCAGATAGCTTCTGTGCCCTTCTGGAGGCTAATTCACTGATGTACCTTTGCATTACATGCCTTGTGTTCAGCCTTTATAAAAAACCTGATGTAATCTTAATCATTTTCTGCCTACTGCATTTCTTGCTTTTCTTCTTGCTTATTTTTACACTTGGAGATACTTGGCATTGCTTATTTGGGATGTTACATAAAAGACTTTAAGAACTGGGGGGGGACTAGATGATCTCCAGAGGTCCCTTCTAACCCTGACCATTCTGTGATTCTGTGATTCTGTAACTGTAGCAGTTATTTAAACACCAACCCCAGCAAAATGAACGTAACATCATCATTTATTTCTAATAGGAGGTGATTTCCCTGCTCCACAGACCAGAAGATCCTCACGTAGCATTTCACCATTTCACTGTTTCCTCTGGTGAAATAAAGTCCAGGAGGAAAGAAACTAGCAAAGGAGGCAGAGACAAAGATGAAGACTGAAATAACCGGTGTCTTTTTCCATTTAGTTGTCGGCACCTTCTACCACCACACCTGCTCCATGGCTTCAACATTTGGTGAGCTGATTTGATAAATCTGTACTGTTAGGCTTATTTAAATATTTTGAGGCTACATGTGTCGGGTCTAGGGCTGGATTCACCCTATACTTGGAGCATCAGAGGTAAATGTGCAGCTGACAAATTTCCCTAGTCTTTGAAAATTGGGCATCTCTAGAGAGTGGTTCACGTTAGGTGGGCCATATCTCCATCTTTTTTAAAGAGACTAAGACCCGTTTTGGAAAGTATTGTTCCAAACCCATCTGTCTTTATTGAAAATTCAGGCAATTCAGGAAACCTTGCCGAGGAAACAGACCTCCAAGTCACCATCCCAAAAGGAATCAGAGAAAATATTTCTGCCCTTTGCCTATCAAGAAAGATTTGAAGACAGTTTAGAAAAGCATCTTTAAATCACATTGCAAAGGTGTTTTGTACCAATGAAGATGATGGTGAGTACTCAGTGAGATTGTCAGATGCCAACAGGTAATTTCCACCAAGTGCAACAGAGGCTGGCAAGGTAACACTTTCAAAGAGCCTGCTAAGTAGGAGCTCCTTTTTCCAAGCTGGCCATTAAATGCTTAAGAATCTAAATCTCTCTGAAAATCCCATTCCTTAGGAGTTAAGTTGCTTTTCGAAATGGTATTTGGCACCCTAAGTCATTTTTCAGAACACCTTTTTGAAAAATGTTATTGTAGGTCCTCTGAGATGCTGCTTGTGACCACCATACGTTGGGGAAGGGTTGCAATACCCCAAAAAAATCGATTATCAATTTTTTGAGCATGTTCTTGGGCAGATCAAGTGCAAAGAGTAATTCTATTTAGCTTGAAGTATCTGGTAAACATAAAGAGAAAAAGGGCTCTGTAGTTGGACAGGTCTTATCTCAGTATCTTTATTTACATTTTCAAAGAACACTGACGCAATCGAGCTACCAAAAGAACTGCTTTCCATCAGCCTGGGAACAGAAACAAATTAGTCTTTAATGGTGTTGTGTGAAAACTATGGCAAATGTTATGTAAAACTGTGCAAACAGAATGTTTGTGTTCTAGTTCCAGGTCATTTAGTGGGCGAAAAGAGAGACATTTTGTGTGAAATAGCCATGAAACGGTTCGCTATTATATAAGGATAGGATCTGCTAGATCAAACTAATGGTGACATGCCGAGAACCAGATGCTTCAAAGCAAAATGCAAGACATCCCAGTGTGGATAATTGTGAAATAGTCTGACCATAGGGGAAATTTCTGCATAAACGACTTTAGTGCTAAAAGGCTACATGTTTATATTGCTTCTGAAAAGGTTTTAGCCTGATTTCCCACAGACACAGGGCTTATGCAACCAGCGCTCTGCCTGGCTGTGCAAATCTCGGACTCCCTCCCTCCCTGTCTGCCCTTCTGCCTCCAGCAACCTCCAGACACATCCGATCCCTTCCACGTGGAGCAGAGGGGAGGAGGTCTCACAAAGAGTAAAGTTCCTACAGGTTTCACGAATATAAGCTGCCCCCCAGTGAGGAGAGACAGGTAATCGTGCCAGCTCAGGGTGAGCTTACACCTCATTAGAAACCAGAGAAACCCCATGGGAGAACATCTTATAAGTGCTCCAACTGTGGGAAAAGCTTCAACCGTGGCTCTCCATCAACAGGAGATGCAAATCCTAGGTAGCCACTGGCACTAATGGCACTATCTCTTTTTCCTATTGATTATAACTTTGGATATCCTTAGGATCTAATATAAATGCTTAATTCTTTGTGACTGAACATGTTCTTAGCTTTAACAACATCCAGGGGCAGTGAGTGCTAGTTGAATAATGTGCAGATAGGACATTTCCTTTTGGTACCAGAAATCTGCAGATTTTGTTGTAACTCTTCCCATAAAGCAGCTGGGCTTAATTAGTGCATGATGCTCTTTATGGGCCAGCAGGCTAATTTGTAAATTAATTAGAAGTAAGTTGAAGGCAGTCTCTTGCCTCTTGGGAATGCTAGAATTAATTGTTTCAAGGTGTTGAAACCTTGCCTCTTTGCCACACTGGGCTGTTTGACCCTTCTCTGGAATCAAAACCATTTTAGAAGATTTATATTATCCCTAATTTCAGACCAGGACAGGTCCACCCCATGGCACTCATCTTTTTCACACAGAGTTTCTGCAGAGTCCTCAGGATGCAGATATACAGTGTTTTCAAAGCTTGGCCATCTTCTCAAGGACCTGGCCTGCAGTGAGCTTCCCAATGTCAATTCATTCCCCTTACACTGCCAAATGCAACATCTTGTACCGCTTCTTCATAACCTTCACAGGAGCATGAATTAAATGAAGCCTCCTAGAAGAAGGAGAAGAAGTCGTCCTTACCATAGTGCTCACATTGGCCTGGATAGTGTTTAGATATTGAAAAAAAGTTACAATAGGAAGGTCTAAGGCGGAAAGGTGGGTCCCCAAAGCTGAAAGAAGTGATAGGATGAGAGGAAATGGGTTCAGGTTAAGCCAGGGGAGGTTTAGGTTGGATATTAGGAAAAATTTTTTCACTGAAAGGGTTATCCAACATTGGAATAGGCTGCCCAGGGAGGTGGTGGATTCGCCATCCCTGGAGGTGTTTAAAAAAAGGGTAGACGTGGTACTTGGGGATATGGTTTAGAAGTACTTTTGTCAGGTTAGGTTAATGGTTGGACTCGATGGTCTTGAAGGTCCCTTCCAACCTTAACAATTCTATAATTCTATGATTCTATGTATATGTGTTTCCCACAAAACTCGGCAGCTGGTATAACATTGCTAATGGGAAAATTTATTCATAGATATCTTGGCAGCTTCTCAAGGTAGTCTCATTTCAATTGCAAATGCACACCTCTCTCTACTTTTCATTAACATTTGTGCAAGGACCGTATTGTTCCTAGGAGCAGTATTGGGAAGGCACTTTGACACACCCACCTGTGGGCTGCTGGCTTCTAAAATAAAATAAGTAAACCAAAATCAATCTATATTTCATTTGTAAGGCCAAATGATTTATAAGATGAATCAATCTGTCAGGGACAGTCAGGGCTGGCAAACAATATGTCATGTCTCAGACAGTGGATTACACAGTTCAGCTGCTTGACTGCAAACCTCAAATATGCAGGAAAACATAGTGCTGGACTCTGTTTAGGCAAGACGTTAATTGAACAAGTTCAGAAATTCACACTGTATATACATTTATCACCACAATGAGCTGAGCTGTGTGTTCATTCAGTTTTCTTGGAGATGCGGCTTTTATTTACATGGAAGAACAGGCGCTGAAAGGACATGGAGGCCTGGTGGCCTGAGAGAAGAGGAACAGCAAGACCCTGCAGGTCCAAAGGGACAGAGAGTTTGGTAGCTCTGAAGGACGGATGGCTGTTCTTAGCCATTTCTTTTTGAAAGGAGGCTCTAGAGACATTTGCTTGTTTTTTCTGGTGAAGTTGCTAAGCGTTATGTGTTTTTGACAGGACCACCTATTTTGATGTAACATCGTGCTTCTTCAAGCAGCCATATCAGCATGTTATTTTCCATACCTTTTCTTTGGACCTTTGACATTTATGTCTATGCGTGCAATATACTTTACGTTCCAGTCTTCTCTTCCATGTCTACCACACATCCTTCATCTTCGTTTCCACACTCCCACATAATCTACTAGAAGGGCAAATTTTTGGCATTTGAGAGGAGTGTTAACAAGGATCAGATGCTGCCATCACTTATGAAAGAGCTAGTTTTCCTTTACCAGCTGTGGTATGCGCCTGTAAAAAAAAATCCATCGGTGTGGACCTTACAGCAAAGTTCTTGTATTTAGCAGGTGAGAAGTCAATACTTGACCCGTAGTGAGATTTGCTCATGGAAAACCCCTGGAAGCTGTTTTTAGCAGTGGGGCATTAGTCACCCTTGGAAGGCTGCTAGCTGGTCGGTGCTTCTGGCTCGCACCGCGCCGTGCCGTGCCACGTGCGAGGATTGCTTTGGAGGCTGCACAGTGTTAACAGCGACTCACGCTTTGCCTCAGGTGTTGAGTTTAAGCGCCTGGTTCCCACTTGTTTTAGGAAAACATGAGCTCACGTTCCAGACAGCTTTCTCTCCAGCCAGAAGTCATGTGTTGCGGTCCTTCCCTGCACTGGGGGGCCGGGAGGGATAACGTCCCACATCTGGGAGGAGTGTGCCATGGGATTTCTGCTGAACCGGTTTGGGGACGTGGGGTGGCGGGGAGACAACACAAGGGGGACAAAGGGCTGAGAAAGGGATGTTTTCTGTGTCAGGTGGAGATCAGGGAAAGAGGAGACAGCAGAGCAGTGAGGTCATGAAGAGAGGTCCGAGGAGTGGAATCTCTTAGAGCATCAAAAGCAGTGGAGTAAGTCATGCTGCATGAAGACTAAGGCAACTCCTAAAGAAAATAAAAAAGGCAAAATGCAGGTGGTTAAGGAAGAAGTCAATTTGATAGACTGGAAAGCTGGCTCACAGGGATGCCGCCTTGGAGCAGTGACTCTCCTTGGGAAGAGGAAAGGCAGCTGCTGCCTCATGGACGGTCACCCATCCCCTTCAATCTCCAGTTCGTCCCCACTTTGCAGCGGGCATGGCTGTGCGGGCACAGGGATGCACTTTGGCAGGAACTAGTGGCAGCTCAAGCCAGTTCCTTTCTCCCAGACCAGCAAGCCCTTTTCTTCCTCTTCAGCTCAGACAGGGGTCTGCAGAGAATAAAGGCTGCTGATACACAGTGTCACTGCTTTACAAGGAAATGTCTTGAAATAATACATACTTACAGCTTTTAATGACGTCTTTATCGTACGAGAGTCTAAGAGTGTGTGGACCTTGAATTGAATAAACAGAGCTGGGAACACTTTCTGCTGGAGAGTATACTTAAAGGCAGCTCTGGGGGCAACCAGGAGGATTTGGAAATTCAATTTTTTTGCTAGATATGACCAAAAGGAGCAAATATGGAAGTGTTAGGAAAGCCACAGCATTTCATTTAGACATCTTGTGTTGAAACACTGTGATGTTTTGCTTGGAGAATTTTCAGGGCCATGGTACCTTTCATTGAAAATACCTAGAAATAAAACATGAAAAGTAAAACAGTCAAACTTGTGTGATACAAGGCTGTTGGGAGAGGAAAGTGGTTGCCTCAGCTGCTAAATTGTTCCTTCAGTTTTACTGCTAAGGCTCTCCTGAGTCCCTCCAATGGCACAAGGAGGTCTTAAATCTTGCCAGGGGATCCTCCTGGCCCAGGGCAACCCCTGGGTGGCCCCAAGCCAAGAAGGTTGCTTAAGAGAGGCTACAGTTGTGTTTAGACCAGGCACAGCTCTCTGTATAGGGCCAAAAACACGTGGGAAAGCACAATGCAGCTGAGAAAGTCTCTCCTCTGTTTCCATTTTGTGGCTTCTGCAATAATCTTTCAAGGGAACCTTATAAACCTCTAAGTAGTGTTTTTTTTTAAACATTGCTGTTATGGTAATAGTTTAGTGCTGCCTCCTTTGTTATGTGTTAATGGTGCCCTCCTCGTAAGTCTACTAATAAAAGAAACTTAAGCCTCAATGTGAAAGTCCTTGTAAAGTTATAAATCAAGCACATTTGTGCTGTTTTTCCCTGATACGCAAGACACTGAAGTGGCTCTGCATCAGGGGTTAGCATCAGACCTTAACCAGGGAGCTTACACGTCAGCTGCAACACCTGCCACTACGCGTTCAGGGTCACATCCTCTCCGTACGAGGCAGAGTTGTAAAAGAGTGTTTTACGCAGTGAAAGGTCTCTTAAATGAGAGGGGAAGGGAAGGGATGGGAAAACTTTACACAAATTAAGAATAATAGAGAATATTGCATCTGGAATCTGGACGGAGTGATGCATAATCTGTATCACGCTTTGATCATCTCTTTAATATAACTTTTGAATCAACCTATGGAATATATTAATATAGAATCTGTTTCCCTGCAAGTGAATTCTCCAGGCTTGTTCACAGGTCTATGGAAAACTCTCCTTTCAGTTACAGTCTTTAATTCTATATATTGCCATAAATAAAATAGGAGAAGAGGGATGTGTCTGATTTTCCCCAATTGGCCAAGGTACCACCGTATGTACTGTGCAGGCAGCCCAAGCCTCATAGCACTAAAGTCCTGCTGTCTTCATAAGGGGGTGATGAGTGCATGTAGATAACAGCAGAGTCTGGCCATTTTTGGAGAAAGCCTTTCCTATGGGTTCTGTGAGCAATTACTCATTGGGGAAGTAAAATGAAAGAAAAAAGACCCCATAAATGAGTAGGAAGTGTAGACTGATTCCTGGAGAAAAGTGCAGTGGAAAAGACAGGAAGGCTGAATTTAGACAGACCTAAAAATTATAAAAATTAAGCCAGCTATTCCTTTCCTATTGCCAAGACACTGTGTTTTTATAAATAGAAAAAGTGAGGGTCTCCATAACCTCCCAAGTCATGAAGAGGTAATGGTTTGGCTCACCTAATCTTGTCTTCATGTGCTTTTCTGCAAAAGCAAGGACTGTCCCCTCTGAACACTGTAGAGGTCAGCTCCTGCTTAGCCACTGAGTACTCACTCTCAGAAAAGATGAAATCCTAAAATAACTTTTAAAGACACACAGGATCCCTTGAGCTTCTGAGGGTTTGCATGTTTCCATACGGTGTCTACTTTGGAGCAGCTAAAATGTGGGTGGTCTCAGCTTTTGTATTCATGGGTGGGAGATCGGTTTTGACCCCTCTTCATTTACTGCATCTCAGGTGATCTTCCAAACCTGCAGGAAAGCTTAAAGATGTGCTCATGCTGGTGTTCTGAGATGATGGGGCCTCAGTCTTGTATTAAGCCCTTCTTTGTGCAGACATTGCAGTTCTGGGGACCTGCAGTTTTATGTGTTTGGGTATGATGAAACATACATTCCCAAGGACCAGAGAGGCAAAGGCAGTTGGCTGCTTGGAGCTGTCTTGAGGGCCAAATCTAACCCATTGGTCCTTGTTTGAGCCACGCTGGTGAAGCTGGTATGCAGCCATGGGCCTGTTGTCTCACTGAGACAGAAAGGATGTTCCCATCTGAACCATGAAATGAGCTGCTGGAGGCAAAATCCCCTTCCTGCACACATTAGGCTTTTCTTAGGGTGGCAGAAGGCAGTCAAAAGCTTACCAAGATGGAACAGGAAGTTTAAAAAATGAAATTATTTTCATCGTTGGAGAAAGGCAGAAAAAGTAATCTTCAGAGACCTGGGGTGGTTCTTTATTTTTGCTGCCAGTGGTCCAGGATGAAGGCACGATCCTTGTACATAACCGTCTGGTTTCTACCACAGGATACGGCAGGGTTGACAGGTTTCTGCCGGGAGGGTTAGATTCTGTTAAAGCAGCATTTTCTCATGGAAAATATTTTCTGTTGGAACATTTTTGGCTAACTTTCGGTATGAACGTGAAAAGCTATGACAGCAAAGCTGCAGTTACTTCATCCATTAAAAGAACAGAGGGTCTGGAGGGGCGGGAGAGGGCTAAAGGCACAGCCCCTACCTCTCCATGGTGATGCTGAACATGGGCTGCCCTGTTTTCAGCTCTGGCCATCCCCAAAACCCTACTGTGGTGAAAGCCTTGGGGATTGCAAGCAGCACAGCACTGGGCTGAGGGGCGACCTCTGAGTCTGCGCACCCAGGGCTCGTTCCCTGTGGGTGAGCTGGCCGTATTATAACTTCCAGCCACATTTTAATCCGATTGATGGAGTGGCCGGAGATGCTGATGGGATTAGAGCTCAGCAGGATGACGAAGCACTTGGGATTTGCCCTCACGCCGATCCCTGCAGCACATCAAAGGGGAATGGCTTCTCCTGATTTACGAGCCGTAAGAGCCCCGCGTTGAGGTGGAGCATTTCCTCCAAGACATGGGTCCAAACCAAACACACCTCACAGTCTGCAGCCAGAGCTTAGTCTGGCTTTTTTTTTTTTTTGAGGGTGCCCAATGACTTGTGTGTGGTGTCATGCATTGGGACATCACCACAGGGGACCCAGAGGCACTATGTGGCTGGTGAGCATTCGGTCCCACTTCCAATGAAGCGACCTGCCGGGTGGCAGCGCTGCAGGCACCTCGTTTCTCTCCACCGATCAGATGACAACTGAAGTAATTGCTCTTGGGACTGGCCAGCTCAGAGGGGATTACAGGCTGTGTTCCGTAGTGGGTGTAAATCACCCAGTGCTCACTGGCAGCAGTGGAGTGAGGTGGATTTGCACCAGCTAGATTTGCACAAATTTCATTCATTGCACTTAAATAGACTCCTTTTTTTTTGTTACCCACGTGAAAAAAGGAAAATTAAGGTAAACCATTTTTACACTTCCTGGTTGCTTTATTTACAGGAATAGTGTCTCTAAATGCTCCAGCCTGAAGTACCGTCACCGTTAATAAAGTAAATTGCAAGTACAACGCAGCAGTCATCTGAACAGCTGTCACAAAGATGGAGAGCACTCCCTCTTGAGCGAGACTTGTATTTTAAGCCCTGAAAGAGCAGCTTGACACCCTGTGACCTGCCTGATAATGTTCCTAATCCACCTCTTTAAAATACAGGTTCCTGAGAGGGGCGAAGGGCCGGTGGGGGAGAACAACAGAGTGCAACAGAGAAGATGTCGGAGCCTTGGGCTACACTTGCGGGAAGGGGATGAAGGTGCTCACAGGCTAAGTGGATTAAGCCCGGGGAATGTCAGTTCAAAAACAGGAGCTGCAGCCTGACATAAAGATCTTGGGAAGCGACAGGATTTGCCGGCAACTAGTGCCAGGCCCCCAGAGGAAGGGAGGGAGAGTCTGGTCTCGCCGGTGTTTCCTGTGCTGGCTGTGGACATGGCCTGGAGATGCCCGCAGCATCCTCCTCAGGGTATGGGTCTGCCTGGCTCCCAGCCCTGCAGTTTACACGCGTCCCTGCAAGATGCAGCTGGTGGAGCAAAACCAAAGCAGGATCCTCCAGGGGTGGCTACGAGTGCAGGGTGCTCCCTGCCTGCCCCCTGCCCTGCCCTCGTTTAAGCTCACCAAACATCTGAGGGTTGGGCATGGGCTGGTCTGTGTGGCTGGAGAGGGACATTCGGCCATGCCTGGCACCAAACCCTCCTCCAGGGCAATGCCAGAACCTGGAGTTAAAAATAAGATTGAGAGACATTAATTTGGGGTGAGGGGGCGGGGGGCAGTTAATAAAATGACCATTAAAATAAGGGAGAGTTGAAAGTAGGATTTTAAAATAAGAGTAAAATAATAAGAATGAGGAACCCCTCCTTGTGCCTCTCCAAACTTTTTATTCCTTCTTTTCTTGACACAGAAATTGATGTCCTTTAGGACAGCAGCTGGTTTTACCTTGTGTCTTGTGCATCGAAAAAGCATCCCCAGAGCTTTACTAATCACAGTAATCCCCAAGCCAATGACAGTTCTTACTCCTCTACAATATCTGACATTTTCTGACTGTGTCTTTTGCACTTTGCACCATTTGTTTTCTTCACATATACTGGTGTTAAGCGTATCTTTAAAAAGTAGTTGTAATCTGAAGTGAGTGTTGACTGCATGTTTGCTAACTCAACGGCAGCTGAATGGGCTTTTGACCTAATATTGAAAAAATTACTCATTGACCTAGTTTTAATGGTGTTAATAATCTTAAGTTTGAAGCTAGTAAGTAAGGAAGTTGCATAAATTAAAGCATGATGTGAGGGGCAGTGACTCTTTCAAGCACTTAATATTATAAATTATGATAACAGGCATAACTTGCTTTTTATTTCTTTCTCTAAATTTAAGTATGCAAAAGAAGCCCTGTTGTGTTTCACACGCATAGTATCTGTGCTGTAAAATGGCAGCTATGATCTCACATCTGTTTTTTGGCCCCCAGGAAAGGTTAGCTTTTTCTTTTTGCCTTAATACTGCAGGAGTTAAAGGCTTAGGCGATAGAAACAGGTCTGAAAGTCTCCAGGAAGATAATACTTGAGAAGACAGGTTTAAGCTAAATAAGAAAGAAGATTTCATCAGCCTTCTTGGAAACAACCTGACTAGAGACTTGTGATCTGTTTCTAAATTTGGCCTTTGCCTTTTCCATGTACAGGAAGTGATGAAAACAGCGACAGTAATCCCTGGTGAATTTGGACACGCACATCAGGGGTTGAATGCCTTTGTTTGTTATAGGTCCGAGGTAAGCTGAGTGTTGTAAACATGACTCATGACAAGTTTAATTAAGACAACAAACATGGGAAATGTAGCAGAAGGTCACGCATCTTTCTTCACAGTTTTGGCAACTGAAGATTTTTCTGAGAGATTTGAATGTGCTGCACAAGTGCAAATATAAATACAGTTTTTATATTGATTTTTCTCTTTACCAAAATGATTTTTACCATTTTTGGGATGGGGCTAAAATAGTTTGAATAGAAAAAAAACTGACCTAATGCATGAGCACATTAACTTGTGGCAAGCCAGACTGCAACTGATGAAAATAAAAGATGTTGTGAGCATATGACAAAACTTCTACAGTCAATTTGGTCCTGCCCCAACAGTGACAAATCTACTGCTGGATGAATCAGACTAAGTGCACCAGACACTCAAATACCCACCTGTCAATGCAGAATCTGCCCATTTCTCAGACTTTCAAATGCACATTTTGTGTTCGAATGAGCACACTTGCTGATGGAGCAATTTGTTCCAGACTCATTACCTGATCTTTGTCTCTCTGCAGATGGCATGTGGAGCCTCAGAAAAGTTTCTTCCTAAGCCAGCTCATATGGTAAACAAAACAGTTCTTATGAGTTGATACCTAGAGCCACAGTGTTCTTGAGAAAATAGTGGTAATACCACCTCTGCAGAGTGGACAACGTATTCAGGTGGTGGGCACTGACTCAATGTTTTGTTCATAGAGGGCACTTCTGGGAACTTCCTGCACATTTGGAAATCTCGGTGATGCAAAGTTGCAGCATTGTGCTTAATGCCTTACAAATAATGTAGCACGGTATGCTCAGGATGAACTCCATCCACTTTCACATTTGCCGCCTGAAAGCTAAGTATCCTGTTAAAGTAGACAGACGGGCTCTTCCTATAGTCAGCTGAGAAAAAGCCGGTGGGTAGGAATATCTGAAAGGAATTGATCCCATCCTGAGCTACATGTCTGCGGTAGATGAGACAACTCCATAGGTGCCTATTTCTCAACAGCGAAGCCAGACAAGGAAGCCCTGGTGATTATCTGAGACCGCCAACCTAACTTTCAGATGGCTAAAATTAAATTAAATGAATCCCAGCCTCAGAGACAGGAGTACTTGTGCCAAAGCACTCCTTCACATGCAGGTCTTGTAAAAGCACGCTTCTTCAAGACTTTAGACAAGTTTATACAAAACATTTGAAAAGTCTATTATCAAATAAAATCCTCTTGAGGGTTTTGAAGTCCAAGAAGAGCAGATTTGTACTGGTGCAGGCAAAACCCCCTAGCATGTGAAATTGATTAGCTGGGAAGGAGCTTTTCAAAATATAAGATTTTTAGGTTAATGCAGCCTCTCAATTTTCCCTAGAACTTGTGCTCTTAAACCCGTTAGAAGCATTTGAAAATTCCCTGTCCAAATTAAAAAGAAGTATTAAATTTATGGAGCTGGGAAAGTGAAATTTGGATTCTGAAGAGAGTTTAAGTCACAGGACTTGCAGAGTCTATTCCAGGATTCAAAAGTATTTAAAATGTACCTAGATGAAAATTTCTGAAGTCACAAATAATGCCAATATGTCTTTGAAAATCTACTCCTTAATTTCTAACCTTTCTCGTTCCCTTTAATTCAAAGCAGCAAAACCACCAACTAGTTGTAATTTCAGATTGTCTGCTGGCCTCTGTCATTAAAACATCCCGTTCACGTAAAGTGAATGTGTGTGAGTGAAGGTTTTCAGTGGCTTACTGTCTAAAATGAAAGTGTTTTGGATCAATCTGGTTACGTATATGGATGGATTTATCAGACAATTCTCCATTAAATCACAGCACTATTTTATTTAAGCATCTTACTAATAACTATGAAACTAGATCAGTCTGATTTTCTCATGAAGAGATTTTGTCATGCAGCCCCAGCATTCATATTAAGCGTGTTTACAGACCAGAAATGCATGCACATGGCCAGTGTCAATTTATGGAGAAACTAATGATGGGCAATTTTACCACCAGATTCGTCAAAAGCCTCTGTGCTCTGGTTTTCAGGGAAGAGTCTGCAAAGCCCAATTATCCACAGGGACAAAAAAACATTGCAAACATGGAAAATGAAGCCTCACTCTGTTGTGCAAAAATCCTGTAAATGCACTAAGACTACAAAAAACAAAGATGGGGAAAAGCCCTTCCTCCAAGAGCGGCACAGGCAACCACGCCGCAAGCAGCAACACTCCCAACCATTGCAAAATGTCAGTACGTTGCAGTAATATCCTCCAGTCACCTCTGTTGCAAGCTGTTGCGTTTGGGAAAACTGCAGGGGGATTAAACAACACTCTCAAACAGATTAACCAAGGTTTAGCTGCAGCCCTGTGCAGAACCCTTGGCTTAATTGGTGGCAGCGGGGTATTATCGTAGAATCATAGACTCATAGAATGGTTTGGGTTGGAAGGGACCTTAAAGATCATCTAGTTCCAACCCCTCTGTCATGGGCAGGGACACCTCCCACTAGACCAGGTTGCTCAAAGCCCCATCCAGCCTGGCCTTGAACACTTCCAGGGATGGGGCATCCACAGCTTCTCTGGGCAAACTGTTCTAGTGCCTCACCACACTCACAGTAAAGAATTTATTCCTAATATCTAATCTAAATCTACCCTCTTTCAGTATAAATCCATTACCCCTTGTCCTATCGCTACACTCCATGATAAAGAGTACCTCCCCATCTTCCCTGTAGGTGCCCTTCAGGTACTGGAAGGCTGCCATAAGGTCTCCCTGGAACCTTCTCTTCTCCAGGCTGAACAACCTCAACTCTCTCAGCTTGTCCTCATTGGAGAGGTGCTCCATCTCTCTGATCATCTGCATAGCCCCCCTCTGGACTCACTCCAACAGGTCCGTGTCCTTCTTATGTTGGGGGCCCCAGAGCTGGATGCAATACTCCTGGTGGGGTCTCGCAAGAGTAGAGTAGAGGGGGACCGGAACATTGCGTGACCTCTGTGCATTATGGCTGCATGGTGGCAGCAACTCTCACCAGCCAGGCTTTTCTCCCCGGGCGTGTGGTGCTTAACACAAACGTTTTGGCATAAAAGAGGACTTGTGGACCTGGACCATTTTTGTCAAAGGCCCAGTCTCTCTCTGGCTTGGGATGCACTGCAATGAACTCAGCGTCCTACAGGGTCCTGTCCAGGCAGCTTGGCTGTCCCAAGTGAACTGATTAGCATTGAATCATTAGTCTTAACAACTATCAACTTGAATGTGCTATGAATTCCTCTCAATGCTCACTTAAAACCCAAGAGCTAAAGGGCAGATGAGCACTGCAGTGAAGGGGGAAGTATCATGTTTTACAACCAGATTTTAGAAAAATCCTATTCATAGTCCTTTTGGGACCATACTGGCTTCTGAAATATATTTTCTCTTGATATCTGAACCAAGGATGCATGTCAGAATGACACAACTTTTGTGAAATCTGCATTTGCAAGGGGCATGAGGGAAAAATCTGTATAACCACAAAAAAATAATTCAAATACCAAGGCAAGAACGCACAAGTAGAATTTGTTTTCAGTCCTTAATTTTTATTTTTCAATGTAACTCTGTTGGGTTGTTTTGTTTGTTTGTTTGTTTGTTTTTCAGGGGGAGAGGACTTTTAAGGATAAGAAGGAATTCTGGATGATCAGAATAAGCAGGTCTCACATCAGAATAGTGACACCGGTAGCTCTGGTCAGGTTGGTTTGCTCTCCTGTGCATTTTATTCAATGTGGAATGGTAATAACTAATGAATAAAGGACTCTGAGACTCGTACTGAGTCAACTCAGGCAAAACTCCCCTTCTAGATAAGGAAATTTTACCTGAGTAAGATCTCAATATAGACTGTAAAATCTGGTCATGAAATCCTCAGCTAAGCCGATAAGGAACCAAAATCCTTCAGACAGACAAGTAAAATAGGATTTCCAACCTCCATAGTTATTCACATCCTACTAATGAGCTCTGGCATCTGTGGCAGAATTGTTAAAGGAGTATTGATCTCCTGCAAAATTTGGTGTGTAATAGTGATTCGCAGACACAGAGGGAGTATCGAATCCTCCTCCCTCGTTATTTCCCAGTGGGCTGATCAATTGGGGGATGCTGGAAATGCAGATGGCATTTCCATTTCTTCTCTTCATCCATCAAGTGGTTATTTGACCGTCCATCTGATCAGTGTGACTGGTTCTATTTTTTTTCCCTTTTCACAAATAATGTTATTGAATGTTGATATTTGACACAGCCATATGTTATAAGGCAAAGGTTTAACAAAGGGAACTAGTTACAACCAGGCTCTGGCTCCTGAGTAAAATGAAAGCAATTTTTTGGGGGGTAGTTTTAAAAATAGCCAATGCTGTTAAACATACTTATATTTCAATGCACATTTTTCCTGCTTTTTCAAACCTCGCTGCCTCCTCTACTGAGAGCATTACAACTTGCATCTGCAGGCAGGACTGTGAACCAGTTTTCCAAGAACAGTCACGAGTGCACCAGCACCACCTTACCCAACGGGAGTTAGATGCGGTCTTACTAGCTGACGGCACATTCAGCCACGGCAGGCAGCGAGCCACAGGGTACCATTTCAGATCCAGCATTTCTCCCTGACCCATCAGGGTCAGACCCTCCCGGGACACTGCCTTGGGCTGATCGTGCACACGCCTCAGAATTAAAAAATAAGTTGTGTTGGCCTCAGGGGAAAGTGCTGCTGCCTTTTCCTGAGGACTGCTCGTGCCATTACAATCTGGAGCGGGGAAGCAGGGTCAGTGAGCTTGTTTCGCTTGCCTGACCTCTTCGTCTCCTTTGGAAAAACCTACCCAAATTTGGTGAAATGATAAACATCTATTAAAAAAATCCATCCCTACACAATCCATGGAGAATTCTGACTCCAGATCAGGGTTTCAGCAGTAAAAATGAAGCATGAGACCACGTGCTGGAGAAGAAAACAAGGTATTGAATAGCTTTTCATTAATCAAGTGCTGGGAACAGAGTGAGAGAGGGGTACAGCAGTAAAAAATAGCATGCAGTTCTTATAATTAAGGGCTGTTTCAGGATGAGTATGTACAGAGGGAGGTGGGGAGTGAAGTAATATTACACAAGCAACCTTAATTTACACATGCCTTACTTCTGGAGTGCTCAGCTTGGTGATTCTGCTGCTGCTCTATGGGCACAAGGGTTGTTTTTTTTTTTCTCTATTGTATAGAGTGGTTTGCTGCCTTTCAGTTCCCTGTACTTCTCTGGCTTTATAAGATGTGGAATATTTGTGACTGCCTTGTGCTGCGATGATGTGATCACAGAGCTCTTTTCAGCTCTGTGGAAGAAATGAAAGGTTGCGCTTACTGCGAGCCGTTGCTAAGAAAGAAAGAAAGAAACCCTATTTTAAGCTGTTCCACAGAAGCACATACTGGCTTGATTGGTTATTGATTCCAGTTTCGTTATGGAGAAAGCACATTTTTAGCCACAAACATGTGCAATCACATGTTGAGCTGCAAGTGTGAAAACTGCATCAACTGTAAAGCTCTGCTGCGGGCTGTGCTGAGTCTGAGCATCCAAAAAGCTGAGGACCCACATTTCCCACTCTGGCAAATGGCACCAGTCTCTTGAGGAAAGTTTTCTTGGCTCCTTCAGCTGCATTGAGCTTTGGATTCAATTCAGTTAGGAATCGGTTGTGACTTGGATCTCACAGGCTGTCCTTAGACTGGTAAATTAAACAAAGACTCAGATTGCTTTGGACATTGGAGCGTGACTGTCTATTCTGCAAAACTGTTGGACTGGTCCAGGGAGCGGTGGAGCCTGCATGAATTACCGCCCTCCTGGACAGTGCCTAGACATGGGAGTGTGAGAGTTTAAGAGGATGCTACAAACTCTTCTGTGCAGGATTGTTACAGTGCCAGACAGGTGCATGGGCATGTTCAGGCTACTCAGAAGCCGTAGGTATACACAAGTATATGTGTGTGTATATATATAAACGTAGACAGCCCTGCGTGCCAGAGATATACAGCTAGGTAATGCCTTGCAAATCTGTTCGGATTTCAGTACTATATACGGAGGAGCAAACTCGCACATCTCACCTCAGAGTGCATGCAAAGAAGACATATGGGGGCTGCACAATTTTCATTCTGCTTTTACCCCAGCTAAGCCAAAACAGAGGTTTTGTGGCAATTCACCATTAGCCAAGGGCAGGAAGAACACGGGCAGGGAACAGGAACGCCTACAGACACTGGGCTTTTGGGATACCCTTTCTTCAGAGCTGTGCCAGTTCAGTCGTTAGTTGAGAATAAATAACAACAAAGTACCTCCCTGAATCAATGTTTGTAAGAACAGAGCACAAGGTCAGGCACATTTAAAAAGGGCAGTTTTTCCCCTGAAGAAAGCCAGAGTCTGTGAAAATGAGCAAGGGCAAGACTTGGAAACCGTTAGCTATTTCCTGAAGGTTTTTCCCATTCCTTCTCATGCAAGTCAACGCGTGCTTTGCCTGGATGAGAGTGGGTATTTCTTTTTTCAGAAGTGCTGGAGATATCTTATTTTCCTTTTGTGGGAAGGTTCCAGACCCTGCAAACTTTCTCTGTTTCTTGGCCTGAAAGAATTGAAATGCGGTCACTTGTGTGGGCTGGAAAAGCCATCTGCTTGGGCCAGTTTTCAAACGAGCCTTGAGGCAGACATCCCACGACAGCGAGAGAAGAGGAAAGAGTCCTCTCAGTGTCTGTTGGCACTGAGCTGCTATTGAAGCAGTTGTTTCTGAAATTCCTCTTCACTTGTAGTGCTAATTGTATTTTAGGGACAACAAGTGCAGGTCTTCAACATCTGTGCCTGTGCATTACATCCATCTGTCTGTCCAGAGCAGCTGGGTACCTCAAGGAATCCTGTTGGTGTTGGCTGACCCATGTTGAAATCTTCTTTCTGCCTGATTTCAAGTAGGAATTGCAGGCCTCAGTCTGTGCTGAGCTGTGGATCTAGACGATTGTCCATCCAAATTCTGACCATCCATTTGTTATCAGCAGGACTCTGGTCAAAGTCTGGGATGACAGCTGTCTGGCCTGCAGAACCAGGTTTTCCTTCTGTGGCTGGCAGGAAAAAGGGCAGGTTATTGCTAGAAATTTGCCCTATTAGGATATGGCCAAAGTGCACATCTGGATTCATATTCCCCCAGTTTAAACCAGCACTATTTCTCACTCTGGTGTCCCTAAATATTTGATCAGTCGATCAATATTCCTCTTTCATCCAATGAATATTTAATCATGTATATAAAGTCAAACGTGTATATAAAGCTCCAACATGAGAGCACCACACCACAGCACATGGCTACGTAATGACTGATGGAGACTTCAGAGCCATGGCAAACCTCTGCTGTGACTTAGACAGCACAAAGGTTTGAGTCTGGGCTTCCCCCGCACCCACTTTGTAGAGTCTCAAGTGAAGGGAGATTTTTTCTTGGTCTTGCCTTGGGTTTTCAGTTTCACCCGCTGGAGTCTGGCTGGTTTTGATGGCTGTGTCTACATTTCTGGGTCAGGACCTGAACCTGGGCTCCCAGGCCGTGGGCTGGGTTGGAGCCCCATTTTTTAGGGCTGTTCTCCTGGGTAGCAGACTGGACTTGGAGAGAGCTGGTTGGAGGGACCGAAGCATAACTGAAAGCTGAGCAGTATAGCTGAGGTCCAGGATCTCTGCTCCTTCCTAGCCCAAGGAATGGCTAGGAATGTACCCAGGGTGCGCAGTTCCCCTCAGGCCAGGTATGGGGGGAGTCTGATTTCTTGGCTGAAGACTGAAAATTCACCAGACAGCAGTGGGATGAGGAGGAGCAGGACACTGCAATGCTAGCATGGTCTCCAGGGCCTGTTCCCTGGTGCCAGGCCTTGGTACTGTCTTGGTTAATACTTGACTCAAACACATCTGCATTTTAGGCTCCTTTCTTCCTTGAAGAGGCAAGGGGATAGATGCTATATCAGAAATATAATGCCATTTAGTAATGAGCTGGAATGACTTCCTTGCACCATACTGGTCACCATAAAGAACAGAATTTGCCCCTTTGTTTTGGTTTTGAATGTACTGTAACTTTGGTTCCTGGTGGTGCTTCTTTTTGATACACTTCAAGCAAGGAGGGGCAAAATGGGGAGAACAAGATCAAGTCTCATGTTTCTCACCACTTCTCTAACAGAAAATACGTTTCCAAAAGCAAACCAGGATGACATCAAAATCATATCATCCCATGTCCATTTCTGCTTAATGAGGCATCTTCATGTATATCAGTTAGCACAAACACTTATTCATTCATCCTTTCACTAACCAGTCAACCACAAAAATATAACTGACATTTAAATGGTACAGGAGGAGGGACAGGCAGGTTAGCCAGGCTGGAGATAGGGCCAGTAATTCCACAGTGTAATAAGAAGGCTCTCAAATAAACACCATATGAATTAATTGAGGCTGAACTGGAAGATACGGTTTTTGCTAAGGTTAATAACAGCTGACAGCTTGACCTATTCTTGCAGTTTACCATACCAGCATCAGTCCCAGGCTCTGCTTTTGCCTTCTCTCTTTACATGCCCATGCTGGATTTAGCCTCTGCACAGGTCTGGGAAGTCCCATCATTTGCAGGTCGCCCCCCAGCCCCAGTCCACACAGCTGGGTGTACCCAGGCACGTGACAGGGACCTCTCCTCCTGGCGTTCACTCCCCAGGGGCCCTCGCCGCCACTGTGGGAAACACAGGGCGAAGGCTGATGGTTGTGCTGTGTGATGGGGCGTGAGTGTGTATCAAGGTTTGTCATGTGGATATTATAGCTTGTGAGCATGTTTACCAGCTGCTTCTGCAACCCGGAGTTAGACTCTGTCTGCAGGGGTCCATTAGGAGAATTTTCATACTGTATTTATTCTTGGGGAAAAGATATTGAAACAACATGACCCCAAACCAACTAACAAACCTGAAAACTGCAGAGTAAATTATCACAGGGAAAAGGCATTCTCTGCTCAGTGCTTGCCTGGTAACGATGCTTTCTTGCTGTTCTGTTTATTTTAACGTAATGGTTCTATGCAGGTAGCGTAAGGCCATGGGCAAAAGCATCTCACAAGTACCCATTGACTCCAGATGTGTCAGGTCACTGTGGATTTCACAGTTGTTATCACTGACTGTTATCACCTTGCAGCTTAATGAGACACCAAGAGCAGCTTGAAGTCTCGGGTGATGTGTACGTTTGCAATACATTTTTAAGGTCACATCCTGAGCTGTGGGTAAGAGCTGAAGGCACACATCAACCCTGCCAGGTGGAACCTGAAAAGTGACCCTTAAGGCTGCCATCTCTGTAGGAGCCACCAGACTGTCTAACTGGAGAGGAAAGGAGAGGAGAGGAAGGGGCAGGCTGAGGGCAGCGTCTCATGTGGACACCGTTCCCCTTTAATGCCAAGGCTGGGTCTCTTCATCTAGGACAGCACATGCACCAGGATAACCAAACAAAGAGGTGTCAGACCTCCAAAGCTGAGGCAGAAATAAGGTTTTGGTCCTGAAATGGACCTGAGCAGTCATGGGTGGCTGGTTATGTAGGGAAGATGCTGATGTTGGGAATGTCATCTGTTTGGGTTGTAGTTTCCCAAACATAATAACGACCACAGTTAATAGGTTCAGCAGTGGTTTTGGGAAGGTGTGGAATGCTTGGGTACTATAAGTGGGATTCATCATACCACTCACTGGATGGCGAAGTCTGAGGTTCCCCTTACCATCTATAGAGAGCAAGGTTGATTTGGCTGAGCTTATCTTAGGATGTGATGGCTTTCCCTCTGGAGGTACCTCTTTCCCCTTGTCAATTAGAAAATTATCCTGGAAACAACGTGGCCTGACCTGGGCATGTTTCCTATAAATGTTTAAGTGAGACCAGATGGTTCTTACCACCCATGTGGCAAGGACGCCTGCAAAGAGAACTAAAAAGAAGAGCAATGGATGCTGGTCCTTGGCTTGTACCAGTTAATCCTCCCATGGACCTGGCCTTGGCTTTCCAAACTGCAGAAGAAGTGCAACTGGCGACAACTGAAGTGACTTTTCTTTAGTACTTTGCACCGAGTTGTACTGAGCAAAACCTGCTGATGTTAAGGGATATTCTGGGTGCCTTCTATAGATATTTTTGAAAACTGGTAGGCAAACAGTTTAATCCCTCTCCTATAATTACTTGCTTTCTCCTCTTGTATACAAAATTGAGTTGGCTTTCTTCTCTTTGAGCATCTTCTGTCCCTAGTCTGCACAATGTTAGAATACAAGGGCAGTAGCACAAGTCTTTGTGCTTTTGCTGTCCCGCTTCTTTTCCTGATACTTTCAGCACTGTTTCAGCTTCAGGCTTGGCCCTGTGTGCTCACTCTGATCCAAGACCATTATCGGCTGCTACAGCCATGTCCTGATGCCAGCCATGATGCCTAAGTGCTGCAGCAATAGGTTGATGTTCATAATAGCGGACCTCTGTTTTTGTCTTTTTGTGGGAGATGAAAGCACTAAGCAACTTCTCACTGAGCTCACAGCCTCTTGGAGGAGCACGCAGCTAGCGGGCTGACTCCCAAAGGCAGAGACCTTTCCCAGCTCCCAGGGATTTCCATGAGATGTGTGGTCACTCAGCACTTCAGATTAACAAGCCCTCCTCTTGTCAAAGCAGGTATTTGCCTGCATCCGTCATGCCCATACGGGAAGACCTGCTTCCAGACATCATCCTCTTGCAGGCCTCAACCCTGTGCTGAGGGCTCCTGCAACTGGATCCAGCTTTGCATTTATTTATGGGCTAAGACAATAGTTGTGTTTTAGTCTGATCCTCTATGAACCTGAAGAAAAACAAAATTGAACATCTCCTCCCAGTGTTACCAATTGGTCCTATTGAAACAGTGGTTTTGTCAGCAAGTTATTTAAGACCATAATCCCTTTCAGCTATTAGGGGCGAGTCCAAGACAGGGTGAGACTGGAAACAGGAGTGATTTTCACTTGGATTTTCATCTTTTCTTTTCTCTAGTGCTGTAACTTGATAAAGAGGCAATGGAGTTGCACAGTGAGCTATTCCATTCACTGCTGCCTGCTTAAAGTGAGGAAGGTGGAGGAGTAAGAAGAAAAGACTCCTTTAAATCCATAGAGGAGCATTGGTGCCTGTAAGAGCTTTTTAAAGAAGAAGTAAAGCCACTTTAGCTTGTTGATCTATTTCTGCACTGTAATTTATGCTGCCATTCACGCAGTGTCAGAAAGCTATTGTAACCCATTGTATAAACCCACACTGTAGACTTGAGGGGCTGTAGTCCATGGCTCTGCCAGCACTAGCATACTGGTGATAGGATAATAGCAGGTTTCACTCCTAGGATTACTTTTTTTTTTTTTTCTGGGGGGTTAATGTACAAGAGGAAGAATTTTAATGATTCCCAACAGACCACCCACTTAGCTATTAGCAATAGGCAAGCTCCAGTGCGTGCATCCTGGTAGAGGTGAGTTTTGAGAAGAGATGCGAAATACAAGCTAGCAGCTTTCACAAATGATTTGTGGAAGGCACTCCATGAAATACCACATCAGTGAGATATCTCAGAAGAAAGGCCAGGCTGGGAAATTGCTTCAGAGTAGCAGCTGGGGAAAAGATACCATTTTTTTGGGCATTGCCACTCGTATGAGAAGGGAAGTTAGAAGAAAGATCATTCAGGAGGATAGCGTGCGCTGTGAGCAACAGGGGAATAGACAAGACAATGGCATAAAGGGAAGATGCTCAGGACAGGATCTGTCTCAGCTAACATTAAACATTTAGTCATCTAGGCTCTCTTTTTGGCCAGCAGAGCGCGGCACTTTGAAGGCATGATTCATCCGACCTATTTTGGGCACTAACCTACCTAGGATGAGGTGAATTACCCTTTATATATGTCTGTTTCTTCCTACTGATCCTGAGGGCAGCTTCAGACACATAGCACAGATACAGACATCTGTATTTTAGACACGTCAAGGGAAGTGAGACAAATCCTCCTTTGCACGTGGAGTGGGACTGTGAGAGGGGGCATGCGTGTCCTCCAAATCCAGGACAGCATCCAGTCACCATCCACCCTTGTCTCCAGGAGACACAAGGAACCAGAAAGACAGAGGATGGAAACCAAGAAAGGAAGAGAGGGGAAAGAGGACAGGGAGATTTGGTTCAGCCATGTAACATTTCAGCTCTCCCCAGGAGCTTCTTTAAGTAATATGGGAGATGAAGGCTGAGAAGAATAACACAAGAAAATAGAAACGGAAAAATGAGTTTTAAGTTTCACTAAGAAGCGAGCATGAACAACCAACATTATCATAACCATCAACTAAAAAAAGAATAGTGACATTTTCTCATTAGTGTTTTTTTCTGAAATTGCATTCCAAAATCTTTATGGATAATCTTAAACTTGCTGAAATGTATATTTTACACTGAAAATCAGGTTTTTCACAGGCAAAAAAAGAAAGCTTTTGTGATGACTGCAGCACAAATTTCTGTGAATGGTTCTTTAAGCTGCATTGCCAGAAATGTCGTGAATCCACTCAGAACTCCAAGGAAGGGAAGTGGTTTGAAATTCCTAACACTGCTCTTTCAGCCAGAATAGCCATTTTGGGTGTATTTCACATGAAGCATGGCTTCAGGGCTTGATATGTCTTCATTCTGGGCCCCGTGTCGTGCCAAGGAAACTCTCAGTGTTTAACAAATAATAATAGAAATAAGCTGTGTAAGCATATGTGAATCTTCACTTTATAATTTTACGTGTAGAAAAAAATGATCTCATAGGCACATAGGAAATAAAGCAGATGCTAAAATGTGTGTTGGACTAAACTCAGGCTGGAGACTAAGTCTCCCAGACAATAAAAGCACAAATGCTGGACAGTCCCCTCCAGCCATGCATGTGACGTACGCCTTGTGAACTGAGATAGGGGAGCACAGATCAAAACAGATAAAGAGGCCACATTTGATCTGTTGTTTTCTCTTATTACTGTAAGTTGCTGTGATCTGTCATTCCCCGCGTGGACCTTCAAAGGTGTTTGCGCTAGTACAGCCTTCAGCTGGGAGGAGAGGGGTACCCAGCTGCATTGTTCCAGTTTTCAATGTGTGCAATTCCACCCGTTTCAGAGGTGTTTCATCCGCAGTGAAACTGGCTCAAGGTGGTGGTTCTGGATAAGGTCTTGTGCTTAACTCTGATGCTTTTCTCCTCCAGAGAGCCTCATTGATGGTAATGGATGAATCCTGGTCCATACTTCTGTTTCAAAGCATGGGTTTCTCTCAGTGACTAGGGCCAAGCTGCAGCCCTGTACAACAGCAAAGTAAGTTGCGAAAATCAGGAATAACCATGAACTACTCGAGTTCAAAACTGCTGCTGGCAGAGAAAAAATGAGAAATGGCATCATGCCAGACTGCAAGGAGGTTCTGCTCTGTGTACAAGCGAAACAGAGACCAGCGGAGCATTATAAAAGCAAAGCACACAAACAAAAGCTCTTCACAACATATTACTCACCAGAAAGTTTGTAGGTAAATAAAGAGTGCACATCCCAGTTCTGTTAAAAGACAAGCTGAGCTGAAAGATTCCTTCAATGATATCATTGTAAACATTATGAGTGCAGGTCAAGGCAGTTAGTAGCCCCTAATTGATGTGCTGTATTAGATTCATGCCTGCCTCAGGAAAAAATTATCTTCAGCGGTCGTGTCAGTTTTTATTTTCCTTTCTCTTTCCTACAGGATGCCTGATGGGCTATTCTGGAGTGTTAAATACAAATCATCACAGTGTTCTAGTGGATATGCTTCTCTACATTGGGCAGATCATGTGCTTTGAAGACCAAACGGACTCATGTCTATCCACTGACAACTTCCATTTGTATCAATGGCAGTGGCTTTGGCGCAGCTATCTAGGACTTCATGGTAGAATTTAATGAAGAAAATGCTAGAAAAATTTTATTTCCCTTTTAAAAATCTTTTCCACTTTTTTTCCTGTAGGTAATAGGATTTCTTCTGTAGTAATTATAGTGTAGAGTAATTACAATGCAGGGAAGACCATCTGAAAATGGAAGAATTGGCAATGAAAATTTTGTATTGGGATGCTCAGATCTCAATGCTGAGATGCATTGAAGTAATAGGATCCAGGGTTTGGGTTGTTGGTTTCTTGGTTTGTTTGTTGGTTTTTTTTTAAGATCAGTTTATCCGTTAGTAGGTTAATATGTTAGTTTAAAGCACAGGACCCTGGAAGAAAGGGTCTAGATCCTGTCTTTTCCATTCATCCCAGTGCATATCTTGAGGAAATGCCTCTGCACCTGTTTTGTCGAAGATAAACCAGAGACAACCATGTCTGCTTACGTGATCGGGTTGTTCAGACCGCATTACTCATAACCTGCACCCTGAGTCCATGAAGGAGCACATCCCATCTCCCTTATTTAAATTGTATTAGTATTTGAAATTGCAATCTGCTTTGAAGTAAGCTACACAGAGGTTTTTAGTGGTGGAAGGCCGTGGGAGGTAGGGGCAGAGGGAGGAGGTGGGAGGTGCTGGCTTGAGAGGAAGCTGTCTTCGTGATCTCTGTAACTTGCCTTGCTGATAACTGGAAGGGGATTTCACTAATAGAAAACCTGTGAGCTATATGAGGAGGGTAATCCACTTCACCCTTGCCCTCTCCTAAGCCCTCAAGCCATCATGACATTTCATTTCTCAGCAGCTGCAAGACCACTTCTTGGGATTCGTTTTGATTGCAATGCAAAGCCGGCGTTGCTCAGCCCAGGAGGAAGGCAAGGACCAGAACAGGGATGTCAGAGCAGGGCACGCGAGAGGGGACATAGAGATCATATTTGGAGAGGGTGAGAGCTGGTGGCAGCGAGGAAAATAAACAGGGTGTGTTTGTGCAATTGATCTTATTTATATCAGCACACCGAGGAGGGACCAAATGTACCGCGGTGAAGGAAGTGAGTCCACACACATACGGGAGCCGGGCCAGCACTACGTGGCTGGCACAAGCCCAGGCGCTGCTTTGCAGGGTGACAGCTCGGGGTTTTCAGGGCAGCTGCCTTCCTTAGAGCCAGGTTTTTGGAGCTCTTTGCATTGCAGGCTGTGCCGAAATGGGCAGGGCGGTTATGAAGCGCTGGTGGGAAGGGCGTTCTGCTCTGGCACCCACCACCCCTCCAGAGGGCACCAGCAGTGGAGAAGGACCCACAGCCCCCACGGCGCTGAATAGACCCCTGTGATCATAATTTGTTAGTTCAACATTTGGCTGCTGAAGAGCTCATGGACCAATCCTGACATTATTATTTTTTTTTTAATATTGTATTTGTTATTCTCTGAGTATTTTGGGTAGATAATTATCCAGCGCATACTGTGTGTTGCAGAATCCAGGAATATTTGCTTTGGCTTTTCTTCCTGGTTAGTTAGGGTGTGCGGTTGCTGGCCTAGATCTCATAGCATTGTTTCTGACTGCGTAAACGAATTTTTTAAACAAGAGAATAATGAATACAGACCAGAGAATAAGGCATATCCTGTGGCAGTTTCACACAGGCAATGTTTCTTGCTAAAATCCATGAGGGGCTCAGCCGCTGTGATTATTTACACATGTACTTAATGGCTGTCCACATATCACTGATGCAGGATAACAGTCACCTAATAACCAGAGCTGATTGAGGAGTTTGGTGGGTGCTTTGAATCATCCCTCTTTTTTCCCTCTCCTTTTTTCTGTTTGACTATGGAGGCACTTCTGAGGAGGAGGAAGGAAACCTTCATTTGAAACTGCATGAAACCAAAGGCTGGGTGTGACCAGCTTCAAATTCAGACAAGAGGCAGCGTGTAACTTCATGTGTGACCGTTCTTGTCGTTCAGCATATCACATGGATGGGTGGCATTTTAGCATGCGCAGAGGATCGCCGTCACACATGCAGTTATGTGTGCACACACGTTGGTGCACACTTCCTTTACGCTGCAGTCGGTTCAGCTGTGGTGCCAGCAGCAGCCCAGATGTGGTGAAGGAAGTTCTGCTTGAATGTTTTCTCAGGTCCCCAGACGGGTTTTACCCCCTGTGCTGAGACCCATGTTACCACAGCTGAAATGGCACCTGAGCTCCACATTATCTGGCAGTCAGAAAAATTACTATACTCCTCACAAAAGCTAACGATTTTGCTTTTTCCAGCTCTTTGAATAAGATCTTGTGGCTATGTCAACACAGGCAAGGGATCAAAACTTCAGCATTAAATGTCACAAATGTATGTCTAAGCCCCAGATGTGATTGCGATACTTGGACAGCAGCTGTTACTGAAGAGTTAACAATCCACCACTTCTCATCCCACAAACAAATTGCTGGCAAATCTTCTTGATGGCCTTTTAAAAGTAAAAGAGATCAAATATATGAAAAAAAATATATTCTGGATGCCTCTAGAAAATAATCCTGGTGAAACACTGAAAAACACAAATTCCACTGACGTGGGATTTTATTATTTGCTGGTGCTTTTGTTCACTGACTGTGCAGGTCCAAGCCTAAACTTGGGGATGTGACGGGGACTTACTGCAAAGGGACATGGATGGCAGTGAGGAGGTGGGGACGGATGCTATTTGCAAATCACCAAACTCACTGCTTGTAAGACAGAGTGGAAAACCTTTACCTCACGGAGAGGTTTCTGTGGGGTTTGAAGGCAAGGTGCAGGTCTGCCTGCTATCCATATGATGAGGGAGTTCTGATAGGAGTGTACGCTGTGCCGTGATTCCATCTAATCTTGGGAAGCGATGCAAGCCAGCAGCAGTGATGCCTCCACGAGCCGTGGTTGCCAGCAGCGATGCTCCCTTCTCATCACTGCACCCTGTTCCTGAGATTAGGGAGGACTGGTACTGGCGTGGGCCCCCACATATCGCAGGCTGCCAGTTGCTCAGAAACCCCTGCTCTGCACTGGTTTCACAGCCCCATCCTCAATGTAACCTCTAATCTTGATTAAAACCCTTCCAGGGCCGGGCAGCCTGGGCTGCATCCTTTGGTCAATTCTGGCAGTGGCTCTTGCATTCCCTAATCCCTGTTAATATCACTGCTTGTCAAAGAAGATTTGTGCCTTTCCTGGAAGACGGCCGCCTGTTTTGTACCAGCTGGGGGAGAAAGAGACGCCTCATCAGCTGGTGCCGGGAACAGTGAGTGGCAGACAAGAAAGGCATCCTGTTTTCTGGGGAGAAGGCACAGGAGGTGGGCAAGTGTCTGGCTCTGACTATTAACTCTGGCTGCTAGCACTGCTCCTGCCCTTTCAGGATGCGACATAATCTTCTATTTTAACCACGCACAATCCCTGAACCTCTCGTGGCAGTGTTCGTGGCAGAGGTATGAACTTTTGTATCCCAGCCAAACTGCAGGACAGATTATGCGCTGTTGACCTATATTCCCCCAAAGTCGTTTTCAATTAGCGCAGCAGTTACTTCTCCTGTTCGCAGCGTTAGATTTCTCCCTGCCGCAATGCTGAGCTGAGGCCCCAGAGCCCACGCTCTCCAGGGTGATTTTGCTGGCTCCTCTGAGCAGACAAACACCTCCCTAAAACAAGCCCCTCCTCATATTCTCATGTTTCCTTGGAAATTGTGTGCCATTGCTCCGGGGAAGCGTGAGACCTGCTCTGGGTGGTGGAGGGAGAAGTCTGGTCCCCAGCCCTTGTTTGATTCCCCTGGGAGCAGAAAACCAAAGCTCAGCTTGGGGGGGTTCTTGTGGGGCCATCTGTCTGGCTGGCACAGGCTGCTCTCTGTGACCTGGCAGGACTGGAGAAATTAAAGGTGGCTTATGGCTGAAGATGGGAAGGGTTGGCAGAGGCAGCAGGAGGAAGACCTACAAAGGGAAGCAAGGGAGGGTGTTGTGAGCGGGGAGAGAAGCTTTTGGGAAATGTTGGCCACCCCACCCCCCTCCAGCACCTGGGAGGAAAGAGGGAAACCTGATGTTTCGGAAAGGAATAGAGGACATGCCTTCCTTCATGAGCAGGCTCAGGAAAGAAGAAGGAGGTGTTTTCATGAGGCAGGAATGAGGACTCATCCTGGCCTCTACTAGCCACATGGCGAGTGGTTTGGGGTCACTGACCCCCGGCCCGGGAGTCCTGGTGGGCAACGTGAGCAGCAGTGTTGTGTTAGGTTGAGGGTCACCAGCAGGTTGAGTGCTTCTTCTCAGCACTGGTGAGGCACATCTGGAGTGCTGGATTCAGTGTTGGGGCTCCCCAGTACAGGACAGACATCAACATACTGGATTGAGTCCAGCAAATGGCAATGAAGATGATAGGGGACCGGATCATCTTTGATATGAGGAGAGGGTGAGAGAGCTGGGACTGTTCCTCCTGGAGAAGACTCAGGGGGAAATCGTCAATGTATACAAATACCTGATAGAGCTAATATACAAATTTTCCCCCCTGCCAGTCTAGCCTTCCCCTGATCAGTATGCCCTCGCATCTGAGGGTTGGAGTTTTTTTTTTGGCCTGTGGACAGTTTTACATATTTTTTTTGTACATTTAGCATACAGTTTCAGATGCAAAGCCCTCATGTATGGGCCTGTCAGTGCGGTGTGAAGGTGTGCAGGATCCCAATCTTCCTCTTCTACCTCACTCTCCTGCTCTATTGCTCTTCTGATGTGAAATACAGAAAGTTGATGTGTTAGTCAGTTATTCTTTCAGCAATCAGGGACATTGTTTTTAAGTAAGAGGAATATATCGAGGCTAATACCCCTTGCTTATATCAGGGAATTGATCTTTATGACTAATTTATGCTCAACTTTGAAACAGTCCTGCACAAATGCACAGCCACTATCCTAGCAAAATTTTCCACATTATCTTCTTACTATGGGCCTACAACCTCCCCTAATACCTGACAGACTCTTTTTTAATCTGTGTAGTCCCTGTCATTACATTAAGATGAAACAGACCTTAAAAGTATCTTTTGCAGTGAAATTCCTCTGGGCTTAAAAATCAAAAGGTTGTTTTTGATTGTGGTTGAAATAATGTGATCACAAACGCAAATAATTTCTTCCCTGGGTTTTTCTTCATCCTTTCTTTTCCTGCTTTTGTTGCTAGGCTCAAAGGAATGAATATTGCCCTGGGTTTTGTCCCCTTCTTTTCCCATATTTTCCTTCGATTTTGAAAAAGGTGGGGAGAAAGTCTCTGCTACCTCCTCCTTAGGCATTAAACCTTTCTCCTTTTCATGTGAAACTTACATGGACAACCTGAGGAGGAAACAAACTTTAGCTTTGAAAAAAGAATTTGAAAAGCAAAATTAAAGTTTTGATTACATAAAATGAAAATCTATTTTTACTTCAAAATTTCAAAATTAAAACTTTTCCGATAAACTTTTGCTAAACCCCTCATTTTGTGGACAGGGAAATTTTTCAGCTGAATGTTTTTAAAAGTTCTAATTGTATTTATTATCTTTCTTCATTTCTGGTAAATCAGTATTGTTGCTTAGAGGTAATTTTGAGTATTTCTGTCCTTTTCCATCTCTCTGAGAATCAGCACACCTGTGGGAAAGCTGGAGAATTTCTGTTCATGAAACAGTAACGTGTTGGTTCATACGTATTCATATCCAACTTTATTAGAGGATCAGTGCACATGGCATAGGCATATGTTGAGTTTCAGGAAGCCTGGGACTGAAGATAATCTGTCTGCGAAGATCTGAGGTCAAGGCACCGTTTCCAGAGCTGAGGCTGAGGTTGGAGGGGGCGGGGGATTGACCCTGTCTATGGGTGAAGCAATCCTTTCCCTGAGCCCTGCCACTGCGAGGAGAAGACACTGGGAGCAGCAGTGGGGATGCAGTGCTGGCTGGCTCAGAGGGCCGTGTGTCACCTGCCAGGGACAGCTCAGAGCTCCCTCCCTCCTGCCCTCAAAACCTCACTTGCTTTCCCACAACCATCGGAGCTGTTTTTGCAGGTCTCGCTCCCTGCCTGCCTCCTCCTCCTGCCCCAAAGTATGTCCTTTATGCAGCACAGCTTGCAGCTGTCTTGTGCTACATCCCTACATACTCCTTGGGATCCTGTGTGCTGTAGAAATGCCAAGAGCAAATCGTAGAATGTTTTGAGTTGGAACAGACCTTTAAAGGTCATCTAATCCAACCTCCCCTGCAATGAACAGGGACATCTTCAACTAGATCAGGTTGCTTAGAGCCCCGTACAACCTGACCTTGAACACTTCCAGGGATGGCGCATCTATCACCTCTCTGGGCAACCTCTTCCACTGTCTCACCACCCTCAGTGTAAAAAATTTCTTGCCTCTATCTAGTCTAAATCTTCCCTCTTTTAGTTTAAACCCATTATGCCTTGTCCTACTGCAACAGACCCTGCTAAAAGTTTGCCTCCGTCTTTATTGTAGGCCCCCTTTAAGTACTAAAAGGCCGCAATAAGGTCATAGAATCGTAGAATGGTTTGAGTTGAAGGGACCTTAAAGATCATCTAGTTCAAACCCCCCTGCCATGGGCAGGGACACCTTCCAGTAGACTAGGTTGCTCAAAGCCTCATCCAGCCTGGCCTTGAACACCTCATGCCCTCTGACTTCTCATCCTTTGCAGTATCACTTGTGGATTAAACCCCATTTCACTCACTTGCCCCTAGCTTGGATTTCAGAAGCAGGTTAGGCATGGCTTGTGCAGAAATTTCCCTCAGGAGGAATCTATCCCACTGAGAACTGTCCTTGGAGCCAACTCAAGGACCTCTACACAACAACCACCGCTTCTAACCCATGGCTGTAAAAGCCTGTCTTCCCTCTGTAAGACCTGCAAAAAGCCAGCTTGACTGGGACCACATGAGCAAGCAAACAGGGTTTGATATCAACTCATGCAGCCTACTCACCACTGTTAAGGATTTAACTATTAACCTCCCCTAAACAAAACACCTGTGAGACCCAGTACACCACATTCACCCAAACAGCCCTGTGCCTAAGGATCCTCAGATTTGTTCCACCACCAGCACCTTGCATGTGTGAACATGCTCTGCTAATGAGTCAGAGCAAAGGTCAGTGGCTGCCTCCCTGCAAGGATGACAGTTCACACCCCCACTTGATAAGGTGCCACATGCTGGTTCCGGGTACCTTCCTTGGAAAGCGATAATGGGTTAAGATGTCATCTTGACTTCTCCCACTTTTTATTTTCCTTTTAAGCAGAAAAATATGTAGAGGCTGTGATATCACCCCTGCTGTGATGGTGCTATAATTTGGGCAAGTGTTTTTGACTTTGCTGCTGTATTGCAGGCTCATGGTACTGTTACCTGTCATGGAGCTAAGCTGGACCACACTGGAGCTCGTGGGCAGCTCTCAGATGGCATTTAGTGCAATCCAAGGTGCTCCTGAGTTTCTGAGAGGGCTGATAGATGTGACCAGATCCACAGGACACCTGTGCCTATGGCTGAACTGAGCCCAGGTCAGTGCTGTCTTGCAATGGTGGACCTTTCCCAGGGTCATTATAAGGGTGTCCAGTCCTCTGCTTTTCCAGGTCTGGGAAATGGAAGACAAAAGCCACCAGGTAACTTGGCACACTTCAGGACACAGGGTCTTTGACCCAGACACTCATTCCTCACCACCCTGCCTGGTCACCCAAGGACACCCTGAACCTGGTGCAGGTGTGGCTGTGGCCCTGGGTGCAGCACTCATTAACTCCAGCAGACATTACTCACCTGGGCACCATGCCAGCACGTTAATGAGGTGATATGGCTGTTGTGGACGTGGCTTGTGTCTGGCCAGGAGGAACCATGGCCCCAGGCAACTTGCAGGGAGGGGGAGCTGCTGAATGAGCCTTCGATGAAATGCAGGTGGGATGTATGTGGCTTGTGCATTATTGACCTGAAAATGTATGGACACCTACAACTTCTCAGGCAGATGACTCTCTCTGTTGTTAAGCCTGAGCCCAGACTGCAATTCTCAGCCTGGTCAACTCATTTGTCACCCCATTATTAGGGGCTCCTGCCAGGGAAGTGAAACACCCATCTCTGCCTGAGTCATGGCAGGAACTTGGTGCCACATCCCTGGAAAGTGTCCCAACCCTTTGCTGTGTGCATGGGGAGAGACAGAGACTCCTCACCCCCTTGCCAAGTGGTGGTATGAGGGAGGCAGAGGATTGCACCAGGGCTCTGGCTAGTTGCGTACCAGGCCAACTCAGCTTGCTCACATGGGTGCCCTAGAGGGTCGAGGTTGCTGCTGGCTCAAAGGAATCACCGCTCAGTTGACCCCTGTTGCTGTGTAGTGCATCCTGTGGCACCAGGCAGGCTTCAAAATAACCGCACTGGCACCACTCTGCATTCCTGCCCTGGGCCCAGCCTTGCCAGCAAACCTCAGACAGGTCAGACGCAAAGAGAGCTGTGACCTGCAATGGTGTGAGGAGAAGGATGCTCTGGGTACCCCAGGAGATGTGTGTGCCAAGCACCCCTGGGGCAGCAGTGCTCCAACCCTACTGCCCAGCATAGGCAGGCTCCTGCTCCAGTGTACACACAGCTCAGCGAGGTGGCTTTCGCTTGAGTTTACATCCCAAATTTGCAGCAACTCCTGCTGCAATGGCCATTAGCTGTCTGAGGGAGTTTGGCCAGGATTACAAAAGGGGAGAAAAGGACCCCAGGTGTTGCTTGGTCTGTTCCCCTTGGCAAGGCAGGATTACATGTGACAGTCCTCCTTCTTGGGAATCACTTCTGTCACTATCCCTTTCCTGGCTAGTGCCCATCCAACAGCTGAGAGGCAGTTAATATAATTAGCAAGACTTAATGAGGGACACTGCTGTTGACCAGCACCGTCAGTGGCTGGGGGACCTCTGAGGCCTCTTTGGGTCAGGGCAGAACCCACTCTTGTTACCAACCAGCTGCCCTGAAAACGGGCTGAGGTTTTATCCTTTGGTTTCAGGTTAAATACGAGAAGCTGTGATTCAGCTTTGTGCGAGGAGCTCTTCATTAAGCTCCCAGAAAAGCTAACCTGGCTGGGATGTCCCCCATGCAAACAAAACCCTGAATGGTGCCATGGGCAGGACTGGGACATGGGGACTATGATGGGAGAGTTTCTAAATCATCACTGTTTTTTACTCATATACATTGAATATTTTTATGCTTGATAGTGAACTACAAATATATGAATAAACCTGTATACAACACATACATCCTCACTCTTTTTTTTCACCTTCCTTCCTTCTTCATGAAAATGTGACCTTTTCTTGTTCACAGGTTTTAAATTTTGCCTTTTTGGTTGCACAGTATGAAAAAAAATTACACCCTGCACAATGAAAACCAGAAATCTCATGGCCTGAAGTGTTCTTCAGTGTGATGTGTGGATTTGAAAAATCATTTGGGATGAAGCCATGTCATTTGATGACTGGACTTGCGCCTTATTATTGGTACACAAGCATGCCAGCTGACGGGACACAGCTAAAACCACAGTCCAGGTGGAGGAAACCAGCTGAAACAGTGGGATCAGAGGTAGCTGATAATACCAATCAAAACTTTCCTCTCTACCTTTTCTCACTAGGTCATCGTTAGGACCTTCTACAGGTTATTTTCCTAGAAGTTCTGGTAGAGGACTTCTGTTCATCAAGGGACGAAGTTGGAGAAAAGTGACTGCAGCCTGCTATCTCAGCATACCTGTAATGTAGCTGGTATTTCTCTAATCTCTGACAATAGTTTTTATAACAAGAGATAAACTTGTATTTTTTGTTAATCACTAATACTTACTTGCAATGAAAAACAGATCAACCCCATTTACAATGATTGTCTATACCAAAAGTTGATAAAATATATTACAGAATCACAGAATCACAGAATGGCAGGGGTCGGAAGGGACCTCTGGAGATCATCTAGTCCAACCCCTCTGCCCCAGAAAGCAGGTTTATCTAGAGCAGGTTGGACAGGAATGCATCCAGGCGAGTCTCTCCAGAGAAGGAGACCCCACAACCTCTCTAGGCAGCCTGTTCCAGTGCTCTGTCACCCTCAAAGTAAAGCTTTTTCTTATATTCAGATGGAATTTCCTGTGGTCCAGTTTGTGCCCGTTGCCCCTTGTCCTGTCACTGGGCACCACTGAAAGGAGTCTGGCCCCATCCTCTTGACACCCGCCCTTTAGATACTTACAAGCATTGATGAGATCCCCTCTCAGTCTTCTCTTCTCCAGGCTAAGCAGACCTGGTCACTCATCCTTTCCTTATATTCTAAAGAAGTAGAATATAAAATGTTTAAGGTTTTCATCACAGTGGCTTTTAATGAGTTGTTTTAAACTAGTTGATAGGAGCTGAAGGCACCTCCAATCAATCACACCTCTTCCTTTGGTGCCTAAATCCATACTGTCACTTCATGAAATAAAGTCTTCAGTATCCATACTGACCCAAGGTGTCCCTGACTTGTAATACCTGTCCCTGTCCCTGTCCATAGCACTGTGGTCCCCCAGCTGCCTGGCACACTTTGCATGACACTGTGAATTGAAGTGAGGAACTGATCTGGCTTAAAGAAACAGCTGCTAAAACCCTCCCCCCTCCTCCTTATTTTAATCCGGATCAATTCCTCAGTCTGGTCCTGGTGCTAATAAAGCTGATGGGGAAGAAAAATCCTAGGGAAGGAGGGGTGAAAAGGTGAGAGAGTAAGAAAAGTCTTTATCTCATCCTGCTGCTGGGGACTCCGTCTCATGAGATCGCACAGCCTGAGCTGTGTAACGTCTCCACTCTGGCAGAAGCGATCTCAGGGGATCTCCATCAGGTGGTGGCTCCTAGAGGGACATCAGGCAGTAGCAGGGAGGTCACAGTGGGTGCAAGGGAAAAAAAATGAAGGAGCTGTTGGAAGCAGAGCTGATTTACATGAGAAAAAAATGTGGGGGCAGTTTAAACAGCTACCTTTTTAGTACAGGCACCTGTACGCTGAAGAAAGTGAATGCCATTCAGGGAAGGCTGATCAATGTAGACTCTGTTGTGGTGCCAGGCACAGTGTTACAGGTGCATCAGTTGATGGCATTAAGGCTTGCTTTTTTTTTTGCTTCAACAGACCGTAATTTTATGGATATGCATATGAATTAATATTGCACAAGCCAGATGTGGCCACAACCATCCTTTTGACATCTTCTCTGCTGAGGAAACCACCCCGAGCCACACGTGAAACCTCGCCTCTAGGAATCCTCTCTGTACAGACAAGCAGTTTGCAGCCCATGACCCCAAACCACCAGCAGATGCCATTGTTATTACCCTAGATGTTTGCCTGCATCCCAAGGGTATATAAACTCCATTCCTTTGCTCTCTCTCCCTTTCCTCGCTCCTGTTTTAAATAGGAATAGGTCATCCCAGAAGCATGTTTACTTCCTCGTCATTTTTGGACTCAAATATAGAACAGCCCAAATTGTTTCAGTCTTAAAATTTTATAATTAACCAGTGGGTCACAGTGGAAGAGCTTTGCAAAGTACAACGCACAGTTAAACTGAATGATCATCCTTGAGTTTAAGCACGTCAATGTAGAGACACAGCACTGCCACTCGCAAGATTATTTTTTTTCTTTCCTCCCTATGTGCAGGCTTTAAGTACTTTCAGTAAGCAAGATTTCTTTTGCAAGCTCAGCTGTTTCCCTATGCACAGGTATTACCTGCATTGCATTGAGATGGTAGTTATGGGGATAAAGTCCTAGGAAGGGAGCAGAGAGTGAGAGGACTGTGCTTGTCCTTAGCAAAGGGAGCATCATTTGAGTCAGAGAGAAATAAAAGACTCCCAATTAACTGGAGGAATTTATTCTACTTAGAGAAAATATAAAAAGTACAGCCTATGGCTTTATGATTTGGACTCTTTTCTGCATTTTATCTCTGTCTGATTTACTCATTCATGGCTCTTTGGTGATTTCAAAGTCTTTAAAAATGCCCATTTAAAATAACCTGGTCTGCTCTGATTATCCTGGACATCATTCCTCTACGTAGATATCACCACAGTGGTTCTGGTCAGTGGAGACATCTGAGTTAAGACACCAGCAGCTAGAGAGGGAACAGCATCCTTGGCCGGAACCTTCAGTTATTCCCCTTTGAGCTAAGTGGAAAGGCAAACCCTTTGGAGATACGTCAAGGACTCATGCAGTGGAGAACCCTCCAAGCCCCTGGAGAATGCCCGTTTCTCCAGCTCACTGGTTGCTGAACGGGTGCGGAGGGAAAGCTTGTCACTGCAGGCAAGAGTGATGAAGTGTCCCCGAAACCCCACCTGCATGGCACACAGCCAGATCCTGAGCCTGACCCAGGCCTGCTGCTTCAGAGGTGGGTTTGGCAGAGCCCCCTGGGTCTGTCCCCAGTGCATGGCCGAGGCTCTCTAGGTGTTACCATGCTACACAAAGAAACAGTTTTTTTGGCATATATTTTTTATGTAGGGGCATCTGGAGAATATGAGACGCAAGAGACTGATCACGTTATGAATGTCTTATATTACCTTGGCTGTTATATTATGTAAGAGAGGCAGAGTGTCCTCACATTATTATTGTTATAATTAAAGAATATTGTGCTTTTAATTTGCACAGTTCCTTCCTCAGCATTGTTTGATACGAATAGATGATAACAGACTGGTTATTGTGAGTTATTAATAACGTATTATTTACTCACCATATGCCTAGAAGCCAGAGCAGTAAGCAATGCTGCTTTGTTGTGGGAGTCCCTCCCTGCACACACAACTAAATGGATCATCTTTGATCTCTCTTTGCCTTCCGAGGTCTCACTTCAATTCAGGCTTGCAGCTTACTGTCCCCTTCACCCCCACCCCCGGCTCCCTCCATGTTTGAGGGAGTTTGGGATTCTGGAAAAAAGACAAACAGTTTGTTCTGCCTTCTGCATTACCTCTTGCATTTGTATGGAGGGGACGCTCTGGTCTGTTTTTTATTTCCATGATTCTATAGTGCTTTTGAGTCCAAGGTGCTAAATATAGATCTAAGTCATAATAGCCAGCCTCTTTTTCATTTCTGCTTCATGAAGTTATTTTCTGCTTTTATCGTTTAAGCCTAATGCATTTACATTATTAGGAGCTCTCCAATATGTACAACTTGGTTATGAACAAGACGAGTGCCTCAAAAGTTTCCAGGAACGTTTGTGTGAACAAAAACAAATAAAAAAGAGACTTTTTGCTGGCTCTGCAGGAAGAGGACTGGTGCGGTGCAGGGTGGCACCTTCCCTGTCCCTTCCCCACTGCAAACCTGCGTCTGCCCTCTGGGCAGGGTGAACACATCCAGCACACTGACTAGAAAAAATGACACTCTGGAGAAAAATCAGCAGACAGCATAAAAAGCGCTGGCTCAGACCTCTTGTGTTGGCAGACTCCTACCGAAATTAGTTCTGGATAAGCCAGTACATCTGTAAGTCAGAGCAAACTATTCCTCTTTCTTCCTATTCCTAACACAGTCATGCCCAAAAAATACAAGTCAGGAATACGTTTGGGGAAACTATTAAGGAGCACAGAGGGAAAGGAGTATTTATGTATCCAGACAAATATGGAGCCATTTGAGACAAATATGAAGTCATGTGTAATAAACAGCTTGGATTTATAAGGACTAAAGCAAGCCAAACACAAGTGAAGGCTTTTTGGGACAGAACAGCCCAAACCAGCCAAGGAAAGGAATGTGGTGGATATAAAGGGCCAGGCCACAAGAGACACAAGGACTGCTCAGCACAACTCTAGAGCTATATGTGTGTTTTCCCAAGCATAATTGATACCAGTGGCCCAAGCCAGTAGCTGGTGAGGAGTGGAGTATTGAGGAGCCTTCGTCATGTTGCTTCATCTTTGTCCAGTATCTTTGCCCCTGGCTATGCAAGGGGAATATGCAGGAGGACTTCTCTGTGATCAGTGGATCCTTCCTTCTTAAGTTTGGTTGGGATTAGAGGGTGTCTTTATGCAAGAGTCCAAGCAGTGTGTCTGAAGACCTGCCACAAGGTGTGGACATGGGCAGCTGACCTCTCCAAAAGAAACAAAGGTTGGACCCTACGTCAACAACTGCCTTGAGCACCATGAAGTGAACTACTCTTTAGTTGAAGAAGTGCCTCATGCTTAGCTTGACTATTAAAATACTATCTGAAAAGAGGCTGAGAAGCACAGTAGCATGCCACAGAAGTCAGCGTTGGTTTGAATACTTTCTTGTTTTCAGGTGCTTCTCAAGAGCAACGTGTAAAGGTTGCATTACTGACAGTTCACCTGGGATCTTCTTTGGAAGGAACAAACTAGTTTCCTCAAATAAACTTCAGGTATGGCTATGAGTATAGTACACACTCAGTATTGCTCTCAGTAGGCACTATAGATAATACACCAAGCCTGGCTGCCCTACAAAGCCCTCCAGCACTAAACCAGCACTGTGTATGTCTTGAAATATGACTTTATGTTCATAAGCCATGCTCAACTGAGGCTGAGCCTGTTGTAGGTGACCCTGCTCTGGCAGGGGGGTTGGACTAGATGATCTCCAGAGGTCCCTTCCGACCCTGACTATTCTGTGATTCTGTGATTCTGTGATTCTGTGAGAGAGACTGCAAGGAAGCTATTATCTGGTGTATTCTGTTTTGCTGCTGGAGGCATTGATTTTCATGACACTGTCCAGGAGACCATAGGAGAAATCTGCTGCTGCTGGAAATCACAGCAGCCTTATAGGTCTAGGTCGCTGCCAGCAGAACAGATGGCCCATGAGTGGTGCAGTGCTAACTTCTGTACCCATCCAAAAAGTGCGTTGCGCAAGGCAGGACCAGGCTGGTCCCAGCTGTATCTTGGCAAAGGAAAAAAGCTATGTTACGTGGGAAAGGGGCATGTGTTTACCCTGAGTGCACTGATGACTGTGTACCCCAATGGATGGGGAAACTCAAATATGACAAGTCCAGTTAAGCTTAATTTTTCCTAGAAAGAAATGCCACAGCACTGTTGCACATGGCTAAAAGCTTTGCTGCAATCTGGTGAAAAGGGATTCTCCTACCATTGCCCTAGACTGTCCTGGAACCAGTTAATCCTGTCTCCTGCTTCTGAAGTTTTGTGTTGTTCCTACTATGGTGAAAATTAATCCTGAATAGTGAGAGACTGATCATTTGAAATGCACTAGGAGCAGTGCAGGGACTGCAAGTTAACAAAAAAAAAAAAAAAGAAAAAGACAGAATGCAGGGTGAGAACATGGGCAAGAAACAAAAATGATATGATGTCCTATGGGTACATTAATTCACTGACAGAAGGCAGGCAATGTCCTGTAGACCACGATCACGTCTCCCTTGCTCAATGCTCCAAACTCCAGTCTATGGAGTTCACAGGAGTGTGCGTGCCCAAAGGGAGCTCTCACATAGAGTGGGCACTAAGCGTTGTGTCCATCACAGGTCTCCTGTGAGCCCTCTGCTTGGTCAGTGTGGCCTTAAACCAGGAAGAGGCTGCTCTGGCTGTGTGTGTACTAGTAAAATGAAAGCAGTCGGTGAACGAGCCTGAACACTGTCCCACACTCATTCATATTACAAATTATGGACACAGTCTTTGATATGGTTTTGGCCCAGTCCTGCTTGTACTCTGCCAGGCAGCACATCACCATGGTTAGCAGACGGTTAACCCATGCCCAGCAGCGGCCTGGGCTCGAGGGAGCTCAGCTTGAGGTATACTTGAATCTGTCCCACATCACCCCAACCGCTAAAACCTGACTGACAAAGCCCTAAATCAGATCATCTTTTAGCTCCTCTTGCCTTGTCCTCCTCCTGGCTAGTAATGCGTCTTCTGAGGCCAGCTGTGAATTATCTGCCAGAGGGAAGTTCTTAAAAAGCTTTATGCTGAAGTAGCCTGCCTTATGTTCTCTATTAGGCAGGCTTTATTTCTCCCATGTCCAGCGTTACACCAGCAGAAGTTGGATTAGACTTGTATTTCTTGGCTAAACAATGACTAAAGGAAGCATGATAACTATCTACAAGTATTTGATGGGTGTAAACTCCAGTGAGGAAGAGGAATTGTTTAGTGTGGTTAAAGGACTTTTATGGCCAAGAGCGATTAGATTAAATTGAACAAAGCAAAGCATAAACTGAATACCCTTCGTAATACCTAGCAGGCTGCAAGGGCAGCTCCCAAGGGATGTGGCAGAAGCAGTGATGTCTGGGTCAGTTGAAATGTCGCAGGGAGCAGAACAGTATTTACTGACTGCAGAACACCGTCCCACGAACAGTGTGTCCGTTCTCCCTGCCGTGCTCACACCCATGCCGCCCTGTGTCTACGTGAGCACACACCCAGACGAATATGGAGGGAAGAAGGATGTCAGAGTGGTTCAACTGCTGCCTGCACCTGATTTGTCCCCTTCTTCTGGTGGTGTAACACATTACCCTAAATAGTAAATTTTCCTGCTGCTGACAGTGATTCTAGTCTTGGGATCGTTAAGGGAGAAGTTATTCTTACACTTTCTGTAGTGAAGCACGAGTAAGCTTTCCTTAATAATTCAGCAGGCTGGGGTCTTAAGCTTGCTACTAACCTTGGTTTATCATATACCTACAGGGGTGCCATCAGCATTCCCTTCAGGTTACATCTTTGTCAGCTGGCAGGACGCGGTATGGGATGATTGACTTTGTACAAGAAGGGAGTGAATAGGAGTGCACGGTTCCTCTGAAAATGTACTGGTGGTCCCTTATTCACTGTGGTGAAAAATGAGCTCACTCTCTCACATCAGAGAAAGCAGCATGTCATAATCCCAGCTACACCTGTGTAAACTTGCTTGCCCTTTTTCTCTGAAAACCAAACATAGAGCATGCAATCCCATCTGACAGGAGTTTCTGATGAAGAACACGAGCTGACTTGGGCCCTGAGAACAAACATCAGTGGCTTGAGCACTGCTGCATCTTTCAAAATCCTGCTGCCTCTCAGAAATAAGGGGATATGTGATGTTTGATGAGTCAGGATGCTTTCCCCTGGCATGCCTGTTTCTCTGCCTAATTACACAGACACAATAGCAAAGAAATTAGATAATCCAGGTAAGGTTTGTTGTGGATGTCCTGGTTGTCTAGGAGACATGAGCTTCATTTCCCTGACATGACTTGTAGACAAAGGTTGGACAAGCGTAGCCTGTTTTTAAAACAGTATATTGCTTCCAAATTGCAGGTTATCTGTTCTGAAACAACACCACTTAATGGGTTATCTCCTCCTTTAATCGGTGTGGTTGTTGGCATATCATTAAATCCCACTTAGCATGAGTGCGAGAAGGCTGCTGTTCACTTAGCACGAGTGCGAGAAGGCTGCTGTTAAAGGCTGCCAGCAGAAAGGCAAGGAGGACATACGCATCCTCCCATGGCGCTTTCAAAGAAGGCCCTGATCTGTTCATAAAAGGTCAGGAAGGGAGTGAGGAATTCAAAAGCCTTAAAAAAACAGAGCTGACTGGAGTCTTCAGTAGTGCGTCATCTCAAGTTTTCTTCTCCCAAGGGAGTAATTCTTCAGATGTTTTCTGTGCCCCTTGCTGGTGTCTCTCTCTTCTGTTTTTCTTCAGGAGCAATTTGTCTATTTCTGCATTTACTGAGCCTCCTCTCTTTATGCAGAGGCAGACCTAATAGACATCTGTGTGTGTGGGAGAGTCTAACGAGGTTATCACCACCTCCCCTGCATGTCCACCACCCAAATGCTAACATTACCTGGTTAGGTGGGCACATTAGGGACCACCCAACAGTGTGGGCATGGCACTATTGCAGAGTCCCTGCAACACTGGTATATTCTTCCTCCCAAACCTGGCTGGCTGCAAATGGCTCAGATAACAACATAATTTCTGTTCTTTCTCATGGGCACAGAATACTGATCTTGGTTGCTTCATTAAAATGACATGCTTAAGGATGCCATTTTACAAAGGATAGTTTCCCATCCTGGCCAGGAATTTTCTTCATATAAAAGGCCGGCAGGTAGTCATGCTTTTGATGATGTTTAGAAAAGATTAATTCTCCTTCCCAGGTACCTGCTGTCTTTTCAGATTCAAATAAAGTCATGTGTAGTGGAGAGGAAGAAAGAGGAACCGCATTGTTTCTGTCACCTCACATGACCACGCAGATGGTTTTTTGCAAGACATTATCAGTGGGTGCTCCCACAGCCCCTGATGAATGCATGGCAAACCTATGCCACAAGAAGCTGCGACTCCTGTGCACTCTAGGCTGGCCTGGAAACTAGGGGTGCTCAGTCCTGCATGAAAGCCCATTCTCCTGGGATTTTCAGCCTTGACTTGGCAAACTAAAGACATTCGGAGCTCATGAACTGGGTTTGAAGAGCAGCTGAGAGCTAACCTGAGCAACTCTAAGCACTGACTCCATTGGAGGAGGCTCAACTGTACTTCGTAACCTGATGAAGCTTTCACAGGTGTCTTTAACAATAGCACTCAATTTAAAATATACGTTACCATGCCCTCTTTTGTCTGTGTTGAGGGGTACAACCCTAGAAATCCGACATGCACTAACACATGAATTCTGGGAGAGTCACATATCAGGGGCGGACAGCTGCAGGGTCTTCAGAGTCTTTCTGTGTGTGATATGGTCCTTAGATATTATGGATAGTGTCCACAGTGTCCACAACAGCTTGACAGATACATCCTATGTAAATCATGGTGTTTTTTCAAAGGCGATCATTGCAGGTTGCTCCATGTATCAACTTCTCCTCAGATCAAAACTCACAGAAGTGCCTTCTCTTTCCCTTGCTGTTGTGTCCTCCAGTAAAGACCTGCATGCAACCAAAGAGGTAATTTTGCTGGGCCAAAAGACTCAATGGGTGTTTTTAGCATTTAATTAGACTTTCATTTCAAGAGTACATCACCTATAAGGTATCTGAGGGCATGCCTACCAGAATTGCCACTTGGCCATTCCGCAACTATAGTGGTCACCTGTAATGACTTTTCTGAGCAGATCTGAGCTTGTCCTGCCTGAGGAAACATGAGAAGTGCAGCAGACAGAGCGTGGTATAGGAATCCCAGATTTCTGCAGCATGGCCACAGTGGCCTGATGTCAGGGCAGCTCTCCACCTGTGCTAATAGACCTAACCACAGGCCAGAATTTTTGAGTTCAGGCACTGTCATGGAGTCATGAAAATACCTTCCATCCAGACCCAAACTGTGACGCTGGTTGCCTCTGGTCTGTGCCCTGTGGGCCAGCCAACTTCTGTCCTGTGAGGTGGAGATGGTGTATCCTGGAGTTTTTAATGCCTGGATCCACCTTACAGTCCTTGAGGGAGGAAAGTACCTCATCCTCATTTCAGAGGAGAGAAGAGGGCCAGGTTCAAAAATGCCCTGCGGTGTGTCCACAAAACCTTAGGCAGCATGCCAGAGCCTAAGCCCAACAAACTCCCCTCCATGCTTTAAACACTACTTATTTGGTTTACCTAATGATGCAACCCGCATGAGTTGTCCCCGGCACTCCTCTTTTCCTGGGGCAGGGACTCCCCTGCTATCACACAGCCACTCCCCGGCTTGGCCGCTCTCTCTTGGCGGCTCTGTCAGCCTTGCTATCTCACCCAGAGGGCAGTTAGCACATCAGGAAGGCGTCAGCCTCAAATTCAGGCTGTGGTTCTTAGGGTTGCTATAGGGGCTGGAGAGATGCTCCTGAGATCGTGGGGGGACCAGAACTAGGTTGCCTCCTCATGGGGTGAGGGGCTTATTCCTGCCTCTTTTAAAGAAGACAGGTAGACTATGAGGTACCCCTTCTTTCTGGCTGATGGAGACCTCTCAGCACCCAGTGTCACACATCCTATTCTTTGGCTTTCCCCTTCCCTGCCTCAGCAAATGTAAGCACTCATGCTGCATGAAGACTACCTCATCACTGGATTTCCTTACATGGTGGTTTGACCAAGGGGTGCTTCAGTACAAGAGAGACATCTGTAAACTGGAGAAGATTCCGAGAACAACAATAATAAAAAGCACAATGCTCTTGGAAACATCTGTAAGGCAGCAATTTAGAACCCAGCTCTAAGCATGGTGGGGCAGACCTCAAGTGAAATAAAAAGAAATTAACTTGTTAAATATCTCTAAAGCAGGCATGTAAAAAGTATTATTGTCTGTATGTAGATAGATTGTGTACACAGCCTTTTCCACTTGGGGTTACGTCTCTGTAATTATGTAGTACTTGCAAGAAGGCGGCAGAGCGTGAGAAGTGAATATGTTCCAAATGCGTCCAAACCCTGACCAGGCAAAGGCTGTGATTTTAGCTCACTTCAGGGAGAGGAGAACAAGCCCATGCCTTTTGTTTATTCTCCTTGAGCTCTTTGCAACAATTGTACTTTTCACTGGAAGTGACTCACCTGGCAAAGAAGATAAGAAACCCAGAAGAACCACTGAACAAAAATATAGTGCTGGAAACTATCTGCTGAATTTAAGGCTTACAGTCCTTCTGCAACTGTAATCATATTCAGACCCTTCCCTAATTACTGAGAGGAAGAACTATCATTCTTTTCTAAATGTGGTGTCAGCATTTGTTACGAGCAACCAGCACAAAATTATCGGCAAACCTTCTCATGACCTATAAACCTGCAATTTGATATGCCTCACCCAATTTTATTCTGTAACATGTGAATTTTTTTTCATAGATTTTTATAGTAGAGACTCTTTAATCTACCAGGCAAAATGTAACAAGATCCCATGGCTGGAGGCTGAAGCTAGCTATGTTTAAGCTAGCAATAAGGTGCGCATCTTAACGGCGATTAATTAAGCATTGAAATAACTCCTGAGGGGATATGATGAATTCGCCACCTCTTGAAGTCTCTGAACTTTGTCTTTCCAAACCCCGTGCTATACCCGAAATACAAAATGTGGTCTTTGTACAGGAATTACAGGGAGCGGCAGTGTTATGGTATTTCTTAACATCATTGAGAAGACACTTTCCACATCAGAATTCCATTTTTTTCCTTTTTTCTTTTTAATGCACATAATGAAATTCCTTCCTTCTTCCAGTGTCAACCAGTCTACTTCAGCAGAAATCAAAAGGCCACCACCAACTTATACCAGTAAATAAAGCCAAACTTTTAAAAACACATATCAGCTAAATTTGCAAATGCCTACTGGGCTGCAGAGTAGCATTTTCAGTCATGCTGCCACCTGTTCCTAATTTTTAGCAATGGTTCTTTTTTGCTGTCAATCCTTCCATCTCAGGAACAATACATTGTTATTGAAATATTTAATGAGTCACTTGTAAATATCTCACAGGAACAACAGGACACTTATCTCATGCTGCAGAGCTGTATTTTTAAAAATAACTATCTTTAAAAAAAACAGTAACTCAAAAAACCCAAATGCTTTCCCCTTCCTACTTTACAGAAAGCTTTCTCTCTCTCTGCCTTTCCCTTTTCATTTCTCCTCCACTCTTCGCCACGGGGTTATGACGAGGTGGCTACGAGGACGCCCAGGCTGAGACACTCTGCATTCTTCAGTCAATTTGGGTTGGCTCCTCTCGCCTGTGTGGGCTTGGCAACGCGAAAAAGTGACCTTGTGGCAAACTTGGGTGTGACCTTCTAAAACAGCAACAGCTCCCAGCATGACTGCCGGGTCTCCCACTCTTACTCCATGGAAAATGTGAGGCAGCTTATCCTACGTCCACCGACAAACTGTTTTATGTTTATTTTAGGACAGGAGCATGCGTCTACACGGTTATCGCAGTGCGGCTAACGCACGGCATTGCAACATCCTGGCTTCCCTGCGGGTAGCTTGTCCCAGAAGCTGTACTGTGTGCCTTCTTGCTTTGCTGGTGATGTTATGCCGGCACCAGGTCCTCACCTTGCATCTTGGTGCTTCTGCTACTGCAGGACTGCAGCAGCACTGTGCATTTCTGTCACTGCCGTGGCTTCCTGACTCTCTTGCTCTACCCTTTCCTTCGGCTCTGAAGATGCAAAAAGATCTTGGAGCTGCTCTTCAGAATTTCACCATAACCTGACACTACGATCCTGCTCAAAACACCTAAGCAGTTGTAAGGAGGTAACTGTTGGGAGCTGCAGTTCTTCACACATTGAGCACAGCTAACAGAAGACTCTGGGTGTGTGGATTCAAATGTCTCAGGTTTGGGATCTGTTTTCCTAAGGATGACATTCAGCACAAGGATTTTGACAGTCAGGGTGAAACCTGAGTCAGACCTTCTTGCAAAAGTGTCCTGACGCACCAAGGAAAATTACAGAGCCTGCAGCGCCGAACATGAGCCAGGCACAGCTCACGGAGCATTGCCCTGCGTGACCCTGGGTGCTCCTCTGAACTTGGAGATATTCTCATTACCTGGCTTTACATGTGCAGGGAGCGCACCCCAAAAATGCACAAAGCATCGGCCTACATTGTCAGTTAATTGTGTGCCCAAGCCTCCTTGCAAGGCTAGACTCACCCTCTGTTTATACCACTGACTGCCAAGACACCCCAGCTTGGGCTCCACAGCTCTGTGGTGGTGGCACCAGGCTTTTCAACATGCTCTGCATGGGTCAGGGAAGCCTGGCCTTTGACAGTGTGGAGAGACCTTCCAAGCCTGGCAAGCTAGTTTGGGGATGAGGGAGGCAGATGTATATATTTCTGACAAATCAGGATAATGAGGACTATCCATGTTGTGCCATTTTTGGACTAGTAACTGCACTGGTCCGGTTTCATCAGCAATCGGAGAGAAACTTTACTTTTGCTCTGCTATGTGAGGTATTAAGTGGTATACATATACATTTTCCCTACTAGAGCAGAAATAATTATGTTTTGGGTTTTTTTTATTCAGGATCTGGTGCTTCTGACACCCTGAGGTGGGCACACAGGCGCCAGAGCAGGTCCGCACACATTGATATGCCATAAAATCAGTTGCTTTGACCTGCTCCTTCCCACTCCCCAACCCACCCATATACAATGCTTCGCTCCGCATCAGAGCAGAGCAACAGAGATGAAGCGGCTGTGAAATACACCTGCCCTTCGTCTGCAGCCCTGCTCCATTACACGCCTTTAACTTGCCAATATAGAGCAGTTAATGCTGTAATATAAATACATTTCTTTCCTCTACCCACTGCTCTGGATCAATCAGCAGCTTGAAACAGTAGGATGGAAATGAAGTAGTAATGTAGGGAGAAAAAAATAAGAGTTGAGGGTGTAATCAGCCAACTAAACACCGTTAGGACATACTGTCCCACTCAGTGGGCCTACAGCTGCACTGGGCTGTGACCAAATCTATTAATAGGCCACACAGACCTCTTCGTGATCCTCAGAGCAATGCTCCTCAAACTTTTGAGCTCTTGTTCCTCCTCTGTAACCTCAATAACTCCCTTGTGGTGCTTAGTTACAGTAGCTGACTCCTCAGAAAGGATGAAAAGTCTGACTCCAGTTTCTTCAGACCGGAAGACAGAAATCCTGCTCTTCATTTCTTGCCCAGACTAGAAGAAAGAAATAATGCTGAGACCATAAACTCAACCCTAATGTGAGCAGGGTTGCCCATAGAGCATCTGGCTTGCTCCAGGCTTGATGATATACACAGGGGGCAAGGATTGGGGTGGAAGGGGCACAGTTCGGTATGTTGTTGCTGTGGAAAAGGACCTGCTGCATCCTGGACCCAGGGTACCCGGTTGTGACATGTCTGCAGTCAGTCCGAGAGTGTCCTACGCCCTGTGGACTGGCACACTCACCATGTCACTCCACAAACCAACCAGCATCTTCGGATCATATATCCTCTGCAAAGCAGCATGCACACCTACACGAGAAACCACCCCCTCAGTCCCTGTCTGTACCTCTACGGTGACAAGCAAGCACTTCCAAACTGCAAGTTATTTCATTCTGAAGACATTTAAAATTAAGGAAGATGATTTCTACCTCTTCCCCAAAAGATGGAGGGAGAACAGGAATGGGGGAATAGGGCAGATCAGGTGTTTAATAGCTTTAGAGAAGGTAACTCCATATATCAGGGCACTGAAGACCCACTACTCTGTGAAGATATCTGTAACATCCTTGGGCTGCTCCAGTCCCTTTTCCCTACCAAAGGCCGGCCTGCAGCTGGAGTCAAAAGTGAGTGCTGCACTTGATGATTAATTCTCATCTTCCCTGTGACCGAGGAAGGGACTTGAAGTCCCATGGGGCAGTGGATGCTTTCTGCAGGACATGACCCTGAAGAATTGGAGTCTGGTGAATGTCTGCAGTGCTGCCTGAAACTCAGGGGTGAAACCATGCTCGGTGGGAAAGAGCAGTAGCTCTGCAGGAGAGAAATGCTCGAGGGAGAGGGTGCACCCGCAAAGAGCGGAGGAAGCATGTGTGAGGCAGCAGCTGCGGAAACAGGCAGCAGGGAGGTGGTAAGCGCTTGGGAATGAACTCTGGAAAAGAGGAAAGGCAAAACACAGTGATGGAAGGTGAGGTGAAATGAGGGCTGTCAGTGGAACCTGCATGGGGACAGGGACACTCTGGCTGGAACTATCAGAGTGCTTCATCCACCGCAGGCTGGGAAGGCCTGAGTGCAGCCACCACAGCTTGGTGGGGCACCTCTCCAACTCAGACCCTAAGTCAGTGTGGGCTTGGCTTTGTAATTGTATTTATTTAGCTGAATTACCTAAGCCAGGAGCCGAGTCACCCCAGACGAACGTCAGTGAGCCTTTCACACGTTGCGAGGTCTCCTCTCAGCCCACCGGCAGCGGCAGGGCAGGCTGGTTGGGGCACGCAGACTGCAGGCTTGCCAGCCCTGCCTGAGGCTCCTTCCCCAGTCAATGGAGCAAGGCAGGGGGAGCAGCCTACCGGCAATGATTCAGCCCACCGAAGAGCAGAGCCACCTTCCTGAGGAGCGTGTTCCCCTGCTTTGACTATAGGAAGAGGCTACAGCAAAGACAGCCTTTAATTTAGGCATCTCAGCCAAAAAGCTCAAAATTAGAGAGGATGAATCTGGATATCCATGTAGACAGAGGATATATGTGGAAAAGTTGGCATTGCATAGCAGAGTGAGAGTAGGTGAGTCATCTTGGAGAGTACCAGAGCTGACTGTATGGTCTTCTGCACAATAAGCACCACTTCTTGTGTAATTTGAAGTGCACACAACACAGGAACTGATGTGTTGGCTGCAGCTCCCCATATTGCAGATTTCAGTTCAGCTGTCTGGAACAACTAGCTTTTGCTATTAGTTTAAGATGATGCTGGTGTGAAGTAGTGAATGAAAAAATATTGCTGGAAAATTATCAAGCTGTTAAACAAACACTGAGAAGCACATGTTAAAAGTTCCTTTAGTGTATTAATTCTACATTACAATTCAGAGATAAGCAGATTTTCCAGGAATCCAAATAAACTAGCATCCAGAGTCTTATTCATAAGGTATATCTGAAAAAAAAGCCAGCAGTACTTAATATTTGTATAATATTCACCAGCTTAGTTGGTGAAAACTTGATCATTTTTGTTTCCAGGGATAGACATACTATTTTGGGACACTGCTCAGTTTTTATGGTAAATCCAACACAGGTATGCTCTTGTCATTTTGGACTATAAAAATATTTCTGAAGGCAGCAGCAAGGCTGCCTACAACCAAGTCGAGATGGGATTTCAAGGGAAGTTTTTTGTCCTCTCCTCTCCTTGCAGCTGATAGTAGTAGCAAACAGCACATTCACAGAATCACAGAATCACAGAATGGTCAGGGTTGGAAGGGACGTCTGGAGATCATCTAATCCAACCCCCCCGCCAGAGCAGGGTCACCTACTGCAGGTTGCACAGGATGGTGTCCAGGCGGGTTTTGAATGTCTCCAGAGTCGGAGACTCCACAATCTCTCTGGGAAACCTGGTTCCAGGCTCTGCCACCCTCAAAGTAAATAAGTTCCTCCTCATGTTTAGATGGAACTTCCTATGTTCAAGTTTGTGCTCGTTACCTCTTGTCCTATCACTGGGCACCACTGAAAAAAGATTGGTCCCGTCCTCCTGGCACCCAGTATAGTGGTTTCTTTCTGGCCTGTTTCCCTTGTTCCCCAGGCAGAAGCGCAGAGTCTGCATCATGCAGCTGCCAGGGAGCCTGTGCCTCTCCTAGCCAAAGCCCCAGAACAGCCATCACCCCTCTGTCCCCATGAACAGGGGCCTCTGTCCCACTAGGCAAACCGTGAAAGGTCTTTCAGACCCCAGAGCTGACGCAGAGGGATGTGTGTGGCCCAAAACATGCTTCCTCCTGCTACGTGACCTAATACGGTTGTGGATACCTCAGCTGCACTGCAAAAGCTTGCGGCGCAGGGGGAGTAGAAGCACTTAAATCTGCATGTGCAATCAATAGAAATGTGTCAGTAGGTGGGTGAGAGAACATAGTGAAATAAGCAGCAAGCATGAAGTGTCCAGTAGACTCTGAATACCGTGGAAAAAAACATGGGGAGTGGAGTGGAACAGAGGATGTTAGTTTGTAACACATTTCCCCACTGTCCCACCTCCTCTTCACTCCTTTTCTTCATTTTTTTCAGTTGTGGAGATAATGCAAGTGGAAAAGAACATCCAGCTCCATCCAGTCTGGCTTTCATAGACACTTTATTTTTTAAATAAAACAAAATACAAGAGAGTTTATATGGAGAGCATCACAGGCAAATGTTTTATGCCATGGATTCAGTTTCCTATAAGGATGTATATTAATGATACCTATGTCCAATTATTAGTGGACTACTTTTCCAGTGAATGCTTTGTTTAAATGTATATTGAAAACTTCTTTCTACAATGTCTTTCTTCTCTTTAATAGGATTTGACGTATTGGCTCTGGTGCAGCACGCAAATTGTTTGTATAAAGCTTTGAAATATATTTCTGAATGGTGCTATATAAATACTGCATACATTGAATTGTACTATTTTATTGTGCAACTAAAAGGTTTCCTGTTCTATACCATAATACGATTTGTTATTTTTCCAACACACACATTAACCTGCATTCAACTTCTGCACAAGGTAGAAGAACCCAAATTAAATTTACAAGCACACCTGAGCAAAGCTAGTTAGCTCTGGCTGGATCATGTTTCCATGATTAAATAATGCTGGCTATTATAACACATTTCAAGAAAATGCAGCTATAAATCCCTGTCTCAGTTTATTTCCAATGCTTCATTGTACCATAGAAACTCTGCTGTACTTTCTAGTAAGCAATAGGCTAGACACAGGACTGAGTCACCCTGCCCAGATGTGTTAGATGCTAACTCTGAGGAGATAAGAGTAACAATGCTGCTCTCCCATGAGCTTTCCCCTCAAGGACCTTCCCATACTACACAGACATTAATAAATCGATCTTCGCTGCATCCCACAGTAGATTTTATTAGCTGAGGAAATTGGTTCCCAGAAAGATTTAGCAACTTGCTCAAGGCCAAACAGTAGGTCCACAGCAAGGAAAAAGAGCTGGGGGACCGTGCTGGAGACCTTCACTTATTGCCATTTAATGTTTAACATTAACGCTTGATGCAGCGTGCTGAAGGCACAGCAGCGCTAGGTGTTCATCTTATTGGAAGTGGATGGGCACTGGTTTCAGAGACTAGTGCACAACACGCCTACAACGAGGCGAGTCGCTGCTGAGCACTTTGGTCACCACCACGAACCCCTGGGGACCCACAGGGGCAGTGGGTCCCTGAGGGGTGAGGGACCACTGCCTGCCTGCCTGTGCACCTTCTTCGAGACAGGAAGGAGAGGCCCGTGACTCCACTGCTGTCCTCGGTGGGATAGGTCAGTAGGTCTCCCAGGGGTCCAGAAGGAGCTCTTGGGGGCCATGTCTAGGGAGCAGAGCTGGGGAGATCCTGGTTCCACAGTCATCCAGGTCACACTGCAGCTTGTAGACAGCTTTCCTTTTGGTGGAAACAGGGGTGACAGGGCTATATGGGTTGTTGGTGTGTACCCAGCTCTGAGCTGAAGGTATACAAGATGAGGCCAGGACATACATCTGAGACTGGGGACATGAGGGCAGCTCAACCCTGTCTGGAGTTCAAGGTTTTTACAGGTGGCTCTGACAGTTTTGCATTTTATTAAGATTTCTCTTTTTCCAGTCACTTATAATGTTGCCAAAATTTGACCATTTGGAGTAAAGTTTTCCAATCCAGGTGTTTGCCTCAGGCCGAATTATTTCAGATAGGGTGGGGAGGAGAATTTCATTTAGAGCTGTTCCTCATGGCCAAGACTCAGGCTGAGGGAAAACACTTATATGTAAAAAAAGCTGTGACTTACCCTTTGAAACTCTCCAGCCCTCTGTGAATGAAAAGATAGTTGTGTGAGGGAAAAGGAAAACAGATCAGACACAGAATTTGATTCTACAGGGCCAACTCAGATTAATGGCTATTGTGGGGAGAGAGGTGGAGGACCTGGATGGGATTAACCGGCACTGGCAGTGTACCATGAGTAAAACTGGGAGGATGAGCCCAAAAAACAAAGACTTTACAGAATGGGACTGAATCGCTGAGATTGGGGAGATTGGGATGACAGTGTGTTTAATCTCCCATGTACTGTTAGAGCAGGCTTTCACCCTACAGGTGTAGTCCTTTAGCTCCCTTGGCAAATCTCAACATTGTGGTGTTTACCCTGCTGTTAAGTCATGTGGATGTCATTGCAACCTTAGTTAATTCCCTCTTTAATAGCACACACATACTTGGGGCTTCATTTATCCAAAGTCCTTCAGCCTCATACTGTTGCACTAAAGGACATGTCTCAGCTGGCAAGCATCTATTCAGTCTTTTCCACTATATCCCTGATTTATACCACGCTCTTTGAATCCTGAAATATTTTCTTTGTGGGATTTTCTGGAGTGCTCGCCACTGCAGTACAGGAGCTCCCCAACTATTAGTCAATTCTTTTTAGCAAAACTTCTTTGTGATGAGATATCATGATACTGTCGCCATTTGGCAAATGGGCAGCTAAGTCAGCACTGCAGCTGCCCTGTCTGAATCTACCAGGACTTGATTTTTCAGAGCACTTACTATATGATATGATGCTGTGAGTCACTGAAGCATCGCTCTCACTGACTCAGCTGAGTCAGAGACCTCAGCACTTCTGCAAACCAAACTGCTGGGCTCAGAAGTCAGGCACCTAGAAGATAAAAAAAGGCACAATTAGAGACCATCTGTGAAAAGCTTGGCTGAACAATATTTCCCAGTGCTCTGGAACAAAGGAGGAGATAGGATCCAAGGATGTATTTTTGTACTTTCTCTTCCCCACAGTCCTGTTCCTCATTCACTTCTAGCTTTTGTAATAACATGAAGTAGAGATCCTGCCATGGCCACAGAGTGTGTCTAATTTGTGTACTGAAGGAAGGAGCTGTGTGGAAAAATACCATCAGATCACACAGTACAGACCACGTCTGCATAATACACGTACACATGGGGGCTGAATTAAGGTAGCAAAAGTGATCTTAAATTAGCATTTTCTAACATTCATGTGCTTGTTCTGCCAAGCTTATTAGTATTCCTTCAAAGCGGGGTTTTGATTTGTTTTGGAATAAAGCATATTTATTCTAATTCTGTGTAGGAAATAGCCAGTTCTATCTTTCTTACAAAATATTTTTGCAAATGGTAGGGTGCCCTTCTCTTGACATTCCTCACCAACTTGGGGTCAGCATTTGATGATGATAAATGCGTATCAAGCTCAGCATTTCTACCACCACCTACCTGCTTTGGCTCATTTCATTAGAATTTCAGCAATGTGCTGGTTCATGGCAGATAACCTCCTCTCCCTCTCCGGGCTGCAAGCGCCTGTGAGTGTGTGTGCGTGTGTAGGGGGTGAGGGAACGGGTGCATTTCTCATCTCCTCAGCATTTATTACATTCCTCTTTCTCTACCTCCTCTGCAGCAATAAATCAATGCTACTTGTTATTGTCTACTCCTTGGGCAACATCTTGGGGGGAGAGGCGGGCTCTCCTGGCTATGATGTCGTATGTTTTATCAAAAGCTAAAATAGAAGGAAAGAACTAAAGTAAGCCAAAGTCCTGGTTTTGCAGATTTTGATAGGAAGGACCCTATCCTGGTCCTGCTGGCTACATCACCCATCATGATAGACACGCGTTGCTCCATGCAGGCTCCAGTTACCAACCCCAGCCTTACGCTGCCTGCACAGGCAGGAGAGGGCAGAGCGTCGGTGGGGCAACATTTCTATTTCCATCATGGGAAGGTAAAATTTAAGATTTCTGATGCTACTGACTGTTTTCTGCCCGCAGGCAGCTCCAGGGCTGGGATGCTGGGTGCACCATTCTTGTACCTGTGCTGAGATGGGTGCGTGCTCCTCGCACTTCTGCAATGGGTTAATTGCAAGTGAAGCCCTAAAAATAGGCTGTGGATGGAGTAAAATATAGCCTGATTACTGTTTACTCTGACAAGAGCAGCAGCACACACACTGGTGCCTGGAGAAACTGTAAATCAAGGGCAACATCACAGTGGGTCTGTGGCTTGTAGCAACTCCCTGGAGAAACTTTGCCCAGAAAGCCTCTGCCCTCTGGTTTGTTGCCTGCTTTCTAATCACAGCAAACTGTTTTCCTCCACACAGGCTTTCTGATTTTCTGCAGGAAAAAAAGGCCTTCCCGCATACCTGGCCCAACAAGCAGGCATTAGATGTTCCTTCTCTCCACAGAGAACAAACACCCTGAAGGGATGTGCTGGAGAAATGATGAGAGAAGAAACTGGTGTGGTGGAGGAGCAGGTGAGAAAGGCAGACAGAAGCCTTCTGGAATAGAAGTGTTTTGCTGGTCCAAGCCCAGAAGTGAAAAAAAAAAGAAAAATACCTGGCACATCTGCTTAGGCATCCAGGACCAAATGAAACAGGCACGTTTAAAGCTGGGGTTGCATCTGGGATTTTTTTTATCCTTAACCCCTTCCGATGTTAACTGGGGTAACTCATCTGGGAACCTTCATGCAGAAGTTACTGAAGGGTTTTTACAGGTAGATTCTCAGAGTCTGAAGTGCAGAAAAAGCCCTCCGGATACATTAGCATGTTTTTATTGTGGCTTTGTAGACATATTTTACACTTTCTTTCTGCAGTGGCAATGGCGGGGGAGAGTTGGGTCCCCCCAAGCAAGAAATGTACTTTATCAGCTCAGTATGTCAGCAACGGCACTGGTAAAAACGTGCACACACATGCACCTCTTTTTTCTATGCCTTCCCTAAACTTTGCCTATTTTTTTATTAAAATGGCTGCCTCGAGCTACTGACAAACAGTGCCTGTAACCTGAGATGTGCAGGGCATGAAAAAACCCACCAACTTCAATACAAGCTCAGAGTCTTTCTCCTGCTCTGATTTTCACCATTTCTTACTGGAAGTCTTCCCCTGCCCCATACCCTGGTTTTCAAGGGGACATGTATAGGTCATGATGAATTTTTCAGATCCTTCAGGGAGGATGCTGTCCTTGCACCAGACTGCATTTGGCCATAGCCCTCTGTGCCAGGGGGAGTGCTGTGTTGCTGACTGCGCTGGTGAACATACAGCTCGTGCTGCAGAGAGGCAAGCCTGACATGCAGAAATGATCCCTCTCTTTCATGTGGCTTCTTGAGGCTCCAAAATACATGTGATGACAAGCAGATAAAAAAGTAATACATGCAGAAAGGGGGAGGTTTTGTCTCTGCTTGCTTGTTTGCTCCCCTTTCCTAAAAAAGGTCTCCTCAGCCTTCAGGCAGTTGTCAGAGGGTGGACTCGCCTTGTGGCGGACATCAGATGGGTTTACAAATACAACGCAGCCTTTGAGGGAGAGGTCTGGTTCAAGAGCTGTCCTTCCCCCTTTGCATGGTGGAGAGGGGTGGCAAAGGGAGAACCTGGTGTAGAAATGAGGGAAGAGCAGCTTGCAGACAACTGGGTTTAGCTTGGAAGAAAATGGGTTCTAAAGATGCTGCGGCCATTGCCGAGAAGGTGAGGTCCTCATACCACAGCTCTGGCCTCTCCTGCTTGCTGTATCTGGGGCTCTCCCAGGTGTCCACATCCCTGAAACTCACCTGGTTTGGGGAGCTGGTGATTTCTCTTCCCACTGAGCGCTGTGTTGCAGTTCAGCTTATCTCTGTGTGAAGGAACCCACTGAGACAAGCGATTGTTTAAGATAGAATGAATTATCCACAGCCTCGCTGTCTTTCCACATCTCATTTTTCCACAACTTGCTCACTTGCTGATTATAATTGCCCTTTAATTGCTTGTATAATTTCAATTACATAACAAGTAAGCTGTACAGTAGCTGCCAAAAGTATCTGTTAAGTTCTTTTTTTTTTTTTAATCATTAATTGAGTTTAAATAATTCCACAACTATGATTGCGACAGTCCTGAGAGAGCGGTGAGTTCATTCAACAGATGGACTTCCTTTGCATACTGTCTGCTTACTTTGGGCATAAATTTACCAGTTTCCTCTGTAGAGATTGTTATTTAGATCTGGTAATGCTGACCAAACATCCTTAATGTGGACAAAAGGATTTCATGGTTTATGCAATCAAATGCTGTAGGGATATCCAGCAGTGTGAACGCAGGCAACAGCCAAGAGCAGACCATTTATCACTGTCACTAGTGCTGTTTCTGTTTTACATGCCAGCTAGATGCTGAACTGGAAGAAGTCCAGGATCTTTGCAGGGTTGAGATGGAGATAGGACCAGCCCTTCTCAAGGGCTTTTATCATGTTCAGGGTAGGGTGAGATCAGATACTGGGTTATATTGAGAGAATTTGTTTGCATAACACAACAATTAAACACTAAGGATAAGCTTTAGGTGGAGGTTAGATGTCTCTTCTGGAAGAAAGCATAAATGATCTCATGTGAGATTGCTCTGACTATTTTTTTCCCTGGACAAAATAGACAGGGACAACAGCAATGGAGGGTCTTGTTGGAGACTTTCGGTACTTCTGTTGTGTAGAAGGGTTGAACTGGGAGGTAAAGAGTATTGACTTACTGGTCAATAAGGAGCATGCACGGAGCCTTCTTTCCTGAAATGTCAGATTGGATGGAGATAGTTTTCTCCATCCAGTCTCCAAGAAGCACCTGACAGTGATGGGTAATAGAGATGTTCAAGACTGACAAGACCATCCATGGTTCAGAATAAGGCAGCAGATGTAATTAAGAAATCCTGTGATTGAACCGATGTGGATTGCTTTTGGAATGAATAGGTTTGGAATAAGGTATACAAATGTGTGCATGTGTCAAATCATCAAGCAAGGAACCTTGGTCTATAGTAGCTATTTTAATCTTGGTTTGCATTCATGCTTGCTTGTTTTCTTTAAGGGGTATATATTCTCCTTGCTTGGTAAATACTAAGTTATATCTCTTAAATAATGTATGGCTCCTTTAAACTATATTTTGTTCTTTTTGTTAATGTTAAACAGAAACATAAGAGGTACTAGAGGATACACATCATGGGAGGCCCCCAAATCAAACAGTCATGTAGCTTAACACATGTTTATTTGGAAATGTAACTTTTATCACTCTTATTAGAGCAGCAAATGGTGGGTGAGCCATTCCTTTTTTGTATTATTCAGTTTATATCAGATTCTACTCCCAAAGAAAGTGGAATTAAATGAAAAGTGAAAAAGGACAGAATTCCTAAAATACATTTATTTAAAAAGGATGTATTTGTGAAAATAAGGCAATTGAATTGATCTGGTCACCTGGATTTTCAAGATTTTAGATGAACATCCTCTCACCCCAGAGATTAGAAGAGGTAAACAAGTTCTCCTGGTTCTCCAATTCCTAAATATACTCTCAGCTGAAAGTGAATAAGATATTGGACTGAACTGCATCCATCTTTCCAATATCCATGATCAGTTTATCCAGACTGCAGATTCCATGGATGTAGAGACCCGAGCTGGCTCAGTGCAGTGAGGTGTATCAATGCAGGTGCAGTGCCATGTGAAGGCAGCATTGGGATTTTAAGGTCAGTGAGGGTTCGGGAGGTGTAAAATTGTGTTTGCACAGTGCTGAGCCTAAGCTAATAAACTCTGCGGGACCCAGGCTGGCTCCCTGCAGAGCTGCCCAAGTGTCCCACGCTGCATGCTCTGGGGTGTGCTCTCTTCTGGAGGACACACTTTGGCTAGCAGCTTTTACTGTTATCATTATTATTATGATGATCCACAACACCTTTGCTGCAATACCACAGATAATGTGGAAGACACTCAAGCTGAACAAACAGAACGAACAGTTTTGCTTTAAAAGCCAATTGAGAACACCCATAGATTCTGCTTAGTCGATGACTTTTGCAAATGCAGCATTTTTTGCCTTTCCTCAAAACTTGGTAAGTGAACTTGGAGTACTTACTACAAAAAATATTCTTTCATTATAAATCAAATTGTTTGATTAAATGTAGCAAATTTAGGCTTTAATGTATGTTCATCACAACTTTAGATAGGATCATTTTGGAAATAAATCAAATTTCAATTTAAAGGAAAAAATATTTCCATTTGCATTATTTTTCTTTTTTTCCACAGGCAGCAATTCCTAGAGGGCATGCTTTGCTATGTCTGCCCACATTTTGTGCCACTGGCAACTTTTATTCTTCTAGCTTCTTTGGTTTTAGGTTATCGTGAAAGCCATGGAATTCCAATCATGGGATCTGAATGGAGACTAGGAAAAATAAAAGGAAAATAAAAGGAGTAATAAAAAATTTCAGTGTCAGAATTTTCCGTGCTTGCCCCCAACAAGACCATGTGTTCATCATCAGAATCCATTTCTCTTTCACTAACAAACCTTTCCTGGAGAGAACATCTGATTATCTGACCGCTCTGACATATCCTCTCTCTCCCTCCTTCCCTTCAGTGGCTAGAGGATTTGGGGATGGTCAGAAATACTGCAGACGTCAATGATCCCAGCTTCCCTCAGGAAATGGAAACAAAAGCAAACCCATGCAAACATTTTGAACTCTCTTTAAAGTCTTGCAGAAGTAGCGGAAGGTTTGAGGTGGAGTTTCTTAACCTGTCTGAATCAGAACTCTCTTCCTTGACATAAATCAGGAAAGGAAAAATTCAACCTTTTGCTAATTTGGGTAGGACTTTGATGATAATTTGCCTAGAGAGATTAAAGTGGTACAACATGAAATAACAGAAACTAAAATTAATGGAGCTGTAAATGGGATTGCATTGTGCAGGCCCCTCACATATGGTTCAAATTCAGTGCTTCCTCTGTATCTGACAGCATTCTTACAGCAAGAATGCTTCTGAGGAACCGCTACTGCACCCGCCATGAAAGCATGGAGAAGAAAACCTCACCCCGCAGTGTCTGTTCACCATTCTTTCTCCTCCCATGGTGACTCTTTGTGGTTTTATTTTTTCTCTCAATTAAACACAGGTCTGAGTTTTCTCTCATAAGCAGACTTGTCCATCATTCATGGTATAAACCTCAAGGCCAGCACTGGAAGGTCACCTTGTTTGCAGACAGTTGAGATATGCTTCACAAGGTCAGTTAAGTTGCTCACACATAGATACCAAGAGCCATCTGAGATCCCGTGAGATAGCTGAGGTATTCAGGCTGGGCTGACAGATATGGCACAGTATTTACAGGAGGCACATGACCACCTAGAGAGGCAACCATACTACTGTAGGACAACTCCAGTGGGCAGTGTTTTGGAAACTAGCATACGCTTGGTGTCTACAGATGAGCCAGGTGCCTAAGCTCCCAATGTAGTCAACTGATATCTAGTCAGTGCAGTCAGTAGCATCTGAAAAGCTATTCATGGAACCAAACATAAAGATGCAACTCAGTTGCCTAAACATAGGTATCAATTTTCTTGAGACATATCTTCCTGTATTTAAGGTATTACAGCACTGGCAGATATGATCTGAAACTAATGGGAGATTAATAGTCTCTAGAAGGAGCAGCTGGACACCAGAGAGGATACTCAAACCAACCAGCAGCTATGTTTTGGCAACCCAATCTCCAGGTCTAAAGACAGGCACATGCTCTGTGGACTGAACAACAGGTGATGCACGTTTAAAATCAGCCCAACAGCAAAACCCTCAAACTCGGCTCTTCCTGTGTTAGCTACAATACGGTTTCAGCACACAGCGTGACTGAAAACCATGTGAGTCGTAATGCTCGTGAGTTAACCTGTTACCAAGTTCATTCTTCACCTTCTAGACAGAAGCTACAATTCCCAATTAGTCTATGCCAACCATTGACCAACAGGTTGGCCCTGCAGGAGCTCTGAGTAAGCAGTGTGTATCATGTTAACACAAACCTGTCAGGAGTGGGGCGCCAGATATGAACCTCACTAAAATGGTGAATTCGTGCCTAAGAATTAATCTGTCTTTAATTTCACTGTTTCCATTGCACATAATTATTACCATCGGCATGAATAGTGAGTTATCCCCCTTGCTCAAGCCTGCAACGAGTTTGACTTTTTCATAGCTATGCTTAATTGTTGCCAGGGTTCCCTGTAGTAGCATTAGCCTGTTTAATATTACATGGCATGAGAAAATTAAATGATCAATATCAGGTAAGAGCACTCAGATGTTCTTTCTTTTCTTTTGTAATTGCTCATGTGACGGGAAAATAATTACTACGATGAGTTTACTGCTATTCTCATTGTCCTCTGTTGGTGATTTTGTTGTTTGGCTATGGACATGTCTGATTTAAATTGTCTATAATATTGTTGTCTTGGAAGGAAATAGAAAGGAAAGGGGAAGGGAAAGGAAGTAGGAGAAATTAAAGGCTGATCTAAGATTAACATAGTGTTTACTCTGGCTTTTGGCAAGGTCTGTTTGTAAAAGGAGACTCCCAAAGCAAAAATCATACAGAGTGGATTTGTTTAAAGTGACACTGTCAACTTAAATATCACACTTCAGGATTTTTTACTCCATGTTGTTACAAGTAACACCCAAACCAATTATATCCTGCTAATGCCATTGGAACACCTTGGATTATTACAGCTGACAGACTAGAGAAAAAGTACTTCTCTGTATTTTTTGGCTGTTTTTACTGCAGTTGATAGCAATCTGTCCATGATCACCAACTGGTATGGAAAGCTTACACAAAAAAAGTGCCATGTAAATTTGGGCCATGCCCAAATCTTCTGTAGTTTCTTATTTAAGTGAACTCATCCACAGCTGATTTTTTTTTTTTTTTTTTTAATTTCGTCACTTCCCTGTCTGTGTATTAGGTCTCTTTCCTGTTGTTTATATAGCTTTTTGATAGAGTAACAGGAGAGAAAAAAACACCACCAATGGATTCAGAAACAAGTTTTTTAAAACCAGCAGGGGAAGTAGAAAAACAGAAATCCCCATCAGTCCTCAGCAGGGAGCAGGTACCCTCAGGGCCCTTGCTTTCAGCCACGTGGTGACAAGTCAGTCCCTAGCGAAAAGATGCCTACTGCCTTCAGAAGCCAGTGGGAGTGGGCTGATAAAGAGATCCCTTTAACAGTGATGCCTACGAGTCACTGGTGTCAGCGTTAAGACATCCTGCGAGAAAGAGAGAAACAAAACTGGTTATTCACTGCCTTTGTTTAGCTGCCTTCAGAGGTTTCAAGGGAGCTGAATACAAAGACACTGGGGCATATGCCAACTGTTGACTCTATCAAATAATAAAGCAATCCCAGTGGGTATTAAGAAGCGTGGAATCATTCTAATGAGTCTGGCAAAATCTCATTAGGATGAACAGCAGGTGATGACAAAATATTTGCTCTGTATGCAAATGACTTGTTTCCTTCTCCATCTACACGCGGATGCACGAGCGCTCAGAATAGGAGCTGTCAGATAATTACTCACTGGAGTAAAGCATTGCATATGTGGTGGTTGCATTTCAAAGGCATAGGTGGCAAAAAGGGGAAAAATGCTGGAAAAGATCTGTGCTTTTAGGGCGAGAGCCCCCCTGTATCACCAAACTCTCAGCCTTCTACCTGCACACAGAGAGTTTTGCTGGGCGTCCAGACAATCTAGCTGTCTTCCCAGAAATGCCTTCAAAGCAAGGACAGATGGGCTGCAGGTTGTCAAAACTTCTCCAAGAGCTGTGAGCATAGAAGGCATGATGGAAGGGGGGCCAGGGGCTGTGCTGAATAATGAAAACAAGAGAAAACATGGCAGTTCCTGTTGACAGAGGTAGGTTACCTGCATAGACCTGAGTCTGATCTGTCCTTCTAGTTCAAAACAACTCTACTAATCAAGCAGAAAGTATCCAGCTGCAGGCTCAGATACTGCTGTCTGCATAGTAAATCACTGCTTTGCCCCCTTCTGCTGCCTTAACATCAGGCTATGTAGCCCTTGACATCCGTTCAGTTCCTGATGGTGTTTCTGGCATAGCACGCTTCCATTCTCTCCAGTGTATCATTAATAATGTTTCATACATTTGTTTTTAATCACCTTGGTATTTATTTATTGCTGCAGTCCTGTTCCTACTCCTCATACGTGTCAGAGGCAAAATTCTTGCATGGGTGAGATGGAAGTCCCCCAAGAGCCCCATTCTTCTGTGTGTGCTGGAGGAGAGGAGGACAGGGGAGTCGAGTCAAAGGACATTCCAGATTAAATAAACCAAGCCATGCAAACACAAGTGTTCCTGCAGATCTTCTCTCTAGCGCCTGGCAGTCAAATACCTTCACTATGCTTTCCCCATGTAATTGTGGTTTGGTCTCAGAAGAGGAGTCAGGAATGCATTTGAAGCCTGCCTTCTAAAAACATCCCTAGGATCCCCAGGGCCATTCAAACCTTCCAGCTCTGAAAGGTAAAGGACTATGTGTACCATGGCCCTGTGCTCCCACTGTGTTCCTCGGCTCTTACCTGGAGACGGTTTGCTACAGGCTCTCCATCAGAGAGGGAATTTAGCAAGTTGATTAGGAGAAAGAGCCATTTGCTTTCCTGCCAAAGTCCTACACAGATGGGGTGAAAACAGTACACAAAAGAGCAGAAATTTACATTTCTCATGATCCAATAATCTGTAGCCCAAATCTTATGGATATCATGGAAAGGGGACCAGTTCCCTAAACTGTTCCCTCCACAAAACAAAAAAAACACATTCCGTTAGATGGGGCCTTGTGTTCCCAGGACATTGAAATTACTTATTATCCGATATTAATACTAGTGATTATTTTAAATTATTAATAATAATATTAGGGTTTTTTTAGTCTGTAGATCTTTATCAAAAGTGGTTTTCATCCAAGTGCTTTGTCAGGTAAAGTCAATATCATAATTTCCTCTTTTGAAAGTTTGGGAAGCCTAGAAGGGTCATTGAATAAGTCAGCAAGGGAACTGGGAAGCAGTGCCTAGCCTTGCCAGGTCAACACCTCGTGACGACGGAGGAACTGTGGCTCACTGTGTCATTCCTGTGGGTCTGGGACCTACAGAGCTACCAAAGCTCCTTCCATCGCTGGAGGTTTTCAAGAATAAGTTGGACAAACGTCACCTGGGGTAGCATGGGGTGTGTTTGACTCTTTGAGCCTGGGGACTGGCAACACCACCTCTTAAGATCCAGACCTCTAGCCTAGGATTTAACGACTGATGTATCCTACATGGTATTCGTCCTATATTTAATAATTGTATTAAATGGAGGTCTGCAGCTGAAGTGCTGCCAAAATGTCAGCAGGCCAAGAATTACATTAAGCATTAAAATGCAGGCTCGGCGGGGTTTGCAAGGCAGCAGGGCTTGTTCTCACGGTTGGGTTACGCACGCTGAGGTAGCGTGTTCCAACCCAAACCGACAAGAGCGGGGAGGGGGGCACAGCTTTCTGGTTCTGCTTATCAGGTTTTGCTGACCAGCAAAAAGCAATGGAAATCCCAAGCCCGCATAAAGCCGTAGTTCTTAAGCAACTACTTTTTTTTTACTACTGCAATAAGAAAACTGAAGAAAACTGTGGACAGAAACGACAGTGACTCACTTCAAGCTAGAGATGTCATCTGATATTAGTGGTGGCCTGTATCAGCTGACCCATGGTCATGCACATGGTGATCCCACATACATATTGCTCTGAAAAAAATCCTGTAGACCCTTCCCAAACACAGTACGGATAAGGATGCACCAGGTTTGGCTTCCTCTATCCAAAGCAGCCCTCCACCACTCCCAACAGCCTTTGTGTCCTCATACTCTAACAGCATACCACCAGGCATGTGATGTATGTTTGTGGGCATTCTGTAAAAACATCACTTAGGTGAGCTGAAACACAGACATCAGGGTATCTCACACACTTCCTACTAAAAAAAACAACAAGCAGAAAGAAGTATGTCTCTCTCAGGATCACAGGAAGACCACATGGGCTTCAGAGGAGACTGTAGACCAAGCAGCATAGACAGGAGAGTGCAAGCCCTAAGTGGTATGGGCAGGAGTCAGTATGTGCTGCTTGGCCTTGGCAGCAGTCCTTGTCTTCTTTTTTTTTGCAGTAGGGCTGTAATCTTATAGAGACTATAAGGACAGCTGACTCATGCAGTGCTATCTGAGATGCCAAAACATATCCTGTATGGCTTTCACCTGTTTCCTTCAAAGGGAAAAGTTGCATGTAAGACCTCTGTAGTATCTGACAGGCTGCAGAGATCTCTTGGGTACCCTCAGGAATCCAAAAGGGCACTACAAATCTGTGTTTAAAGAATAAGACCCCCTGTGTGTCTGTGCTGCAAGGTGGTCCAGTTGCTCAAGCTCTCATTTGAGTTTTTGCAGCCTGAACTGAGTTCTGTGCTTTTGTTGCTGAGCGAGTTTGCAGTTAACAGCAGCAACCACATATCCCTTGCAGTCTCAGAGGTGTCTGTAGAGCAGGCCTACACTGAAGAAGTGATAAATACCTCTGGCTAGTCTTGTTGCTCCTGTAGGCCCACAGTAGTACTGCTCTCCTGTGAAGTCCTTTGAGACTTAAAGCATTGTTTACACACTGGTCAAAGTAAAAAGAGACTGTAGGTAGGCAACCGCTTGTTGTGGGTCTGGAGAGAATGGAGAGGTCCTATGCATTCATGAGTTTCTGCTCATAAGATGTATTCTTGCTAAAGCTGGGGAGGAGAGAGCTACCCTTTGATTTCCTCATCCTCAGCCTCTCACCTCTGAGAGCCCAGAGCACTTCATTTTCTGTTCCTTTTCCTCCAGTGCCAGCCACAGCCTGCAACTTCCCAGCCTGCCGTTCCCATCCCCACCTGCCCTTCCGAACATATCTTCAGCCATTTTCTCAGGGTTTGTTCAGTCCTACCTCTGCTGTACCACCCTCTCCCAAACCTCTGTAACTTTATTCTTCTACTCACTTCCTACTCTTTCTACTTACACCCTCCAACTTTAGCTGTCTCAGACCTTCAAACCTAGAGTCTTCATATCCTCTGCAGCTCCCTGAAGTCCATCCCTCCATCTCTAACCTGTACCTACCCTTGAAGGACTTCATTGCTTCTCTTCCCTTGGCCAAATTAGACAAGTGACACATTTCCCCTTTACCTGGCTTTCCCAGGGGTAAAAACCCATCCGGCCAGGTCCAGAACAAAAGAGAATGTGTCTGGGTAGAAAATGGTGACCCTAACCTGGGGACAAGAAGTGCTATATCAAGATTTAGTTGTGATTATGTGCTTGTTTAGATAAGCTTCTGTGTTGGAGCATCTCCACAGCCATCTTTGTGTGGACAAATTGCATGATGTCACTCACCTAGCGTTTCTTGGTGGCAAACTGTAAGTCACAGATCACTCCAGAGTAGGCAAGAGAAGTTCTTTAGAAGAGAACAGCAGCTAAAGAGATGAACACAAGCAATTTCTTTTCTAACTTTTGTTTCTCTTAGTTCTCAGCATTATGCTGAGTTTGCTCTTCTGATGTCTGACTGACAAATGTCCTTTCACTTTTACTTTAAGTAGATCAGAAGGCAGATTGCTCTCTTTCCTGTTTTTCTCCTTTCTCTTCCTCTTTGCATAATAAATCAAAGTGGTAACCACTGGCTTATGTAAAGTATTCTTGTGAACTCAGGAACCAAGATTCATCCTGTCTTTAAGCCTGTGCTGAGGCACTTAAGCCAGTAGTCTAATTGCCCTTAGATACACCCAATAATGACTGAAGGAGGACAGGTACTTTGGGGAGTTCTGGGAGCACTTTGCCTTAGGCTGAAACACCCTTTAGATGTGCTTATGTCATTCTTCTCCCAGACCCAAATCTACATGAGGCCAAATGTACAAAGTGCATTTTGCTACATGGTGCTTCTCTCCCCTCCCCTCCGACACCCTCCCCAATATCTTTGTCCTCAGCAGATCCAGAACTCTCAGAATCACAGAATCACAGAATCTCCTAGGTTGGAAAAGACCTGTAAGATCACCTAGTCCAATCATTAACCTAACACTGACAAGCCCACCACTAAACCATGTCCCTGAGCACTATATCCACATGACCCTTAAATACCTCCAGGGATGGGGACTCCACCACTGCCCTGGGTAACGTGTTCCAATGCTTAATGACCCTTTCAGTGAAGAAATTCTTCCTAACATCCAATCTAAACTTCCCTTGGCGCAACTTGAAGCCATTTCTTCTTGTTCTATCACCTGTTACTTGACAGAAGAGGACGACTCCCACCTCTCTGCAACCTCCTTTCAGATAGTTGTAGAGAGTGGTAAGGTCTCCCCTGAGTCTCCTTTTCTCCAGGCTAAACAACTCCAGTTCCCTCAGTCGCTCCTCGTAACACGTGCTCCAGACCCCTCACCAGTTTCATTGCTCTTCTTTGCACATGCTCCAGCACCTCAATGTCCTTCTTGTGGTGAGGGGCCCAAGGGCCCCTCTTGATGAGACTGGACCACAGGTGGCTTCACAGTCCATAAATGTCAGTACTTTTTGGCACCTCCACTTTGCAGTTGCTTTGGATTTTCAGAAGCAGCTGTATCTCTCCAGTTACATTTGTTATCAGGAGCAAATCAAGAAGAAATCAAAAACGTGGAGGTAGTGTTATCCTTATGAAGGTGGTCCCGTACTTCCCTGTATGTGCACAAGGTTTTTGCCCTAAGCTGTGCATGCCCACTCCTCCATTAGGACAAACATTGTTGGGCAGCCATAGCACACTGTGTACTTTTTCCTGGACAATAAAGTATCAGAGATGTCTTTGAAGCTTTTGATTCAATATAACAATGAACAGTTGGGCCTTCACCTTTATGTAGAGTTAAAAGGTTCCTGCTTGAGCTGAGGGAATATTTGAGAGTTATTTTTTTACCCACTGATTTCCAGTCTCCAGAGAAGACAGAAAATCACAGTTTGCTGTATACTTGCTAACTTTACACTACCACACACTTTTTAGCAACACTGGGAACAATAACTTATCAGGTTGTGTCCTGTAAGGGAGCAGTGTAACTCCAGATCTTGTATAACTTAAACTTATGCAAACTTCAGCAAGATTTTTCTTCCATTAATTATAGAAGAACAAAGCATCCACTCTTTCACATTAAAAAAATCACCTCTTCCTGGAATCTCAAGTCTAAGGTGTTTTTACTGTGAAAAAGAGCTTCATGGTAATGATAGCAGAATATCAGATTACTGACTCTGTATAACAGTCCTCTGTTTGGCTTCTGTCTACTTCTTAACAACATTTAGTGAAAAGCTGAATGCCTTCCAGAGACACCTTTAATTCACATGTTAAGAATGTTTATGCCTCTCAAGTGGTCAAATTAAATTGTATCAAATGAACCTTATGGGCTTGATGTAGGTTCTAAGGCCCTGTTTAAACTGTTGTGTGTTCATGAAACAATTAAAGCTGAATAAACATTGCCAAAAGAATTTCAGAGAGGATTAGTTCAAATGTTTAACTAAACTAATTTCTGCCACGGTTGGTTTCCATGGACATTCGTTTGATCTAGCTGAAATGCTTTTTCCTTAAGCGTTTCACGAAAGTGTGATTGTAAGAGTTGCATTTATTCTGTCAAGGAAAGTAAACAACGATTTTGCATCCCATGATCAGTTATAACTGAACAGCTCCGTATCACACCTCTTGGATAGGAGGTGTCCGGCAGCCAAGCCAGGAGCTAAACACTGATCAGGACACTGTGATTAGAGTGCAGGTACTCAAGAAGGCATTGAATTAGTTACTGATGGTACATTATTTGGCTGGGTCTTAAAAATAGTAATTCTGTATGCATCAACTGTATTTACAGACCACAATAGCCTAGGCTCAAACACCTCAACTTTAGACTTTGCCAACTAGGCATGACAGGAGTCATGACATCTCTAGTTGAACCCTTTGACATTACACCAGGTTTTGAGGTCATCAAGCATAAGCAAGTCTTCCAAGATGGTCTGCTGAACTGATTCATCTCTCCACACAAACCCCATCTTCACTTCACTCTCCAAAGTCTTCAGGAAAGCCTTGAGGATGCGAGGTAGGAGTATGGGAGAATTTAAATGAAGAGGGAAAAGACTGGCTGTGGTGAGGTTATCCAGTCCCTTCAGGGGGACTGGATAGCCCTCAGCCTGTACTCACTGAAAGTGTAAACCTGAAATACAAAATTAAGGTGTAGCAAGCTTAGAATATTTTGTTTAATCCTGTTTCGAATCACAGTACCTTTGCATAGGGTATGCTATCAGATACTACCGATGAATGCAGTTAGTAACCGGTGTCCAAAGCTGCCTAGAGAGGTGCTCTGTCCCAAATTTGGCTATGATCACCAGAAGAACTCAGTTGGTAACACCTCTTTTGATTACTTGGCATCAAGGGTGCTCATACAGAAGGTCTTCGTTCAGTGCTGGTGTTTGCTGATCAGTTTTGTCTATGTGATCTTAGGAGCCTAAACCAATGGTGGACACAAGTTCTAAGTAAAGCCCAATAATTTGTTAAAATATGATCCTTTTGGTCGTACAACAATAGAGCTTTTCTTCATGCTTTTGATCAGGGAATAGCTTAAAGTTGGCTAGATCAAACTACAGGGCAACTGGCTGGACTACTATGGTCATGGGATGACTCTGCAGTCTCTACAGCACTGCTTGGGGATGTAATTATCTTTATTTATCTGTTTAATAATGTCTTTGTTTTAACAGATACTGCCAGTACACGTCTGGAGGGAGACCTGCTGAGCATAAACAGTAAATATCGATCCTCCTGTCTCTTCCCTGAGCACACCTGCCAGTCCGTCACTAGTCTTCAGCTCTGAGATCTGATACTCCTCTTTGGCACCACACTTACGTATCACAGAAAGAAACTACTCCAACCGGTGATCTTTGCACTGTACTTAACAACATCGGGAAGTAATCATGGCTAATTGTTATGGCTGTAATTCCAAACCTGACAGCTGGCAGAGAATCAGAGGTCTCAGTCACATTTGCTGAATGTCTCCCTAATACATTCCACCAGATAGTTTATGGCAGCACTCTCCAAAGCCTTGCCCTTTGACTACTTGCATTTCTCCAGTACTCAGGTAGTTGCTGCCAAGGCTGTTCTCCCCTAGGGTAATTATTTGCACAGTGTAATTTCTTGGAAGCACAGCTGGCAAATGTTGCTTTCACGCAGGCTGGACTAGATCTGTGTAGAGAAGGGTTGACAGTGTAAAGATTTTAGGAGCATCTAGAGTGAGTGAATAAACACTGGTTATAAAGAAAAAGCAGGTGCCATCTGCTCCCACTCAAATAACTCCCGTTGACTTCAATGGGAGTGTGACAATTCTCACAGCCACTCTATTTGGTTTTCTGAAAATACTTTCTTTGGTATTAACAATGACTCAAAAAGACAACCCCCAGAAGTCTGTGGGGGTTAGAGAACTGAAAATACTGATGATGGAGTGTTGATCCATTCCCATGAAAGTCAGCAGAATAGATCAGCTGGCATTTAGGAATGGTTAGTCTAGCCCAGCAGCAAGTGCCTGAGCTAAGGTGAAGTAGATACCTTTTTCTAAATGGCTTTGGTACTATGGGGTCAGTTGTTCTCATCATAGGGTCCGGTATGGAGAAAGTGCCACAAAGGCAAATACTTCTAACAGAAGCCCATGTGCCAGCAGTGTGTAGAAACAGATGTGCCTCTCCTTGCCAGAGGTTCCTTCCTTCCCTTAGGAAATGCAGCACTCCAGGAAAGACTACTCCTGCTTCCTGGACTGGCATCTTCCCTAGAAATAAGCAGGTGACTTCATCCTGTAAGGCTCTACCTCCAGCAGGAGCCCCTAGGCAACTTCAGAAAGCCTTGCGCCACCTCTGAAAGGGACGAACACTGAAAGAAGGAAAACACTTCTGGTGGGACAATGGGTGTCAGAAGATGTGCCACCTGTGCCACCAAAGTCAGAAAAGAGCTAAATGCTTGACTAATCTTCTTGTGTCTGGGCAGATGGAGGACAGCACAGTGAAAAAAAAAAAAAAACACTGGTAGCTCCAGGACAGCGGATACAATCTGACCAGTGACCAAAGGGGAGCATGAGGGAGCGCTGGTTTGTTTTGCAAAGGCTGCTGCACTTAATGATGGCGCTTGAATTGGAATTGCCCTGGAAGACATGAAATCACTGCTCATTTTGCCAGTAAATCTGTGGAACCAGGTAGGCACTGCCATATATCATATCCTATGGTTTTCTGGTTGTGAAAGTAGCACATTTTATCGTTCAACAGGGCTGTGACCTGGAGTATAGAAGCCAAATTGAGAACTGAGCCCAGCTATAGGTCAACCTACCACTGTAGAGTTTCGCATAGAGCCTTTAGCCATGGTGGCTCTTCTAGCTTCTTCATTGTGTTCACTGCATGAACCCAGGTTGCCCCTAGACTTGCCCAGCCACACCTGGGGCACAGGCACCTGATCAGGTTACAGGGCCTGAGTCATCACTTCACAGCTCCCTTTGCATCCCAGGAAAGCTTCATCTGCATGCTCAGCGCCTGAGGCACCAGTAAGGTAATTCTACAGCAGAAGAGGCTGAAGGTAAGGCATGGGCACTTCATCATGTGTCTGAGCCTTTTACACTAAAACCTGCATGTCGGCAGGTAACATATACCTCCCTTCAGGCAGTTTTGTTGATGCTGATGCTCTAAAGTCAATGGAGTGTATGTGAGGGCAGAAGAGGGTGTAACCAACCCAGCACAGTAAGAGTACTTACAGGACAATCCAGCAGGATGCATTTTCTTTTAGTTAAGATGTCATCTAGGAGATCAAACTAACTGACCTAACGGCCCTCTCTTACAGACCATGACTGTTAAATAAATATGCATCTAGTTCTGCCTTTTGGCTCTCCAGCATGCAAAACACATCTTGCATGCTAGCCGGACTGATGTAAGCAAACCTGATGGCCTCTACTGACTGTAGTTGAACTGTAGTCGAGCTGTAGTCACCCCCCCAGAGTTGCCCAAAGGTCCTTCTGAGTTAAAGCTTAAAAGCTACCTGTTATGAAGATAGTAAAGCTCTTTTCTCTGGCTTACTATATTGCCTCGTATTTCTACTGCCATTCCTTCCTTCCAGACTCAGTCCCAGGTATCAGTATTAAAAGATGCTCACAGTACAAGGGTTTGTATTTCACAGTGGCACAACGCACAGGGCCGGGGCAGTCTGAATTTGTGATTGTTTTCACAGGCTTAGGAGCATCTGTAATGAACAAGATGTTAAAAGGAAACCAAATCAACAATAAGAGCTTGAGATATATGTTTTTTTCAGGAGCATGGAGAAAGTGAGGAAGAAAGGAAAAATTCTGGACGCTTACAACTCACCCGGCTCTATTCAGCATCTTCACATGGCCGTGAAGAGCAAAACAGTGCACTCCTATGTTGGACCAACTAGACTGGGCTTTGCCAGTGAAGTTGAAAAAGACTAGAAGACTTCAAGATAAATAAGACAGCAGGAAAAAGTAATGAAGGAATTAAACTGGCCTTCTTTAGAAATGGGTGAGACAGGGTAAACAGGGAGAGATCTTGTTTTGCTTTCATACTGGAAAAAATAACATTTCTTCCTTTCCAGTTCAGCACAGTTGACTGATTTGGAAACAAATCTGTTTTCTCTGGAAAGATTTATTTGCCCAACAGACTTCTTTTTTTTTTTTTTTTTTTCTTTTGGCAAAAAGCAATAAGTTGAAAGAACAAGGCTTGTCTTGTTAGCAGGTTTAAAGGGCTCAGTAATTAACTGGTACATTTGGAGGCATGGCATGCAGGATACTTGCTGCAACCTACTTTATTACAGTGTCACAGGGAAGTGCTGTGAAACAAGCAAGAGTTTCAAGGAACACTGTTTATTTCTCAGGCGGTATCACATATCAGGATTATTCGGTTATGAAGTTAAGCCAGAGCATTTGCTGAGGTAAGGACACTCTGGTGTGACCTTTGAGAATGTCCTTTCATCTGTGACATGCTTTCTCTCTCCCTCTCATCCTTTCCCTCTTTCTTTCTGTCTTTTCTAAGTTGAAAACAAAGCAACACTTATTTAGTCTGGGGACGGCATGCACTTTTTCACATCAGTCCTTTGCAATACATAGTAGATGCATTCTAAACACAAATTGCCATCCTGTGATTTTGGGAAGTCAGTCACAAGGGTCATTTATCCCTGAAGTCATCTCCTTTTAGTGCACAATGTGTAATGACAATATTCACAGCCAGACCTCTCTTATTCCCTCACCCTTCTTCTTCCTCTTTTTTTTTTTTTTTTAATTTGGTATGATACTGCAGGCAATTGCTGGCTTGGAGCAAAATTTTTAAATGTTGGTGGCTCAAAATAGGACTGTAATTCCATGCTGCAGTGATTTAAGTCCTGGTGACTTGACCTTGTGAAGTCTGAAAGATCTGCAGCTTGCAGTAACTGCAAATAATGTGAAGAAGTGCTCGGCAGTCCTGGGATACAGCTACTGTTAGCCTGTTCCCTGAATGTGGAAGCCAAAATAGAGGCATCCCTATTTGGAAATGCAAAGCTAGCAAGTCTCTTCAAGTGCCAAATAGACCCTTGTGGGAGCAAAGAGAGTCTCTTCAGGCATATTTCTGGAGATGCAAAAGATAAACATTTATCTTGCAAAATTATGCCTCTTGTATCTCAAGGGTGACCTGAAATCCCTCTGACTCCTATCCAAGGCCAGATTTGCCACTGCTATCAAGACTGAAAAAGGCAGTATTTGCCAATTTGGCAATTAACTTCTCGATTCTTTTGGATATACACAAAATTTTGGATATACACAAACATTTCCTACCCTTGTACAGAACCCTTCAAATTGAGGGCAAGATTTGGCCCTAAATATCAGCATATATGTATTGCTATATTCCTTTTTTTATTTCCCACCAAATACCATTTATCTTTAGACTCTGAATTTATTGTCAAGTACTAATAAGCACCTTTGTGTGGGGAAACATCACAAGTGTCTGGGTGTATGGATGTATATGCACCAGGGTTGCACAGTACTTGGGTCCAAATGAGATTTGTCAGAAAACTCTATCCTCCTTCTCATTCAAAGGCCAGGTCATCCATTTTTAGCTTGATCCAGAGCCCAAGGGAACAACCTGGGAGGAAAATTGTGACTTGCTGAATCATTGCCTCTTCCTGATCGCCTTGGTGCCCTGGAGAAGGACAGAGGCATCTGCAGCAGTTTGGTTTCTCCAACAGCACCTTTTTGTGGTTGCATCAGTGCTAACACTTTAAGGCCATAGTGTTGCCTTTTCCCCAGCTCCTCAAGTGAGACCAGGGTGGCAGAGCTGCCCCGTCTGCTGCTGCTGGCACAGAAGACCCAGCCATGAGACTCAGTGGGCGGAGGAGGAAGAGCCGGTTGCAAATCAGTATGATTTGCTTTCATGGTCTTCTCCGTAGGCAGAAAAGAAGTGTGGAGCGGATTATGTTTAAAAGATCAAAGCGGATAGAGAGGAATGAGTTAACGGGCACGCTTTTCAAAAGAAATAATTCTCCTGACATCTCAAGGGATGGGTGAAGGGCATATTGCCTTGTCAGTTAAACGCAGCCGTTGTTAGTTTCAAGCCCACACTAATTAGCCAGCTTAGAAAAACACGATGCTCAGCATTTCTAAATGCAGACTACAGCCTCTGCCACTCCTCGGCGCAGATATATTTGTCCACATCCTCTCAATGTGACATGCTGGTACAGAGGCGGCTTGGTTGGTAGTTAAAAGAGAACGTAGGATTAAACGAAGCTTCGTCCGGTATTTTTCTCACTTGCTACATCCAGGTCAGCCCAGGACAAACCACTAACTGAATAAGGAGTGGGAAGCCTGCTGTGTGCCGGGATCCCATTTGCACAACGGAGCAAATAACAGCAGTGCCAAGACCCGAGTCACTTCCCTGGGACTGCACTGGCTCGCACCTGCACAAGCAAGAGTCGTGGTCCCTAATCCCTACAGAGCTTAACTGAGGCGGAGGGGAGGAGGGAAAAGCTTCCTTTTGCCCTGTACTGAAACAGGCATGTGGGAAGAGACAGTAGTATTACACCAAGGGTCTGGGAAACTAATCCAGAGTGCAGAATGAATGAGAGAAGGACTCTGCTTTGCTTTAAATGGCTTTTAAAAAGATTCATTTTCCCTCCTGGTCATTCACTTCCACCCTGTAACTCAGGGCTGATAAACCATCGCTAAATTGAAGGGGCCATGGAAGCCTCAAGTCAGAGTACAGCAGTCTCACAGATATCTAGCTCACAGATACAGCAGTGAGAGGTGACCAGGGGGTCTGTAGATGTATCATTTCCACTTGACAGAAGTACCTCAATTAAAGTGTTTAGCTACACACATTCTTTTTCAGTAAACAGGTACTAAAATTGCCTGGACAGAGGTGCACACAAAATTGTATCTCTAGACTCATCATCTGCTGCAGAGGAGTTCAGAGGCCAGATAGTGCTTCAACCATGGAGCTTTCCTGAGGAGGCAGCAGGGGCTGTAGCTGCATACCGGTGCCAGGAAAGCAGCAGGGCTCTCTTCTACCCCAGCTGCACCGTGCCCTTTGGCTGGGTGGGCACAAGGCTTCCCTGGCCTTCGTTTCACTTCCCACCCTCACTCTTCCGTGTGAATTTGGACCACAACCTCTTCAGGACAGGAAATGTGTTTTACTACCAGCTCATGTGTACGTTCAGCTCTAAGTTAATGTAGGCCCGTGAGTATCACTATAATGACTGAGTTTTCATTATACACAGGCTCCTTGTTCTTCTTAAACAAAAGCTCTGAGCACATCCTGGGAAGGACACCAAAGCACATGGTTTCTTTATATGCTCTGCTAATGCTTGCAGAATCCCGTAGCGTCTTTGCCTCTCTCACTGTCTCTTCTACCCACCCAATGAGTGATGCACAGGGCATCTGCCTGCCCTGAATCCAGAGTGTCTCAGCTGAAGCACATCTACACACCTCCCGCGGAGCCCTCAATGCCCAGATGGTTCAGCAGAAACATTTAAAGCTTTATCCATTCAACCTGCATGCAGAAATTGTAATGGTGTTTTTCACATCACCCTTTTGTTGCCACACAGAGCACCACTGGGTGTTTTCAGAGTGGGTTTTTTTGTTTGTTTTCTTTTCTTCTTTTTCTTTTTTTTTTTGTCACCCCAAACAGGGATTGGGTGGTTTGGACTCAGGACTCTTCCACAAATATGCATTGGCCCCAATGCCAGGAGATTGGATTTTGCTGCTACTGCAAGCAAATGGAAGTTATATTAGAGAAACGAGCAGGAGATGTCTGCAATGCACTTCTCTTTGCCCATTCCTGTGTTTGGTGCATCTCCGTCATCCCTTGGTCAATCTGTTGTCTGCTTAGTTTTTAATAGTAGAGTCGACCTGATGTTCCTCTTTTGTCATAGAATCATAGAACCATAGAATACCAGGTTGGAAGGGACCTCAAGGATCATCTGGTCCAATCTTTCTTGGCAAAAGCAAGGTCTAGACAAGATGGCCCAGCCCTCTGTTGAGCTGAATCTTAAATGTGCCCAACGTTGGGAAATCCACCACTTCCCTGGGAAGATTATTCCAATGGCTGATTGTTCTCACTGTGAAAAAAATTTCTCATGTGTCCAACTGGGATGTCCCCAGGATTAACTTGTACCCATTACCCCTTGTCCTATCCATATGACTCCTTTTAAACAGGAAGCCTCCATCTTCTTTGTAGCCACTCTTTAAATAATGGAAAATGGTGATACCGTCTCCCCTAAGCCTTCTTTTCCAAGATCTGAAAAAATCCAGTTGTCTCAGCCTTTCCTCCTATGGCAGGCTTCCCAGTCCTTTGATCATCTGTGAGGCCCTTCTCTGGTCCCTCTCCAGCCTGTCCCCATCTTTTTTTGCATAGTGGGGACCAGAACTGAACACAGTATTCCAGGTATGGCATGACAAACACTGAGTAGAGAGAATGGCTTCTTTGTCTCTGCTGGTGATGCCCTTGTTGATGCAATCCAGCATCCTGTTGGCTTTCTTTGCTACAACAGCACACTGTTCACTCATATTGAACTTCTTGTCCCCCAGGACTCCCAGGTCCCTTTCCACAGAGTTGCTCCCCAGCTGGGTACATCCCAGTCTGTGCTACACTCCTGGATCATGTTTTCCCAGGTGCAAGACCTTGTCCTTGTTGAACTTCATAATGTTCTTGTTAGCCCACTCTTCCAGCCTATCCAAGTCTTCCTGCAGGGTGACTCTCCTTTCTGAAGTGTCTGCTTCCCCACTCAGTTTGGTATCACCAGCAAACTTCATCAGGGTACACTTGATCCCATCATCCAGATCCCTTATGAAGATATTGAAGATAGTTCATGTTGTTGCCAAAGGCCCCCCTCTCTTGGTCTGAGAAACCCAGTAGTCGCTGCCTTATGTTCAGTACCTTTGTGTTGGAGCAGGAGGTTGGGGACAGGTTCCCCACTGGCTTGGGGCACTCTGTGAGTGACTGGGCTTCCAGGGGCCACGTTCTACTGCTAACAGACCACAGCAAATGGGATGAGAATCAAGCTCAGTATCCTGAAGATTATTTACCAGCATTACACATCTCCTTCTGCCTGGAAACCTTCACCATTGCCAGGGGCAATGGTGCATCTGCTCTGCCAGTGAAGCATGGTCCAGACCAATTTCCAGGGCAGAGCTGTTGACCCTCCACATGCCTGGCATGCATGCACACACCAGGGTGCCAACTGCAGCCTTGAGCTCAGTGGATGTAGGCTTTCTCTTGACCCCGCTCTTTATTTTGCCATGCAGAATTAGCCGCAGAGACCACAGCAGATCACACAGTGCAGCCAGGCTACACGCAGCCATTGTTCCTTGCTCCCAAGGCACTGTGCTTGGTTGAGGGCACAGCTCCTGGGATGGAAAGCCGCGCTCTCCGGCAGGGCGGGCTCTCCTGCCGTGCCTCCCAACACTGACTGGCTCTTGCAGAAATGGAGCATACCGCTCTCCCTTACTTTATTTTATTGGTCCATTTAAACATTGCCACTCCAAATGACTGTAAAGGGCAAATCTCTAGTGGATGTAAAGCAGAACCATCTGACTTACTGTCTCATGAATGTAATCCATAACTTTGCGCCAGAAATTTACAATCCCCTTTCGTGTATAAAAAGTTTCCTGTCATGGTTTTACTTCTACTCCATTGCTCTGCTCTGCATGGAAACACTTGGTGTAATCTCTTCAGAGATAAATAAGCCTTCTGCTGAAAGTTAAATGATGCCATTATTTTCTGGATGTTTATAGACGTCATCCTGCCGTGCTCCCATGCTGGGATCCAAGACAGCCTGAATCTTTGTTTTCCATTTCCGAAAGCTCTGGAGGAGAGAATGAAGATGTTGGTGTAGGAGGGGCAGAGGGGGAGGCAATGTGAGCCAGAGCTGGGTTCACACACAAGCGTGCCTGCTCTGGACAAGCAGCAGATGATGGACACCCTAGCTGTTTCCTTGGCCAGGGGAGTGTTTAGTCTAGGCTCCTGCCCCGGGCTGTGGCGGGATGGGAAAGGAGGATTCCAGAGTGCTCAGAGGAGCACGGGGAGCAGGACCCAGACCTCAGTCATGGGGAGAGAAACCTTCAGTGTGAAAAGCCACCTGAGCACAGCTATGCTCCTAAAAGCCACTCAGAAAGTAGGGTGCTGGGGGACTCCCTCAGTGGTTGGCTGGATGGCCCAGGAGTGGAGAGGTCCTTCAGAGAGCACATCATCTTGAGGGGTGCTGGGAAAGGGAGCATTTCTGGTTCTGTGACCAAAGTGCCATGCTGAAAGGAAAATAGACAGCTGGATGCCCTGAGACCAGTTGTCTTCATTATGAGGTATCAATAAAAGCAGTGGCTTGTAAACAGATTTAATTTGCTACAGGAGCATGAGAAACAGATATCTTGTCTCACTTTAAGAATGCTAAAATCCTGTAAAAACAAGCTCCTGATATAAGCTCCTGGTATAAACTATTGGCAATCTTTTGTTGTTTCTTATTTACATGAAGGTTTAAGTAAATAAATGCCATAAATAAATAAAAATTAACCCAGTGGAACAAGGTGAAAAAGAGTAAATCATTGCAATGAGGAGAAGTATGGCAACCTCGCTGTGAACGGGAAGGGAAGGGAAGGGAAGGGAAGGG
>VZSZ01004226.1:121101-216502 GCA_013398815.1 Ibidorhyncha struthersii
GAAGGGAAGGGAAGGGAAGGGAAGGGAAGGGAAGGGAAGGGAAGGGAAGGGAAGGAAGATTTTCTGTCAAAGTCACCTCACCTAGCTGAGATGCCAAAGGCAGGAGCTTCACATATTACCTATATACTCAAAGGAGTGAGAGAGGAACACCTGAACAGCAGTTCAGAGATGTGAATCACCCCCTGGAGATGCTGAGATGCTGAAGGAAGGTGCCTTGCTCTGGGTGAGATGGATGCATGTGGCTAAATCATATTTGTCAATGCTGCTTTGTGTCTGGAAATCGAAAAGCTGGATCTGTGGAGAAAGTAATTTGGCGTTGTAGTGATCCAGGTTGCAGCTATCATACAAATTTTCATTCTTTGTGCTCTCCTCTCACAGGGCAGTCTGCATAGTCTGCAACATCAGTCCTGCTGGGTACTGGGCCAGCCAGGTGAAACCTCTTTTGAAACCTTTCTGTGGACAACTGGGAAGCTACTCAAGTGGTGCGAGGATGAAAATATCACCTCGGCATCCCTGATTTGCCTTCTAATTAACAGATTAAGTTTTACTGAGCTTGATAGGAGTACTTGAGGAGGCTGAGGACAGGCTGAATATAAACCATTAAAATGTTAAACTGCATAAATTATAAACATAGGCACCTTTAAAAGAATGGAGACAACAACATTTGCTACCTTCCTAATAAGAGACTAGTACAATGCCTGACTGTCTGTCAGGACAGCACAATTTTTAATTTATGGTGGCTCTGTGGCTTATTCCCTGTATTACATTTTCCCTCAGAGACCTGAAGAAAGCTTGGAAGTCACTATGTTGGATACCATAGAGAAGTAGAAGTCCTTTAACACTGAAAAGTCTAATAAACAGCCAGAATTCAATAAAGTGTGTCAACCCTATTTCACAGATGGGGACTTCAGTTGCAGAGAGATGTTAAGTGACATGCCAGAGTCACCGGCAATCACAGTCCTGGGCTCCAAGGAAAAAGCTAGGGTCCTACTATAACAGTGGAAACCATTTGCACACAAATGTTTGTATACATTCAAAAACTGTAATGACATGAACTCAAAGAATAAAGAAATGCTTAATAAACATCATATTGACTTTTCTGGAGCAAAGAGCTGCTGCTATTGCTTCTGTGTTGCTGGAGAGATTAGCGGGGTATTTATTGCCTTTTACATTCATGCTCTGGCTTCAATGTCCTGGTTTGTAATGTCAGACCTGGGTAGTTTCATTGCTCCATGTCAGCCAGGAAGAAAGGAAAGCAGCACAATATGAAGCATAGCAGTTAGAGTGACTGCATGCACTTAAGTAACCATCTGGGAAATGGTAAAAGCTGCTCCAGCCAATTAGAAGTATTAGACCAAGCCTCTATTTAAGCTATAGAGAAGGTTTGTAAGCTGTCCAGGTTTTTGGTTTTTGGGGTTGGGTTTTCCTCCCCTCCCTCGTATTAATGGCTTGCTAGGAACTAGGCAGCCACAAACTCACAGAAATGTTTTTCATCATCTTCCCGTGAATAGAGAGTATTTGGCAAACAACAGGAGCAAATCCAGAAGGCTGTCTTCCAGCTCCTGAGTGGCTAAGCCCTCGTTTACAGCCCAGCTCAGCAGGATGGACCTTTCCAGCTTCAAACCAAACCTAGACTCGTGTGCCAGAGATGCAAGAAGCATAAGGTAGGAAGCGGCACCATCAGAAAGATTCTTGGCTGTGCTGTACCACCAACACGGGACGCGGTCAGGTGTTATGCCTGCAGCTGCAAGGAGTCCCAGGGGAAAAGGGATGTTTCCCAACCTTCTTTGCAAAACCCTGGGAGCAGATGTATCCCCTTCCTCCCCCACCATGCTGTTTAACAAGCAAAGGATCTGGGGCTGGTTCAGCTTCTCTTTCTGCCAGCTGCACTGTCCCTGGGGTGCAAGGGTGGCCAGCAGCCGAGCAGAAGCACTTCCCATGCCCTGGGAGAATGGGTAGCCAAAACAAGCATGAGACATGGGTGAGGAGATGGGACTTTTCATGTTTTGTGGGCCTACCCTAGGCACTTGGTGTTTGGAGAGCATCCACTCTTTCCTGCTGCTCCCATGGTCCTGAAGAGGGATGGTGATCACCAATGAGGACAAGGGAAGTCCTGTTGCTGGCCATGGTCAGGGGGATGGTCCTCACAGATCCTAAGCAGAGACATCAGCTGTCTCTAAGGTGCTACTTTAATGCATGATGTTACAAAAGGAAGGAATCTATCCTGCAGATGAAACACAAAGCTATTTTGACCTTTTAGAAAACACAAAAGACATTTAAAGAAGCAACAGACCCACTGCCCCCACCTGCAAAACTAATTTGCCAACGTATCTGCACAATATTTTGTGAAAACTATGCGGCCTGTGTTGCCCAGAAGTCATCAGCGTGCATTTCTGACTTCCTCAAGAGCACAGCTACCTCGTTTCTGGGTAATTAGGTAGTCGGAAGCACCAACTTAGCCTAAACAAACATCCTTTCCTCTAACAAGGAAAGTTATTGTGTAGGCTTTCAGGACACAGTTTTCTGTAGTATGCAATGACTCTAATGTCTATTAATTATTTCTAAATGGTTTAAGCATTATCTGCCTTTGGGTAAATTCTTTCTCTATAGTGTAATCTAACCTGTGGGAGGGGAAAGAAAAATATAACAGTGTTTTGCCATGTCACCTCCCCAAGCATAACAATTTCTTCTTTTAATCATTATCACCCTCACCATCACACACCAAGCTGAAGGACCTGGAAAAGGTTAGTGGGATGGTTTCCCAGACTCCATCCCACGTGTCACTGACTCACTAGTTTTAAAGAGTATATGTGGGGGGGGCCTTTTGGGTCTCACCTCTCCTGCCATGGGCTGCGAGAAGGGAGCATGCCTCTTTGCTCTGTGCCTTTACAACGGTTTAAGTATTGTCAGTATCTCAAAGCTGCTGTCATGAGATTTCACTTTGAGAAATTACCAAAAAAAAGTCTCATGAACAGACAGGCTGGAAGCCCAAGCTTATATACTCATGTAGTCAGTTTTGTTTTAAAGAAGAAAAATACTGCTACGGTGTGTGAGTCTGTGTTGTTTACTCATGCCTCTTCACCTCTGTGTTATGTAGTGTCAAGCCCAGACCCAGAATTTTATAATCAAATGTCCCTCCCTTAGCTGAATTGTGACTCGTCACTGCTGAAAGAGGGTGTTAGAAGTATCATTAAAAAAAAAATCTTGGTTTTTATTTCTTTATTCCTACACCTTCTTTAGCAACCACAGACTCACAGGAGATGCCATTACCTTTGGCAGGACAGGGTGATGGGAGAACACAATGCAGAAGACCAAAGAAGACCTGCAACCCACAAATTGGCTTCAGAACAAGAAGCTAAAGCCTTCTCACGGTTACATAGATGAAAACAAACCAAATTTGATTTCTATGTACCTGGCATCTTTGTGTTCTTCAGATATAGCCCAGGCAGACAGAATCAGTGCAGCAAGTGTTACCTAGCCGATTGCGGAGGAGAGAGTCCCTGTTCACTGCTGGTGGTGTTTATCAGTGCTTTGCCGTGGAGTGCTGCTGAGACCAGCATTTCGAAAAACAGAATGGTGTCTTTCAGCCTCCTTAAACCAAAAGGGCTTCCACCTTTTCATGGGAGTTTTCTCTTGAAACAATACAGTCACAAGAGTTGCCTTATATGACTGTAAAGTAGCAAGCACATCTGTCAGCACTCAATAAATTCAAATTAATAATAGGTCCTCAAAGGGCTACATACCGCTTCCAAGATATCTCAACATGTGGGCAAGAGAATGGTCTCCCCACAAATACTGAAGCATGTGCTTGCTTAATGGGACACTTATAAATGAAGCTGTTTTCTCCTATGAAAGACTGGATTTACAGCTTAATGTGTCCACCCAGCAGGCAAGTTTGTCCAGAAAAAAATGTCCCTGTGCAGTTTTTACAGTTTATATTGCAAGACTAAGAGTGGCATAGAAGAAACACAAACAGGCTTCATATTTTCCCTCCTCTACCCAGTACCCCTTGAGCAAGGAGGACTACAAAGACCTGAGTCATCTCTGACTCATCCGCTGGGTCCTGAGAGGGGATTCACCCCCAGTAGCAATCTGCGTACATTGTGCAGACACATATTCCTGCCTGGGAAGGGCAACCACTTGGGGAGTTGTCTTGTGGTTGTTCAGGGAATGACGCATTGATTCACTGCCTCACCCAACTTGCCTGGCTCAGCCAACTCCCTAGCTTGTCCTCTCCTCTCCTTCCACCTCTCCTGAGGCTGCTTCACACCCCCTTTGCAGAGGGCTTTCTGCTGTCAGCCCTGGCAGGGCTGGTGGGAGGGTGCATCTTTACAGTAGCGCTTTAACCTCTCCAGGTCCATGAGTTTGGGCTAAGCTGGGTTTGACTTCACACATGGCAGAAACAAGTCTCATTTCTACTTATCATTTCTACTTATTCAGACCTCCATGCAGAAGATGATACCCAAGAAGATGTGATGTGAAGGAGTGTGTCCCTGGGATCTTTACAGCTCACTAACTTAAGAGGTTGTGTGAATTGTATTATGTGGATGATCCTCTCTCTGCTTTGTTCCAGCCAGTCCCAAGGCTTTTTTTTTTCCTCAGGGCCATGGTTTCCTCTTGGCAGTGTGGTTACTGCAGCAGGACAACACACACAGTATTTCCATGTAACCTTCTGAGCCTCAGGAGGCAGCAGCATGGCTTGGTGCAGACTGTGCGGGTTGGGCCACGCAAGCCACCACAGCACCACAGAGACAGTTATGGCATGTGGCAAGTCTGACTCCCTGCCCAGTCAGGCACTGACATCATGTGAGGGACATCACATATCATTCCCCGCACACAAGCAGCACAGCTTTGCCTCCAGAGAAGACACCTCTCTGGAACAGTGCCAGGATCTCACCCCTTAGCTTGTAGAAATGGATAGACCAGACTGGACCTTACAGCAGGATGAAGTTGAGCACCTGGGTACCTGCCTAAAGAGTAAAACACAGAATAATAACCATCTGACAGAGTTACAGGGTGCCAGAGCAAGTGTAGACCCTGCTAACGCATGCTTGCTGGGTCGGTATCCTTACACGTTTCGCAGCTCATGTTTCCAGATGAGTCCCCTGGCCAAATCCCAGCTCAGCACAAGGATGTGACTCAGCAAAGCTCTTTCCATGGAAAGAAGCTGAGCATATGCTAGAAGGGAGTTAGGGCATGTTCAGAAAGGTCTCCTGGTGTTGGGGACTCAGGGGGAATCTGAAGTGTGAGATGTCTCTTATGTGTCTGCCCTATGGGGAGACATCCAACAGGTCTTGGAGGTCCCTGAGGACAAAGGGAATGAAAAAGATTGCTTTTCTTCACATCATCAAGTTCCTATCACCACAGAAAACGTACTCATTAAATCTTCATTGGGATAGTACAGGGGCACAGAGGATATCTAAGACACCCAATGAGAGCGTTGTGTGGGCCAGGGTAAGACTATCTATATCCATATGGCTGTAACAGAAGTCCATGGAGATAATATGAAATAATTTTGTCCTACCTGGCTTTTGTACTGCTAGCACTTTAGTTGCGGCAATATGGTGTTCGGGATAAGCTGCAGAAGCCATTGGAGAAGATGAAAATGTTATTTGTTTTTGAGGCTCAGCTTTGGTCAGGAGAGATATCAGGGCCTGACAGAGCATTTGAACCTACGTAGGAATTTTTATGAGGTTGAGTAAAAAGAGGAAGAGGAAAAAGATGAGAAGAGCTGCTGCTTGCAGTGGTTCCTCAACTGGGAGTGGGAAACAGGTTGTAAGATAGCACTCATGCTCTCTTCCAACTCTGTCCCCGGGGAACCATCCTGCCTTAGTGCTGTAGCTTTTACTGCAGCTCTGGCAGCATGTCACCTCCTGTGCTTTCCTTAAACCTGGATTTCCCGGGTCAAACCAGGTATTTCTCCAGTCTACCTGCAAGCCTGTTCAAATGGCAGCTCTTTGCCATATAGGAATGGGATGCGACTAATATCTACACAAAGAGTACTTAGAAAACTCCGTTCTCCAAATGAGAACATCAGCTGGCAGATCTGTATTTTCAAGTGTCTCTTGGAGAAACAAATAGGAGCAACAAATATCTCTGAATTTTTCTTTGACCAACTCTGTACCCTCACCTTAACTGTTGTTAACCTCAGTGGGAGTTTTCTCTGTGAGCTCTGCAGAATTAAGCAACTTCACTAAAAATCAAACAGGGCCATGACCCCAACAGCAACCTTCCCAGGGCTACAAAACTACATCACCAAATGCTAACCTTCCCCCTCTGCCCCTGTCCTGCCCCAGGGCAAGCTGGGTTTCCTGCCCTGTGATTCACCACATTTGGGTAGTTATCTACTCGTGGGAAACAGGTCGTGGACAGCCATGTAACCCATTGCCCTGCTCCTTCGTTGTGACTGCAGTGTGACATGTTTCTCAAGCTTGATCTTAAAATTAACTGTAACAGAGTGTCTGCCATCTAACTAACATACTCCAGACCCCCGCTATCTTTTCCTTCAGAAATCTTTCCCTAACAGCTAACCTTTGCCGCAGTTTTAGTACATTGCTTCTCATCCTACCTTCGGTGGCCACAGAGAGCAACTTATTCCCCCATTTTGGCAGAAGTCATTCACTTAATGAGAGTCACGAGACAGTTCTTGTGCGTCCTTTAAATTTTCCCTCTGTCTTCCACTCTGTACATGGACTTTACCTTTCAATTTATTATTTTGTCTGCAGGATCCAATACCTCCTTGCAATGAGGAACTGGTGAAATATGAGCGAGAGGAGGTCCTCCCTTGGCAATGCCAGCAGTGCACCACAGGACTGGGAAAACCCTGGTCAGGGTGGGGCTACTGCAGCTTCAGTATTTCGCAGAGCAGGTGTGCTCTGAGCTGCTTTAAGAATCAGGATGTTTGTCAAACCTCAACTGGAGGAACGCTCTGCCTGTAGGGAGTGGCATGGAAGAAGTCAGGCATGAATCAAAAATGGACTGAAAGACAAAGGGAAATTAAACTATCGAAGCTGGAGCAGTGTTAAGCTTCGCCACCTGAAGCCCTGGTGAAGAGTGAAGGCAGGGCACACCAAGGCATGGAGGCAGGATCCGTGTCACCTGTCATTGGATGTCTACAACACAACTATTTACATCTGAACTGATCACTCTTGGATCCCCGTTGAGTCAATGCAATGGAATATATGGCACATTTGAAATGCCTACCTACAGATGAGAAGCACCAACTTGACTTGTGATTATTACTTCTGCTGATGCTGGGAGGCCTAGGATGACTCTATGGGGATGTCTTCATTTGTTCAGAGGAACCTGACCCAGAAAGATTGCCTTTGGGTGAGAAAACTTTGATGTCACTCTTAAAATGTTCCTCTCTGTGCCTTCCTCATTCTTTATGGAAAAAGAGGATGTTTATCCTGCACCTTTCCTCATTCCAAGCTCCCCAGGTGTCCATGTCATATGGGACCAACCTTCTGATGGATGTCTGAAAACATCCACTGCAAAACTGAAAACCCTGGTCTGCGTTGTCCCTGAGCACAGATCCAGATGTACACAGTGAGCACACTGCATCCATGTGTCTTGTCCATTCCATGACGGCAGGGCCCTCGTCCAAAAGTCTATCCCCATTTTCTGTCAGAAAAACCTTAAGCTGAGTTGTGGCCATCTTACAAGCCACAGGTGATGAAGTGCTGTGACAGCCAGTATTGCTGACTGATGACAGTATGAGTGATCTCGATACCTCCAGTGTACTGTGATGACCCAGGCTGCTGCCATTCCATCAAAATTCTTGGAAAGAGTTACAGCAAACATAGAGAGCTGCTTAAGAAGGTCCTTGGGGGGGGGGGGGGGGGGGGGGATAAGAAGGGAGTGGAGAAGTGAGCAGCAGGAGGAGGTAAGGGAAAAGGGCAGGAGCTGGAGCAACAAGAGAGGTTGGATGGGCTGGCCACCACCTCCTGCTCACTAGTTACCTCAAAAATTGTTTCACCGATGTCTTTTGAGACATTTTAGGCTACCTATCTTATCTCTATCAAGTAGCAGGAGGGTTGCTGGCAAGCAGCACATTTTCCAGTGCCCACGTTTACCGCTCATCCTCTGAGACTCCCACCATCTCCCCTGGGAGGCTTAGTCGGCAGTCCTGCAACTTCTGGGCAGTTAAGCTGTAATTTTCCTTTGCTCCATTTTATGCCATTACTTCAAGTTGCTCCTCTTGCCCTGTCCTCAGCAAGTCTCTCCTCACTTGGTGTTCTCTCTCTACTAACTCCTCAGCTATCATTATCGCAGCCCTTGCAAGTGCTGGACACTGCTTTAAAAACACATCCTCAGGACCTCAGAGGTGTTTATTCCTTTCTGCTAAAAAGCAGAGTTGTGGGGAATGTGACGTATCACTTACACAGTTCAGAGGCAGGGCATTTCCCACATTATAAAAGAGTGGACTGCAGCCACAAAAGTTGAAGCGTCACTTAAAAATGCTGCTATTTGAGAGGGAGGATTGCTCACTGCTGTTAAGAAGTACAAAAACACAATGTTAGTCAAAAAGCCAAAAATAAAATCCCCTGGCAATTTGTATATGTTTCAAAATGCTGATGGTTTTTAAAACCCTTTTTAGATACAAGGATCTCTGTGCCAAACTAAGATCCAGCAGCAAAAACAAACAGATAATGAAATAAACACTGTGATGACAAAAAAGAGGAATTACTGCAATAATGTACTTTTCCAGGAAAATTAACCGTAACAACAGTGCTGGTGAATCACTGGACTTTTCTGAACCATAGCGGCTCCTGCTTATAAACATGATTTTGAAATCTTACAGTGTTGTTATTTCCACGGTAGCATTGGCAGTAGCTATGTAAAGGTTTTCTGGCACAGAAAGAAATTTCTCTTAAAAACCCTGACTGGGATTTTTTAATGCTTCTTAGAGAATTACGTTAAATGAATGGGAGGTATCTGCCTAGATTATTTACAAATCTTTAAAAGTCTTATTCCGCCTCCATCATGTGCAATTATTTGTAAGCTATGAAACTGTTCCAGCGAAATACAAAGCATAAATACTGTTGTGAGGAAGGGACAGACTCGTAGCACAGATCTCTGGGTGGAAAGGGAAACCCTCTGCCCAGTGTATTGCCTTTCAGTATCAAACAGAAGATCAAGTACAAGAGGTTTAGGTCTAAGGGTCATATTCAACGTTTCCCAAAAAATCTTCCTAAATCCCAGTTCCGCAGACTTTATGGTTTTAAATCTCAAAGTAGTCCCAGGGGATCTGTTTTAATCCTGTCAGGGAACTACCACCAAACCATGATGCCACCCAGAAGGACGCTACTCTGTGGGCATCGAGGCAGAGGCTCTGACACCTGTTTGGTGAACAGGGATGGAGATTTGTCACATATTAAGCCATCTGAACCTGGCATCTGACTGCAATGCAAATCCAGGCTGGGCTGGCATCAGCTGCAGGGTGTTACCATCATGGTGCAGCAGCTTTCATGGAGGGAGCTGTAGTGATCAGAGATCCCCCAGCTCAGTTTTCGCCTACACACAGCCCACAGCTGGTGATAGGCAGCATTCCTGCAGGCAATTACAGCGGAAAAGACGGGGTAGACGTGAAGGATTAACTGTTCTCACTCAGCCTTTGACGTGTTCCCTCTGGATCACAGCTTTTGGCACATCTGTGCTTCTATGAGCAGTGGTGAAAGTACTCTGCTAATGTGATATCCATCATGAGCTGTGCCTGTGATCACACACACATAAACACGAGCACACTCACTGATTCAGGGTGATTTTCTTTGTAAACAGCAGCACGTTTGCAGTGGGGTCTCAAGGGCCACATTGCCACTACAGCAGAAATCCTTGCCGTTAGCCACTGGCTGAAGCACGATGTTACCACATCAGTGTTTTGTAGACCCCACTCTGTTTACTCACAAGGACTCAAACCTCAGCTAATCTTTTTCAGCATTCCTGGGCTGGAGATTCTTTCATGCAGAAAGAGTGTTTTGCTCCAGTGTCTGTTGTATCTCTGAGACTAAACGTATGAATAGTTCACATCAGTCTAAGAATACGGGTGGTAGAAACCTTCAAGTTCTCATCACCAAGTTATTTCTTCTCACTGTGGTACTACTATTCCATTCATTGTTTTCACCTTTTAATTTTTATTTTTGCAAAAGCAAAAATATGCTACTCTGAGCTGAACATGTTAGTTCCAGAGTCATTCAGATCCTTATTGTAGATATTCCCTGGCTTAGTGACCTGATGCAGTCGAACTGCTGTGAATTTGCAAGAGTAATGTTAAAACAGCATGACTCCTGTTAATGGAGTCAAGGAATGACACCACTCTTTCCCCCTTAGCTCAGTAAGAAATTGTAAGATGGAAGAGGACAAGTCTAGAAAACATCCTGCTTTCTCACTAAGGAGAGAAGCAGACCATGGAAGTGGTTTGGGTGCTGGGCTGGCCAGAGTGGGATGGGAGGAGAAGGAAATTCTTTCAATATCTCTTGATGTTCTTGGACAATGGGACCCCTGAGAAACCCTGGGGTTGAGGACTCCACTAGAGGAGTCCACTTCTTTCCTCAAGAGGCAGCTCGGTCACCCTTTCCAGAAGAGCACGTTTGCCCTGAAATTTGCCAGATTAGCTTTCTTCATCAACCATTTCATTGATATGACATCCATATGAGGAGAAGAGGGGGACACTGCATAGGAAATGGCAGGCCCAACATCACCAAATGGCCTTGAGCCATTTGAAACAGATGAGCCATCTGAAACAGAAAAACTAGCAAGGATGTGGGAGGCAGCTTGGCTGTCATTGTGAGACTTACATAGTTAGGAGAAAACCTGACAGAGATAGTGAGATATGGAGTAAATGTTGAGCAGGCAGCTCACAGGAATCAGATCGCTGGCAAGTATATCTCGGATTTCAAGGAGACTGGATAAGAACCTGGAGGTGTAATTGCCCTATCAGTGACATCAACTGTACAAAACCTCTGTTCTGTGCACGGCCAAACATGGAAGAGTCACAGAAAGAGGCATCCAGGCACAGGGTCCGCAGACAGTGTCAAACAGGAGCAGAAGGAAGGTGCCCAGCTATGTCACATGAGTCTATGTGCCTGCCAGCAGCAAGGAGGGTGGATGAGGGATAGCTGTCTCTCTGCATTGAGTGCAAAGGGACTTACTGAATTAATTTAGATTACACAGTGATTGCTTGACAGCTGAAGCTGAATAAGTTGAATCCCACCTGTGAATGCCTACATGGATAAGAGAAATATGAAAATGGACTCTTTAACATAGCTGATAATGATATAATGAGATCCAGTGGTTGAAAGTAGAAGCTGTGCAAATTCAGACGAGAAGTAAGGAATGTTTTTTAACCACAGAGATAATTAAACATTGGAAACATTTATCCAGGCTTGTGGTTGATTCTTCTATCACTGGCAATTTCCAAATCAAGATTGGATTGGGTTTTGGAAAGAAATGTTCTTTGCTTCAAGCAAGAGTGAACGCAGGAAGTTCTCTCACTCGTGCCTGATACAGCTTAGCCTAGAAGTTACAGCAAGGTAGGCAGAACAGGCCTGGAGGCTCAAATAGGAGAAGTATCTGTGTTACAGAGATATTCTTTCTCTGCATATGTTATTGGCATTACATCTTTGTAATGCCAGGAATCAGCTCTATTGTATATCCCAGCATATAGATCCAGACAAAACTCACTTAGGGCAATTTCCTTCAGGGCTTGTGTCAGAACATTGCTGAAATATGATATTAGCTTGAGCTTCAGTTTCTAATGGCAGCTTAAATGCTCCCAAACACCAGCTTAGTTTCACTTTAATTGTATAATGATGATCTCCTTATGATCATGCTTTGCAATCATTTGCTTGCATAACAGAGGAGCATAATGGTGTCTGATGGCCCAGACTCAGTGTCTTCTTTGTGTTCCCCTATTGCAGGAGGAATCTAGGGGTACCTGCAGATGGGAGTATATTCAGAACTGGTTTATTTCTTATTTTAGTATTTCTTCATATCTCATTAAGAATATCAAAGAATTATTCAGAACAAAGCATAATAGCTTCCCCCATACAACTGCTGGTTTTTAACCCCATAATTCCCAGATGTGTTCTGAAAGGCATTGCAAAGAAATAAGCAACTGTCAAAGTAAGACTTGTTTTAGCTGGTATTTGTAAGGGGGGAAGAGAATCAAAAACCATAGAGCATAACAGCAAACCAAACTCCAGACAAAGGCTTAAATCCTCTTTCTAGTTACTTATTGAAAGGTAGTTCCTCACAGGTTGCAGCTAATCATCTGCCTAAATCAGTGACTGCTGATAGGCATTAGTTCATTATGAGACATTCCCTAGATTAGCTAACATTTAAATCACTCCAGGATCTGCATCTCAATTCAAGATTTAAATTGACACCAGAGTTTACAACACAAAATAAGCTTTATTCGTATAGTTATTATAGCTGTGATAATCCAAAAACACAGAAAAACAATGTTTATAGAAAGTGGTCACATCTTTTGTTAAGACAATTTCCATTTGGAAAGACTTCTTTGGCCAAAAGCCTTTCTTTTGGTCTGAAATAGAATGAGGTTTAGTTACTTTTACAGTCCTTAGCTTGTGTACTCTAAAACAGCTGAATTTGCGTCATACTTACTGAATACGTCACCTATACACAAAAAACAAGGGTCATGTTTATGCATTTTCTCCTAATGCCACAGCTTTGGATGTACCAGTCAACAAACATTCATACTGTAAAATGGGGACCGGTGAGCCTACAACCACCACACCAATTCCGCTGCTACTTTTACAGCAAAGTGTCCCTGAAAAGTCGGTCAAAGCTCAGAGCCCGTTTAGCTGCAAACTACCAACTACCCTACACTTTACTGAGCAGAGCGCTACTATTCCAAGAAGCATCTGAAAAATCCCCAGTTTTTAAAGTAAATAAACCAAAACAGCTATATCAATAACTGGAGTTAATTATTAAAGCAAAGTAACACCAGAGAGCTTAAACAATAACAGTTACCCCAGGAAGACAAGCTCTGCCGTGCTTGAATGGACACGGTCTATAAGCAGCAGGACATACAAGAGTGGTTTTGTGCTGTGCTTCACTCTCTCCAAGATCTTCGTGAAGTCCATTGTTTAGATGGCTCCACATAATAGTACAGTCCTCTGAGCATTTCCAGTATCACAGCTAAGATCTAGCTCCTGAAAACAACTAAACATGTGTGTCACTCTTTGCTACAAGACTCATTGACCTGGATCTGCAGAATGAGAGGACGCATCCAACCTGTCCTGTCAGAAAATGTGCCATATCCTGTCAGCGCATGCAGGCTACAGACAGCAGTTGTTTGTAGCAAATTTAACCAGCTTCCCACTTTTCCTCATGTTTTTGTAATGCCATATCACTTACAACACATTTAGCCAAATCTTGGATCAATTGAAGTCTCGGGGAATTACTCCAGAAACAATATTACTCTTCTCCTGCTGTGAGCGATTCCCGAGAACAAAGCCATCGGAAAGACTGAAACCTCAGGCATGGAGAGATTAGTCAGGGATTGGTGCCACAGCCAGGACAAGTGTTTAGTCATCCTGACACAGCCCCACTGAGCCCTTGACCAATAAGTTCCAGCCTTGCTTGTTGTCCTCACTGAGAAGGACAGAAATATATGAGAAACTTCAGTTCTGTGGTAGACTTCTGAGTCAAACACTTACCACACGGCTGTCACACCCACTGCTGTTTGGTTTACTCAAACTTAATAACTCTTCAGTATATTACGTGGATTACGGAAACGCTGTAACTTCAGAAGGGTTGGCAAAGCACCATATAGCTATAAAGCAGTGGGCTGTAATCCTTCCAGCGGGCATGGTGGTCTATTCATCTATCCCTTCATACTGTAGGTTTGTGGGCCTCTGCCCACAGAAATTATTCTGACGGAATATGTGATCGTCCCTGGCCAGGTCTATATAATAATTTCCTTTCCCATCAGAAAGATTGACTAGCATGGGATTTACTTTCTACGTGAAATAACCATTCTGGTTCCATTCTTTCTCCTTAGCTTGAGAAAATCCATCAGGGTTTTACAGGGCTATTACCCTATTTACCAAATTGCCAAGCCTTTTTCACCTGAAAACTTTGAAAGAGAAGATCAGTCTGGCCTGTCTTTGTTTGGACTTCAGAACGTGCAGCTTCATCCTGCCCCTTTCCCTGCACGCATGCGTTTATGGATGATACCACCAATGCAGATATGGCTTACAGGAATCCTGGAAGGTCCTGAAGCTGCCCCTGGTTCATGACCATTGTTCTGTAAAGGCAACAAATTCAGAAGCCTGAAGTTTGGTAAGTTCATTTAAGAAAAGGCAGAAAGAAGTCATTTTTGATGCCCCTAATAGGAATATCTCAAGGGAAAAAGAACCTGTATTTTGGTTGTTAGTCTTCATTGTATGTATGTATGTATGTATGTATACATACATGTAAGTAAGTATGTAACTATCTATCTATCTTTCTAATATATTGTATGTATCACATAATACCATATCACCACAGATTTTTTTTTATTATATTAGGCTAACACTGAGTGGAAGACACATGCTCTGCAGAAACTACAACCTAAAAAAAGCAAGATGGGTAAAGGAGAAGGAAGCATGGTTACCTCTACTGAAATAAAGCATAGAAAGATCGCCCAGATGTTTCCAAGCCATCTACAAGAACTGCCTGACTTAGATGCCGCAGTGATCGCAACGCGTAAGCTCAAAAAATGAGTGAGTTTCTCATCACACCGGGAGCCAGCTCTCTGCTCGTTATGACGCCAGTGGAGACAGGTAGTAGGGGATGTGAGCAAGGGGTAACTTCACTTGCCAAACAAGAATAAAGAAATGAATGCTGATTTCTGTGTCTTTACCAAAAACCTGACTTCATGCCTTGGAGGTTATATTTTCTGTGGTTGCTGAGCCCGTGAGTTTGGCAGAAAAAGGAAAACAAAAAGCAAGTCGAGTGATCTGACTCTGGCATGCTGTCAGGGAAGCGTCATGTGCATGTGCTGGGAGATCTTTCATACAGACATCAACTGATGAGCAATTTTCAGCTGGGCTCCTCCAGCCTGACAGAGCAGTTATAGCAAAAGAGGAGCTGATCAGAAGGCAGAATACAGAGAGGTCTGGACTGCCAGTCACTGGCAACCTCGTTAGCAATGTCTCATGAAGGGCCACGAAAGTGATGAAAAGACTGGAGTATCTCCCATGCAAGGAGACGCTGAGAGAGCTGGGACTGGTCAGCCCATGGGAGAGAAGGCTCGGGGTGGGGGGGTTATCTATATGCATAGATACCTGGTGGTGGAGTAAAGAAGACAGGACGAGGCTGTCCTCAGTGGTATCCAGCGACAGGACAAGAGGCAATGGGCACAAACCAAAATCCAGGAAACTCCTGTGGATAATAAACTTTTTTTACTATGAAGGTAGTTGAATGCTGGCACAGGTTCCCCTGAGAGGTTGTGGTGTCTCCAGCTCTGAAGATATTCAAAATCTGACTTGACACAGCCCTGAGAAACCTGCTGTAGCTGACCCTGCTCTGAGCAGGGGTCCCTGCCAACCTCAGCCATTATCCTGTGGTCCCATGAAGTGGATCCAGACCCTAGCTTGTACACCTCACGCTTTGCTGTCGTCCCTCCGGAGAGGGGAGAGTCTTCCTTTCCGAGGGATTCAGCAGAGCACGACCATGTCGGGAGTACTTGCCAAGGGCTTTGCCTGCTTCTCCATCTCCTGTAGGGCAGAAGCCTAACCTGCCTTCCAGGCTGCCTGCGCAACACAGAAGCCACAACATTCTTCCTCCTATGTTATCTCACCCATAAGTGATGCGAAGAGGTAAATAACTGTCTGCCCAACCGGCCAAGATGGAGATTTCCCCCATAGCAATGCTGGCTAAGGGGAAAGGAGATGAAAAAGGGGCCTCCCACCTCTCTTGCTATGCTTTCAAACGCAAGAGCAGCCCAAAGGAGGCATTAAGAAGTGGAGTAGCAATGTCACAGCTTTGCTCCTGCTTACAGCGTTGTCACTGTTGTCTTTTATTAGCTCCTCTGAAATGCAAACAATTTAAATAAGGCAGAAAGAAGAAGGGTCAGTGCCCTCAGTCAGCTAATTAATGATGTTTTGGAGGCACTCGAGAGTTTATCAAAAAGCAGCGGGGACACGGGAGGAAGGAAGTGCCCTTCCAGGGATGTTACAGATGGCCTTACAGGCATATAAATGTGTGTGCTTTGGACTGGTAAAAAGCAGTTCGTTAGAAACAACTGCTCATCAGTGGGGGCGTGCTGCAAAAAGTGTCTTGCTTAGGTTTCCTAAAATGTTGCTTTGATGCAATTTGCTGCCTTTCCTGCTTTGCAATTTTCCATTCTGCATCTTGTTTAGCTAGGGGGGATTAATGAGAACTGCCTGTAGTCAGCTAAACTGCCTTTCTGGCAGAGTCTCATGAGGAAGCTGTGGAGATCAGTAAACAGAGCTGAAAGTGCGGGTGGCCATGAGCTGCCTTTTTTTTTCTCTGCATGTGTAAAGGAAGTAAGAAGTGCAGCAGTCAGCCCCGTCAGACAGGGGAGATATTTCACAGGAAATAACAGATGGCTTCAGGCTCGTATTTCTCTTGCAGAAAACCGTGCCCAGGTATCTTGAAAAATGGATGCTTCAGGCTAATTTGTCTCTTGGTACATTGAGGTATACCTCATACATAAAAGCATAAAACACAGGCTGAAAAAGCCTAGGCCTTGTTTGTTTGCATAATTATACATGATTTTTATTTTGGAGGACAGTGGATGACAGAAATTTCAAGGTATCATCTGAAACACCAGTATGGATTTCTTTCAACGTTAATCGGTGGTAGGCAGTTGCTGGCATAATCCGAGTGAAGGGGTCCCTTTCTGTATGTTCATCTGGAAGGACATAAAGCAGCAGAATCCTTAAAGGACTTAAATGCTAGGGTGATATCTTTCACAAGCACAAAAGATGCTAGCTCAGCATTGTTCTTGTGTTGCTCACCACGTTGTACCAGCTCTTGCACCCTCTCTGCACCTGCAGACCAGGGCTCAGGCACGTCCCCTGCTGTATCCCACCAGGAGAGCTTCCACAGAGGGATGACATGGCAGCAAAACCATTGCCGCTGGCACCTGGGAAGAGCTGCCGACTGGCAAAATAGATGGGAAGAGAGTGTTATCACAGCTTGTCCGCTCTGTACGGCTGCAAGCTTCCTGAGATGCTGGCAGCACCTGTAGGCTGAGGAAGAGGAGTTTTGTGTCTCCAAGGAGAGTGAGCCTAGTGTCTCAGGATCTGAGCTGAGTGAGGCCCAAACGTGACTCCAGAGGCAACCATGTTGCTAGAGAGGACTTTCTATTTTGGGTAATGTGCGTCAGAACAAGACCCATGTGCGTGGTGAGCAAGAGGAGCTCAGCACGTGAATTGCCATCAGTGACCGTGGCGTGAGGCCAAGCCCAAGCAGCTGAGGTCTGTCCTGGCTGAGTTATCACACATTTTGGGGCAGTCAAGAGCAGGTGCGTGTTGCTGGGAGCACTGGGATGGTCATTTCCTCACCCATGACCTTCATGCCTGCCTGGTGACCAGTCATTACACCCTCCCAGTGACAGATGTTGTGACGCACCCCAGCAAAACCTCATCATGGTGGTCCAGCCCTGCAAGCCCTCCAGCCCTGCCACTCACACCGTGCTGCTCTTGCCACCTCAGAAGTCATCATCCAGGACAGAGGGTGGAAAACCTAAATAGCTCACGTCACATGATAAGGACAGTCAGGACATCCCAGCTATTGCATCTTAGCTAGGGCCTGATGTTCAAACCCACAGTAGACCCAGGAGCTGACAGCCTCAGCTGTGAAAGCTGTGAAAGCAGCAGGGGAGGGAGGCAAGTGAGATACACCAACCACCCTCTCTCTCCATTGCCTGTATTCCTCGGTACTACGTGCACTGATCCTGTTTTGAAAACCTTGCTTTTACACACGGCAGGTTGCAGAGATGCAGCAGCCAGGAGAAAAGCAGCTGTCCATCATTGCAGAGCTGATATTAGCTGATGGCTATTATCAGATGACTTTCATTCATTCACTCTCCTGCCTTCTGCTCTACTGGATACTTACTCACGCCATATTGCCTTCTCCCTGGGCTTGTCTCATGAACATAACTGCACTGGTTTGCAGATGCAGGCAATAGAGAATAGCACAACCCAGTCACAGAATCATAGAACGGTTTGAGTTGGAAGGGACCTTAAAGATCATCTAGTTCCTGCCCCCTGCCATGGGCAGGGACACCTCCCACTAGACCAGGTTGTTCAAAGCCCCATCCAGCCTGGCCTTGAACACTTCCAGGGATGGGGCATCCACAACTTCCCTAGGCGACCTGTTCCAGTGTCTCACCACCCTCAGGGTAAAGATTTTCTTCCTAACATCTAATCTAAATCTACCCTCTTTCAGTTTAAAACCATCATGTATCCTATCACTACACTCCCTGAACTGCTGCTCCAGCTCTATTACCCCTGCCAGATCTCTCTGATTTGGTTGTAGGACTAGGCCATCACCACCCATCTGCCTATTCTGAAACAGTGTTTTCCTTTTGATTGATTTAACAGTCACCATGTGCAAGTTCTGTATTTTATTGAAGGTTGTATCGATTTTTTAAAAATTTATTTGATTCACTGATTTTATCAAATGCTGTAGGAACCCACCAGTTCAGTTATTACTCCCTTAATTTTCAGCCTATTGGTTTTAGTCCTTTCAGTCATTTCTGTCTCTTGCCTTATGTCTTTAAGGAGTAGTATCCCACTATAGCCCATTTCCCCAAGAATTTAACTCTACCACTCCCTAAAAAAGATTTTTCACCCTAACTGACCCACTCCCACTTTCTTCTTCATTCTCCTACCTTTTTGCATTTTTTCTGGAAGAAGTTATCCTCAGATCCATATTAAAATGGAGGGATTCAACAGGGCTTTGTAAGGGTCTGTCTTGAATCATGCTTATTCAGTACTTCCATCAACAAAATAGATGAGAGACTAGAAAGGCCACACATTAAATTTGGAGATCAAAGTGATGGTAAATATTTCTGAGGAAAGAGTTAAAATTCAAATTACCTTACCAAATCAAATAAATAATCTGAAAAGGAAAATCCAAATGGTATTCAGCAGTTACAAAAGGTAGTGTACTCAGGCTAGAATAATCAACTATATGATTACACAGTGGTGGAAAATTGGTTGGTAGCGGTTTTGGAGAGGAACTTACGAATGTAATGGTGGATCACAAGCTGACCATGGGTCAGAAATGTTACATTGTTACAAAAAAGGTTAGCATGATACTGAAATGACCTGAGATGTATATAGCTTGCATGAAATAATCCTTCTGAAGCTCATTGGTAAGTCATCAGCTGGAATACTTCAGCATTATATTTTATGAAATCATAGAGAAGCACTCAGGGAAATAGACTAAATAGTCTTCAAACACTGCAGAAAAGAAGATATGATAAATCTGTCATCATTCATTTGTGAAAGAATGGGGAGGTTCAACACTAGCTCTGAGAAAAACATGTTAATGAAGAAGAAGGTGAAGCACTGCAGTGGAAGGTCTGGGAAGGTGCTGGAGCATATGCTACTGGAGATCTTCAAGAACGGGTCAAGCATGCATCTGTGAGAAATGACCCTGACATGGAGGGTCCCACTGTGGGCAGAGGAATAGCCTTCTTGATTTCTTGAGGCCCTCTCCAGCTCTCAAGTCTGCTTCCTGCCCAGACATGAACCTACATCCTCTGCTATTACCTCCATCCTGCGTGTGTCCCACGGTCTGACCTCAGCCCAGACTCACCCATCCTTTTGAAGGGACATGCTTGCCAGCTTCTAATAGATCGCCGACATTTATCTTCATTTTCTGCCTCTTCCCTTTCCCTTGTCCCTTCCCCCATTGCCTTTTTCCCTTTCTTTACCCTTGCACTTTCACTCTTCCCACTCCCTGCAATCCTCTGTCCTGCCCTGGACCTGACACATGGCCTTGCCCCTCTCTGCAGACACATCAGCCAGGGGATGACGAATGTCACCTTTCATGGTAAAGCTTTCATCAAGAAGATGGATCAGAAATGTCCACTCCCAGGTCCCTGCATCATTGCTCCAGACTGTTTGCCTGTTCACCCCTGCTTTGGTTACATTTGGTTAAGACTTTGTAGCTCCTTTTCCCAGCTCCCAAGAACATCTCTTTGCTTGTTTTTGGAGAGGACTTTGCTTCTGCAGCCTTTGAGCTTGATGACCAGGCCAGATGAGCTGAGTGTTTTAACCCAATCTCTGCTCTGTTTGTCTCATCTTTTAGGATTTTTTCTGTGTTTTTTGTTGTTGTTGTTTTTTTTGTAACACTTCCCACATGTGCCTCCAACCCAGCCCAAACCCCAAAGACTTCAATTCTAAGAAGTGTTTTTGAGCACACAATGCTAAAAGACTGGGTTTAAAATTAAGCCAAATGAGCAAGCATGGCCATAAAAGGAGAGCACAGTGGGCCAAGACCATGTGTAGACATGCAAACCCGCCCTGGGATTTCAATTCCAGTGACAAAGCCATCCGAGATTTGCTCTTGTAGTTTACACTCTCCTCCAAAAACAAGCCTATGGAGAGTGTGATGCAGCAGTTACCATAGCAGCCAGCACAAGAAGAGTCCATTAAGCAATCACAGTCCTGTCTCAAAGTGAATTACCAGGCTGCAGGTGAACTTTTGCACCTCCAAAAATGTCTCTTGGGGGAAATATGTTGTCGTGCACGGTGGAACACGAGAACGCCAGTAGGTTGCACCGACTTGCTGCTGCATTGTTATCTGTAATTATGTCTGCGCTGATTTTTCAAAAGTACTGCACACGCTTTTCCTTTTTCCTGTCAGGTGGTTTTTGTGATTTTTTTTTTTTTAAGGACGAGACAGAGTAGCCCAGTCAATAACTGCTAATGAAATGTGCTTCAGGCCTCCCCGCATTCTGCCACAATTAGATTCTCAGCCATCCCAGGAGAGATGCTATTATCTATGTGGGTGTGGAAAACGATCTATCACTGTTAATCATTTCTGTTATAGTAGCAGGTAGCGCTCCAAACATATCAGCATCTCATTATGATGGCTGTTTTTCACACATGGGAAGTTGAAGGTCCTCTTGTGTGCTCAGGACATAAGAAATATGTAAATGGAGCTGGGAGGTGGAAAGAGGATGGATCCTGGTGGGATCCGAGGAGCACAGGGAAGCACACTATCCCCTCACAAACACAGCTCCTTAGATAACCAGAGACTCGGCTGTACTGCCAGTACGTGGTGAGGAGGAGCTGGTCCTCCACAAAAACTCCTGATCCAGACCTTGCATAATCTCTCCTTTTTGTTTCTGTACTGTACAGCTCTGCCTTATTCATAACAGCAAGTGCTGACAGGCGTGCAAGCAGCTTTCTCAAAAGCAAAGTGCAGCTGTGGATATTGACATCTTGACCCCAAAAGGATGATTTTGGGCTTGTAGTAGCAGAAGACCCAGGTTAAAATAGCAGAGTGGTTATTTAACCCAACCTTGATGCTCTTCCAGAAAGTCACTTAAAGCCTTTAAACACCTACACACTATGACTACCATAACAGACACATGAAGAGCTATTAAAAACTTCCTGTGAAGGAAGGTAATGAGAAAACTATAATGTCTGGGAAAAACAAAATAAACAAATGAACGAACAAACCCCAGCCTTCCAGAAAATTCAAATTGAGCTTGACCTCTGTAAAGTATCATTTGTTTCCTGTTTGTTGCCAAAGTACAATGAGGTTTATATTCAGGCCCTACCTTTCAGTGTCTGGGTCTAAAAATACAACAATGAACTTGTGACACAAAGGCCCTGTCTCCTGGAGAAGCAAAATTTAGATCTAGAAGCAAAGCACAAATTCTCCTCTCTTTGAGGCAGAACTTATTTTGAGTAGGTGGATGGCTTTTTTTTTTGTTTGTTCTTTTTTTTTTTTTTTATTTTTAGGTTGCCAGACTTGGGAGGATTTCATTAGGATTAGGCCAGACTTACGCAGCTGTTTGTTTTAAATGATCATGACTATAACCATTTTAAGGCACTTGTCACCATGGTTACCTCGATGCTGTTCTCCAAGGTGTCTGAACTGAGACAGGGCTGAGAGGGAACACGGGGCTACCTGAGTGGGAACATACATGGATGTCTAATTTCCTTGGAAGTGTTGAGTCTCAGCTCCATGAATAAGAAAAGTATATGAAGGATCACATTTAGTCTGTGCTCAAATGCCACCAAGCTGGCTACTTGATAGTCTTCAGACAACTCTTGCTTTCAAATAAGAAAGACCTTGGATGACAGTATGGGAAATGTGGTGGTGTGGGGGCAGAATGACATTTTGGGAAACAATTCAATGCCTTTATTTTAATTCCATCTGAAAATGTACTCTTAAACCTAATGCTGCTTCTTACTGAGTTTTTGTTCCTCGTGTGAAACCCACCACTCTTGTCTGGTGGGAGTTAGACCAGACATATTCTCCATTTCTCAGCAACAGACTGGTTAATGCTGATGTTTGTCTGACTCTGGCTCACTCATTTCATCTTCTCTTTCCAGGGTTCACCGCTTTGTTCTCTTCCTGTTTTTTCTGGAAGCATTTCTGCTTCCCCCTTTCCCTGTTTAAGTTAATTTTTTTTCTGTTATTCCTAAAGCAGTTATGTAGTAAGTGGTTATTGGAGTAGTTGGATGTGGTCTTGCTGGTTCAGTGGAGCCCCTCAGAAAATGGGGAAATAGGCTGGTTATTTTCTTACTACATTTGTCCAAGAACCAGAGTCTCTTTCAAGCCTCATCTCACTCCATGGATCCCCTGGGAGATGCCTGAGCGTGGACCCTCCTTTGGCATGCACAGGACTAACTCTGCACCTGCGAGCCCTCCTAAAAAGAGATTTTGGGTCATTCCCCAGACCAGTGTACAAGAGGCTGTGAGAGATAGAGCATTTCCAAGTGGGAGGCACAAGGGCTGCTCTATGAGGGAGGGATCACTGGAGCGCCGCTGACAAAGGGCCACACCCTGGAAACCTAAGTGCCCTTCTCTGTGAAAGGATGTAGTCTATTACCCACTCTGTCCCTTTCCATCCAGTAGATCCATAAAGCTCCCAGGGTAGCCACCTGGCTCTAGGTCTTGTCTGCCGCCCTTCTCAGCTCTGGAAGATTCATGAGTACAGCAATTATTGAGGGCCTGGGTTAGAGCAGCAGAGAAGTTGCATGGTATGGCCGGATAGCAAAGAAGATACATGGTGTGACTGGATAGTAAAAATGTTGTAAGATTTAGAGCAGCCAATAACAGCAGCAGAATGTCTGTGGGGATTTTTGCATGGTGGTTATTTGAACTACGGCTGGTGTTAGTCATTGCTTACCCCAGCAGGTGCAAAATGTTCCCATCGCATTAGTACATCTTACTGAGATGAAAGTTTAAGGTCTGAAAAAAATTCTGCCAAACCATTTGTGTGAGAGACAGAAATGTGAATATCAGAGGGAATTATTTTAATCAGCTCTATGTGTCAAAACTAGCTGATTCCCAGAGCCAATTTCTCAGAACAGCCTGGAGCCCTTTCTAGCCAGTGTGGGTACTCCAGTACTTCTAAGCTGGCGATGGTCTGACTTGCTTCAGTATGTCCCAGCAGCAGTGTGAAGGGCTTAGTCTAAGTGACAACTATTTCAACACTCATATACATCCAGCTCAGTCTCAAGGTCTTTTTCAAGCACTGATTAAATAAAGATCCTCTTTGTCCTGGAAGGCTCCCAAAGATGCGATAACACCTAAACAGGTCTCAATATCATCTGAGTTAGTTATCACCAACCTGCAAGTACCTTGTGTTTTCCATTGGCAAAGCTAAGAGTTAGGAGCCCATCAAAGATAGGATGCCAATGACTTGGCCCCTGTTGCCTCCTCCAAATTAGTGGTTACATGTGGTAGAGGAGAGCTGGCCAGAGAAGGGGGAACACGGTCTGTACCAGGGATGAGCATGCAGCAGGAGACCCCACGAAGGGCTGTCTCGGTGCCACGCCAGCGTGATGCCCTGGAACATGGGCTGCTGCTTTCTAGGGTTGGGGCCACAAGAGCTGATGAGGAGCAGTGGGCAGAGACTGATGGCAACATTGGCCTTTGGTGTGGTTAAACTGGGGACAGTCATCAGTCGTACTGCTTTAACACAGCTCTCAAATTTTGCATGCATTCAAAATCAGAGTTACTTCACTCCTGAACGGCTATGCACTCTCTGCGTTAGTTTTTTTATGGATCTTTAAAAAGCAGTGAACTCATGGTAAATGCAAAACTGCTGTGTTGAGCCCTGGCACATAATTTTTTTCTTTTTTCTACTTTATTCCCCCTCTCAGATACCCCCAAATCTCTTTAAAACAAACAAATAAAAAACCAACCGTCTCTAAAATGCAGTATGTGACAGGAGCACAAAAGCAACTAGATTTGCTTGTAAATAAAATACCAATCCAAAAATTCAGTAGATGTTGTATATTTGTGTAGAGGGGTCTTGCAGCGTGTTTGGACAGCTGCTGCTGTTAAAACTTTTGCCAAGTAAATTTTAAAAAGCCACTTTCTAACTGCAATTTTCACAAATATATAAGTAGATTTACATGTACTTCAATGCCAAACTGAAACATTCTTGGAGCTACCTTTAGACTTCCTTTCAAAATATTCTAAACCTTTGAGTACCATGTTCATTTCTACCCTATATAGCTGCATCGATGTAGTACAGGCAGTAAATATATTAGTAATATACAGTCTATACTTGCATGTACGTACATCCAAGAATAATGTTGCAGGGCTTTTTTTCTATCTTGCAGACAATGTTGAATAAAAAATGTCACTTATTCATTTGTTTTAGAATTTATTATAAAATTATGAACCTCAGAACTGCAAAGATAAATTAAGAATATTTACTGCCAAACTGGGCACAGGGTGAACTTAATTCTTTATTACTGAACAGCACCCGGTAGATTTGGGACATATTGATGGTTAAGAGAGATCTCTTCAAGACGTGCCCCACTTGTGCAACACAAAATGTAGACTTAATTCCATTGGAAGCCCAGGGGCCTTTGCACTGGTGGTGGAGGCAGAGGGTGCAGGAAGACATGCCCCCAGGCTTTTTTCCATTGTGTCACTCAAGCGATTCCCTAAGGGAACAAAGTTTATTCTTACATTTTCCAAATGCTAATAATATTGCTCTTTCTGTTTTCCTGCAGAGTCTTCCATCACCAGTTGCAGTGCCAGAATATAGGGCAGGGACCTGGAGTGGGAGGACGTGAAACTGCAGCTTGGGACGTTTGAACACATATTGCTTTAACCCTTTACATGCTGAAAAAAAGAAGTTACAGCATCCTGGGCTTGGCCGTAAGTTACAATGGATGAGGCTGCTCCTCTTCATCTTGCAAGGATTTTTCTCCTGACACCAACTTGAATATTTATTTGCAGTAAACATGTGTGGGTTTTTTACCAGCTACAGCTATAGTCCAATGATTCCCTCCCAGAGGAAAGCAGTGCAGAAGCTCCAGAAGAAACCCATGCCCCAGCAGAGATTGAGATTTTTTAACCCTGTAAAGACTCCAGTGGTGGGAATGTTGCCATTGTACCATCTGGTATCCAACACTGGCATGTTATTCCTAGCCGCCGACATTGCAAGATCTTTGTTGATCATGTTAGAGCTGCTTTGGAGACCAGCATTTTGCATTACGTGTTTGCTGTGAAAGTGTTGTGTTCAAGCAGTCTGAGCACAGGACAGGGTACCATGCAATCCATGCAGCCCATGCAGGGGCCCTCTCTGGACTCTGACACTCATCCCTTATCAAGTTATTTTCACAGTCTCTTCCGATTTCATTGGATGTGGAATTGCATTTATGGTGTGTGCTAACAGCTATCGGGACTGTTAGCAGCCCCTCCGGAAGGGCTGAGATGTTTTGTTCACCCTCTTATGTGGAAAACACTATGAACAGGAGGATAAAGGGCTGGAACGCTTTTCTGAAAGTATGTTATCAGGGTGATTTAGATCTGAATCTGAGGAGAAACTTCTTTTGGCAGTAAATATTCCACTTGCTTAATCTATGAATATCTATTTAGATTGCAAAATACTCTCCATAAGTTATACCCCTGATTTGGCCTGAGTGAGGAACAAAATGTGGTCTTCAGAATGGAAGAGAATAAAATAAAATGTTCCCTCGATGGAGCTGACATGACCTTGGCCTCAGATGGTGTTTTCTGCTTTATGACCCACCAAACTAGCTTACCATGTGGTCAAAATTGCATTAAACATTTCTGCAGTCCTGGTGCATACAGCAAGACATTCTTCTTCCAAGGGAAGTAGCTCATCCTTTGGAGGTGTTTGTATTGCTATCACCACAGCAACCAGAAAAGATGAAAGTCAGAATGTGAAAAAAAAACCCCAATGTTAGCTGAAGTATGGATGGGTAGTCAGATTGTAAAACCATGCATGGATTTCTAAAGGAAATGACTGTTCTCTATTAAACAAACCAAGCAGAATTCCTAGTGCCGTAGCCTAAAAATAGCACTCCTGGCTTCATTTATAAGCCCCCTTTTATAAGCAGATATGAGGAATGGACTATTCTCCCTCTGATGGTGGTGAGGTTTCTCCACCCTGCTTCTCATGTCCCACAGCACAGATTGCTTCCAAGACCATTTGTGGTCCCACTTTTGACATGGCTATAAACAGCTGTGACACTCATTCTGTCTGAGCTGGGCCATGAAAGTGAGTCTTCAAACAAACCCTAAAAGCTGAGCCCTGAAACACTTTGGACCCTGCTCCAGTAGACTTGGTTGAGACTCATTGTCTAACTCGGTTTGGAAGAAACTCTTTGGTGAGCCAGGATTTTGGTGTCAACCCACATGGAGAGTGTCTTTGCCCTGCTGCCTAAACTGGGAGAACAAACCAGGACAATTCCACAAAAATTATTTTCAGTAGAAGGGATAAGCCTATATTTTCCACAGAATACAACAGAAGTCTGATTATCAAAAAGTAGCTAGAAAAGCCACAAATTTCCCACAGCAATATTCCATTAAGGCATGGTTTGGCCTTAGATTTGAACTATGAGTTCCTGTCTAAAATTAAACTAACTCTGGCTCAAAAAGGTGCCTCCTCACTTGTTCCTGGGTTCCATCACAGATGAGTCTGGCAGAAATGGTAATTTGAAGACAATTCTCAAATCCAGTTGCAAACCCCAGGGCAGACAAATTTTACCTCTTTCACCATCATATTCAAAGTAAAAAAAAAAATTGCTTAAATCACTCTAAAATATTGCTTCATCTCGTAAAGGGAAGGCTGTGTAGAACAGGCTCCTTTACTATTAAACAGAATAAATTCAGCAAGATTCTTTCAGGTCCTCCTCTTTACTTATTTATTGCAGGCTAATAGAGAGAGTTCTTTTTCCCTTGGTGAATTTAGGGATTAGATAAATAAAGCTCAACACCACTGAGTCAGATGAGGACTCGCTTGTTAAACATTAACAAGCACCCAGCCTTTTCAAGTGTCTGCTTACCGATATCTCCGTGGCAGGCTTCATGGCTTGCTTTTGCACATTTTTTGCATGCTACATTGAGCAAACATGGCTGTGCGTGATAACCAGGATAAGACTCCTTTGGCTCTGTAGGAGTCAAGCTTTCCCTCTAGCAAAGGCAGGATGCTGGTTTCATAGACTCACCATCTCTTACCGCCTTCCTGGTACCTCACCTTCACATGCTCCTGTCTGCCACAGTGGATCATCCATTTTAAAAACTCTACAGTGCAGTTTTTCTCCCATTCTCTGTTGCAGATGACATTGCAGGACAGTTTTTTAATGAAAATGGAGTGCAGACAGACCTGTATTTACTCTCCCAGCAAGAAACCCAGGAAAATCTTAGGTTCATTAGGGAACTCTGAAGAGGCAAAATAGAAGCCTGGCACTCCAGTGGCTTCAGTTGTTTCCAAAGCACTAATATTTTCCTATCTGAGTGGTGGAAGGGAAAGTAGAAGGAATAATAGGAAGATCCAAGGAACAGTGAGACTGTAACCATACCTTTTTCACTGACAATGTCCTTCCCACCAGTTTGTCTGCTGCCCATGGGTCCAGCTGTGGGTGTGGAACGGAGATGGTCCAAGTGGCTACGCAAAACAGCATCATTATAAAACCTGCAGAGTGGAGGAGGAGAGAAAACAGAGGGCAATGCTACATACTGCCGTGGTTACAGGGTGGTCTTTGTGCCCAGGGTGCATTCAGCCTGCCTTTTGTGAGCTTGGCTTAGCTTGCAAGGCTTGGAGAAATCTCTGCCATTTATAAAAATGAAAGGATGCTGGAGGATACGTCTGGTCAGACAGGCGAAGGTGGTCGCTTGCTTACTCTACCCAAGCCAGCCAATATAAGTCTGCTCCAGGGTGGTGGACATTTACATACATATTAATGTGATGGTAAGACCTCAAGCGTCCATCCACTCTGGATTACGGAAAGAGCCAATACTCAAATATCTGCATAATTTTTGTAAACATGATTTGGGATAGTACCAGTTCTTAAGGACCTTTCATCTACAGTCCTCATTCCTCACACACACATTGCATTCTGGTACTTTCCATCACTGAGAAATGCTTTCTTTTTTTTCTTTTTTTTCCTGAATGCATCCACCACAGCGGACAGGAAGAGTCACCCAGACTCCCGCTTACCTTTAACACCAGTTTATACCATATGGGACAGCAATATCTACCATGTAACCTGCTGTTGCCTGTGTTCGATGCTGTGCCCAGCACTCAGGACGTGCGAACCTACTGTAGCTCCTAGGTGGGGATGGGCTGGTTTCAAACACAAGGTGTTGACCAAGGGCCTGGATACACTCAAAACTCCCACAGCCTTGCTTTAGTCTTAACACCTAAGGCCAGCTTCACCTTCATGCGTGCACAGATCTAGTATCCGGTCACAGACAAAAAGCTTCATTTAAAATCCAAATAATGTCGCTTTTCTGATTACTGCCCCGTGGACTGTTCTCACGTGTGTCCTCCCGCAGTACATAAGCTTTGGTCTCCATACACAACCCATAAAAACAGAGACAGTAAAAGTGAAACAAATTATGTCAGAATAACTGACAGCTTAATGGGAGTACAAGTGAGGCAAAAGTCACTATATTTGCATTTATTTTCACTAGTTCTCAGATTTACAGGAGATCCAGCAAAATGTAATTTGATAGTAAGCCCAGCTAGTTACAGTATCCAAGGAGAGTGAAAATCCCCTCAAATTGGATGAAACTTGATGCTGCCAGCATACTGCTGAATCCCCTCCAGTGTATTTCCAAATCACATTCCTCCTTTACTCTGCTGAGTGCTGCCTAAAGAATCAACAGTAAATCAAGTAACCTGCAATATACTTCTTTTTTATAATGCATCTATAAATTTCATGGAACTATGGATTTCTTCTTATGAAATTTAATTTGAGTCACTTGGGGAAATATTTCCATATTGAAAGGAACTCCTGGCTTTGGTTGTACTTATACTTTGCTTTTACTGAATTGCAAACGCTTTGATTTAAAGGGACATCGCCAAGGTAAAGCCTGCCTGCTCGAACGCCATAGGGCCCATTTCCACTTGGCAGGAAAAAACAAGCAGCTGCTGAGCTGAGCAATCTCATCTCCGCCAGCCACTTGAGAACGGGCACAGCGAACACGGGCTTACGAGTGATGCTGGCTTTTCTGCCTTCTGGATTGCTGTGTCACGGGAAGGACAAGGCAAGAGCCTGCCCATCATTTCCAGCAAGGCTGACTCATGGAGAGAGCTGCCGCCAAGCTCCCTCAGGTCCGAGGAGCACCCATCACCAATCTCTGCATTTCCATCCCCGTATTTCTGTGAATGAGGTTTTTTGAAAACGTGTGGGTCTGAGTAAAATAACGGGTGCGCAGCATAAATTGGGTAAAGCCTTCATGGCACCAAAACTGATTGGAAATAACTTTTTTTTTTTTTTTTTGAAAAAAGACTGTTCCATGTAATTCCTGGATTCCCCATGCATTTTCTGACAAGCTCTGCTCCCACGGTGTTTTGTAATGCACACAATCTCAGGTGCAAATGAGTCAAATTTTGCTATTAGTAAAACAGAGGGAAGAAGGTAGTGCAGCAGCTTTCAGCTTATGGCTTATAAACTAATATCACACAGTCTGCAAAAGGCAGGTAAGAAATGTAGCTATGCTGCCAGTGGACTTCAGTTCGGTATGCATAAACGCAACACAAAATATTAAAAGGCAAAAAAATTTAGAAATTAGTGAAAACAGAGTTAGAGAATAAAAAGGGAATATAAAGGAGGAAGTTAGACTGAGGCTTTTACTTAAAAGCCACTGACAGAAAATAAATTCAGAAAAAAAACCTCGGTTAGGCTTGGATAGCAACAGTTTCTTTAAAGAAAGAAAAAGGCACTGTTAGGTGCTTAAACAAAATATAGACATAGAGGGTGACTAAAATAACAGAAAAGGACCTCAGAAGTTTGGAAATGCAAGGAGAATAGAATGAAGAAGCGACAGTGGTTAGAAAACATTTGTATCTGGTTTGAATAACAAAGCTGACTTCTTGTTCTGCCTGTCTTTATGATGGTTGGTCCTGTCCCTCCACACAGACACATCTCTTTCTTTCTGAGAGCAGAGGTAACACGCCATGAGTTCCCCGAGGCACCCATTAAGGCCTGGGGTTGCTGATGCTGTTGGCATCAGCCCTTGGCAAAGACATTGTTGAGCTCGTCACTCTGTCTGGTACCTCCTCCACAAGCAGAGCCACTGCACAGAGCCCCTGTGTCATATAATAGCATTCAAATATCGCTATGCCCATAAGTAAACTGAGGAACCTCTGGGGAACACGCTGACCTGAGCCAGTTTTCCAGCCCTGAGAAATATAGGCGTTGAACCCAGTGACATGACTGAAATGGAGCCCACAGGAACACAGGGCAAAGAAAAGAGAGTGCAGGGGAGAGCCATGACATGGGCTGGACAGGAGACCTCCATTTCTGTCATTGCACAGGGACCAAATCACTCAGTTGATCACAAATACATAAGCAGAGCCGGAAAAATTGATGCAATCCAGACAAGTTCTTGCAGAGAAACCTGTTTGAATCCCCTGCATCACACTTTTCTACGTGAAGCTCTAAGAAATAGGACCTCAGCAGGAAATATATTGGAAAGAAAAAGGCTGAAGTAATACAGCAATCATCTTCACTGGGTTTTCTAAGAACTGGTTAGGGACCAGTCTCCTAAGAGATTTTTGGGTGAGTTTGCTAGTGTTGCAACAGTGTCATGAGCAAGAGCGTTGCCTCTGGCCTTTTATCCTTCTCTTATCACATATACCCACCCAATTCAAATTAAGTTCCCAGTGCCATGCTCTCTATTTTCCCACCACTCTCCCACACTCCTAGTATCTTTAATGTTGCCCGTTTTTTTCAGCATTATCTAGTGGTTTTGTTGCAACTGCCTACATGGATAGGTTTATCTCAAGAAATAAGTGAGCTGCCTTCATGAACATCCTAGAAATGGCTTTATATATGATCAGTGATGAATGTCCCACAGCCCCGGCACACCCAGCCCAGAAAATGTCTTGAGATTCCTTCCAGTGCTGCATATCCTACTTTCCATGAAATAATGGCATGCATCCACATACCTGAAAATATGTCCAGCTACCTATATGGTCTTTTTATTTTTCCAGGAAAGGCTTGAATATTTTTATTCTATGCACTGTTTGCATTTCTAACATTTTATTATTACTTTTTAAGAATCGAGTTTAAAAAGGAGAAATAAGGTTCATATGAAACAGATATGGGATGGCCAGTACAGTCTTGGTTTGGCGTAGTTTTAGAAATCTGAAATTATTTGCTAAGTAAACGGATTTTACTGTTACATGATACATTAAATGTTCCCTTAAGAAACCCTTTAATCAAGGAAAGGCATTGTTTCAGGGTGGAATTGGTTTGTGGGCCAAATCATCATATATGTTAATTAGAGTTAAAAGTGTCAAAGGTCTGAAACACACAGGGCACAGTTTACCACTGGTAGAGCTGGCTTATAGCTTGCTCTGGGTCATAAATTATCCTTCTGCCCACCTACCATCTGCACATCTATTGCTTGCATGCCGGTTAAATATTATTTGAAAGTATTGCAGCATAAATAAAATTAGCAATGGGTGAAATGGGATGAATTTAAATTGGCTTCTCAGTTCCAAATCTTAGCAGGAGTTTAAAAGGATTTTAGCAAATGACTTGATATAACCTTATTTCTCAGTCTTCTAGAGAATGCTGTGCTTTCTCACAGGAGTGGGAATCACAGGTCATCCTCAAATGAAGGGAGCCACTTAGCTAATTTGGTGCCTTTCCACTTCTGACTTAATGTTTGTATCATCAGCAGAACAGGTGATTGAAAAATGTCCTCAGTTCTGGGCCCCTCGCTACAAGGAAGACATTGAGGTGCTGGAGTGTGTCCAGAGAAGGGCAATGAAGCTGGTGAGGGGTCTGGGGGACAAGTCTTATAAGGAATGGCTGAGGGAACTGGGGCTGTTTAGCCTGGAGAAGAGGAGGCTGAGGGGAGACCTTATCACTCTCTACAAGTACCTGAAAGGAGGTTGTAGAGAGACGGGGATTGACCTCTTCTCCCTACTGACAAGTGATAGGATGAGAGGAAATGGGTTCAAGTTAAGCCAGGGGAGGTTTAGGTTGGATATTAGGAAAAATTTTTTCACTGAAAGGGTTATCCAGCATTGGAATAGGCTGCCCAGGGAGGTGGTGGATTTGCCATCCCTGGAGGTGTTTAAAAAAAGGGTAGATGTGGTACTTGGGGATGTGGTTTAGAAGTGGTTTTGTCAGGTTAGGTTAATGGTTGGCCTTGACGATCTTAAAGGTCCCTTCCAACCTTAACGAGTCTATGATTCTATGAATGCGTTAATTAACATAATGCAAACGTAGGCACCTGGGCCACGACGGAGGAGCTGGTCCCTTCTGCAAATCACCACTGAAGTTCCTGGGAATCTGGGGGTATGGGGAGGTCAGGATCAAACCATAAACTCCACAGTAGTTTTCTTTATCGCACAGGAAGTCTGCTTCTAAACTGCATGAAAGCAAGCCCTGAGGTTATTTGTTTTCATTCCTTTCCTTTCCACAGCGTAAGTGGTTTCTGTGCGTATGTTCCTGACTGCTTTGGACGCAGGCGCGTTATGAGTGTTTACAAGTGGACTGTTTCCCTCAGCCACTTTTCCAGCATGCATGCTACAGCACCCACTACAGCTCCCAGATACTTTGTATTGCAATAAAATCCACACGTAGCTGACTTCAGAGAAGCCCTGTGTGTCTTTCCATCTTGCAGCTCTCCCAGGACGTCAAGGGAGGCAGCTCTCCCAGTGTTTAAGGAACTAACAAAAACAAGGTGCCAGGCAACATATCTCTTGGGGCTGACACTATTGCCTTTCCAAAAGGCAGATTTTAGGCAGCTGTGCCTCTGCCTGTACTTTCTGCATGCAATGATCTGCACACACATTTTTGGTTAATGCCAGAGTGTGATTGCAGATAAGCTGTGAAGTGACTGCTTCCCTGCGGGCAGGCTGCTCAGTGGCTCTGGGCTTCCCCTCGTAGCATGTGAATTGCCATCTTAGAGAACCATTCAGGTTGGAAGGAACCTCAAGAGATCGTCAAAGCAAGGTCAGCAGTGAATTCAGACCAGAAATTAAACATCTTGATTCTCCTGCCAGTCATCATGAGACCAGACACCTCTGGGGCTTCCTGCCATGGAGGGGGATGGCTGCGAGAGTGTTTGTGAGAAAGAGGAGTCGGGAAGCAGATATGGTCCGCTTTAGGAACTGAGATAAGAAACATTTCAGGCAGTTGAGCCTAAAAAGTTGTAGGGGAGGAAGGAAGGGAGCAGAGAAATTCATCTTGGGCATTTGAGATAAGAGTCATGGTTTCAGAAAATGTAATTTTTATTTATTCTTCAGAGCCTTAAGACTGGGAACAAAATGTGATATATGGCCTAACTCTTCTGACTTTATTTCGTACAGTCATTTGCACTTAGAACAAACAAGTGAAGAAAAGCTGTGCTACTGCTGCTTGGATGGTCTTGTACCTCTGCCCGGGATAGGTACAAATGGAAATCACACCAGGTACAAGAAAGAAGAGAAGCCAGCTCATGCTTAGTCAATTCTGCATGATACAAACCAGTCTTGAGGGAAATCGCACACACAGACAGGTTAAGCCTGGCCAAGGATCAAATGCATCTTTAGCCACCACCAAAAGAAGACTGCATCTTTCCATAGGCTTCTTTCTTCAATCAAAAATTGCTAGCTGCTTTGTTTGACCTCCACAGTCACCAGATTTTACTCTACTCAGACTTGATCTGCCAGGATGCCAACTGAGTTAATGTTCTCAGAGTAATCACAAATTCCAAAAGTATCTTATTTTGAAAAGTCTGAAGCACTTGTAGAAGTACAGCTTGCCACTTGCACTTTCCCAGATCCAGTTTAGGGACATCATTAAAATAATTACACTCCCTTTAAGACACTTTTCTACGTAAGTGTATGAGCATGTAATATCTTCAAAGATCAAGAACATTTTATTGCTCTCTCTCTTTGAGTGATGAATCATTAGATCTGCCTGCATTAGGTTTGGCCTCCAATGATGATCACACATAATGATTTGCAACTGGTAGTGCCCCAATTTTATGTCCCCACACCTTTTTGAGTTAGACAGTAAAGATGAGGAACTGACATCAGAGGTTCACTTCATCACCTCACTATCTCCCTTTTCATCCCATTTCAGTGGGAGTTATACGTGCCTAAGGATCCGGGCCAGGGACTCTCAAGGTCAGGTCTTCAAAGCTCACTGGCACAGGCAGGACTTCCTGGGATGCTCAGATGTTTCTGTGCTGGTAAGGAACTTCTAAGGGATTTAAAGTGGGTTTTCGGTATCTTTGAGGATCCCCTTTGTTCCTTGCATGCGTATAGAGCCTGCTGTAGGGCAGACCAGAAACAACAAAGGGCCTTGAACTATACCTCCTCCCATCACTTCTGTAACAAGAAGACCCTTTTCCTTCCTGTTGTTTATAGCCCCGTATGGTTTGCTGCAGTAGCTCTCCCCTTTGGTTACATGGGTGATTAGCAGTATATACAAATGAAGACACATTTTGGAAATGCAGTGACTTTTGTTCCAGTGAAATAAAAATCCACAGTTTACGTTGCAACTTTTACCCCAAAAGTAAGTTGCTGGTAATTTTTGGCCGTCTTCATAAACGGTAGGCAGAGTGCCACCAGCAAACAACTGTCTGTTCTGCAGAATTAAGTTCTTTACTTTATAGAGACTGACAAAGAGTTTTGTGAACTGCCAGAATAATAACTCCTGGGAGAATGGAAATAGGGACATGGAAACACTTGTACAGCATTTGAGAAGTCTCTAGCTGAGAATTACTTTTGCGTGGATGGATGGATGGATGGATGGATGGATGGATGGATGGATAGAAAAATCAATAGGCACATAAACAACAACAGAGAGAAGATACACAGTTCACTGACATTTACAGTTCCCTGGAAAAGTAAGTCTTGCATAACAGCTCTGAGTTTGCACACAGCAGTCCACTGCATTGTTATTTCCTACGCATTGTGGTGGATATATCAGTCCTGAACACAGCAGAGCTTTACAGCATATGAGCCCCAAACTGAGAGTTTGCCATCCTACCCAGCTTCTTCATTTGGTGGGGCAGCTGCTCAGCTGATTGTTGGCAACCATTCCCTTTTGGTCACAGCTAAAATGTTAATGACAAAGGTTTTCCAGATTAATTTGGGAGTGTTTTCTGTTTTGAGATGTGCAGAATTACTGTGTAATGATTCCTCTGAGGAAGAGGAGGGTTTTACAGTGAAAACATTAGTTCTGAAGCCTCAACAGACCTGTATCTTTTTCCTCATTGCCCTGTGCCAAAGGGATTATGCATTTTCCCCACTGCACAGAGATATTTTGTAATGTAGTTCTCTCTTCTTTGGCCGTCCCACTGCAAGTGGACAGAGCCTCACAAGGGGTGGCATGTTGGTTTGCAAGAGCCCAAAGATTGTTCCTGTGTACTTAGGGGCTTCCACCTATTGGAGTATCTGTCTGTAATTTCCAATGTTTGTTCCACCTCAAACATGTTTGCTAAGTAGATAAAAATTATCCACATTGATTTATATAAGATAGACCAGCCACAAAGGAACAAGTAACTCTACAAGGTCACTCAAAAAGCTTTTTACTCAGCCAGAAATAAAGCCTTGATTCCTCAGCCTCTGTTTAAATTGGCCAGTGGGACAGTGTGGGGGATACCGTGGGATCATATTCCCTTGGAAGTGCAGATGAGAGACTTTTTCAGACTATGCCAGAGCCTTTGTCCAGCCCACGAACGCACTGGGGACATCAGACCCTGGAGGGGGTGGGTGGCACATGCCCATGTCACATTTTAACACAGAGTGGGAGCACACACCTCAGAAATGCTCCCGAGTGCTCCACTATAGATATAGGTTGAATTTCTTACCAACACCATTCCTTCTCCCTCACGCTCATTTCTGTCAGGAGCGACATCCCAAACTCGACAGTTATATTTTTTTTCTGGTTTGATTTTCTATTAAACAAAAGATACGCTGTGGTGCTTGTCTGATTCCTATGGCTGCAGACTCATGGGTTAATGTATAACCAGTATATTCCTGAAGTATTTAAGTTGCTATTTCCCTTCTCTTTGCCAAGGTAATGAGGTGTTTGATGAAGGGAGTTCAGCTGCAGACCTGCAAATGTACATTCTGTAGGCTAGAGAGAAACCACAACAGGCTCTCGCGTTTAGTATTCTGATAAATTGGGCACTTCTGCACCTTACATCAGGCAGTGACACAATGCAGCCTTGTTAATCCAAATAGAAAGTGCTCCTTCAGTAATGGAGTCCTGGTCTGTTCCAGCAAAATTAGATTTGCATCACTAATTCAAAACACCATAAAAATCCAATGGATGCTCTGGAAGTAGAGGTTATCTGCTCATCTGTTCTGATAAGTGAAGCATAAAGCCTCAACAATGTGAGGAGGTAATGGAACAAGTTGATGCCAGCACACAGCGCTGGTTAGTTAGATTAAAAGAGCATATCTGGTGATGATTGTCTTCTGCTTTTTTTTTTTCTGAGAAATACATCAAGAAGTGCATTAAAACAGCTCAGAATCACTGATGGGTTTTGTTATCTACTGCCTGGTCTCGAATTGCTGATAACTCCGAGACCGTCTTTCAAGACTTTGAACAATATAATTAAGGTTTCTTGGAAATAAATCAATACTTGATATCACCTCTGAATAGCACGCTGGCCAGACAATCTGCCTTCCTTATTGAGACATGGCTAGGAGTCACTGGTGTCAGAGTTTAAACTCTCACCTTTTTGCTTCTGTGTTTTCTTTGCAGGGGAGTTTTTCTTGTCACAGTTAAAGCTTCAGACCTTTCTTTCACGGGCCACAGCTGCTGCTGAACGGCAGCACACAGGCACTCGCCACTCAACTCCGGAGAACTGTTGTGATCGACTCTGATTTCGTTAACCCTTGCCGCAGGTCTGGGCAGAAGGTGGGCTGCGGCAGAGTGTCTGCAGTTTTCGACTGTGGGCTTCAGGAGCGGTTCATCGCACTTTGCCTCTCCTTCATCCTTTTTTCCCCAGTAGTACACACAGAAAATGAGAACGCAATAGACTCATAGATAGTGTTGCTCAGTGGGGAGGGGAAAGGCGCTCCGTGGTGTCTCGAGGGGTTACTGCCCCAAGGCAGTTATGCCTCTGCTTTTAGCTGCCCCTGGTAACACCTCTCCTTCAGGCATCAGGATAGGCAGTCATTTTAGTAAAGATTATTTAGCTTTTTTTTTAATGTGATTAATTGGGAACCTGGCAAAGCTTAGGTAAATTCTCTGGAGGCTTGAAACTGTTTAGTCTGAATTTTAAGGGGAAAAAAATTGCACTTTTGAGCAGTTAGGTCATAGGTAAGCCCTAGGAGTCTTGCTTTTGCTTTGAAATGATGCTGAAATAGGAGGATTTACTAAAGCCTCGAAAGTCTGGAGGTTTGGTTAAAAAAATAAGAAACCACAGAGGCCTTGATACTGAGGTAATTCATCTCTCTGTGCTGCTTGACCCTTTTCTCTGCAGTGAGGGACAGAAAGAGCCAAAACCTTGATGCTTCCTGTTTGAAGTTTCCTTGGGAAGAAGCCCCAGTAAAAACCACCCACCAGAAAGAGGCAGCCTCATTGTGCAGTATGTGCAAACACAACCCAGCTCCAAGTCCCTCCAAGCCTAGCTCCATCCCACACTGACGCTGGCATGTCTCCGCCTCTGGATGTGCTAACACCGAAGGAGCTCCTCCTGGGAGGAGCCGGAGCCTCTCTACCCTTTATTATTCTTGATTTGGTGAAATCCCATGGAGATTTTCCCACTGTCAGCTGATCATGCTGTTGGCAAGGGCTTCTTCTGCAGTGCTGTGGTGAGGAGGTAGAGGAGGATGGTATTAATGAGGTTGCATTATGTTTGCAGACATAAAGAGAAAGAAAGGGTTCATTCAGACATTCAACATCGGAGTTAAACATCCAGTGTAATGAAATCCTCTGGCTGCTCTTTGCCAGACCAAGCTGAGCTGTTTCAGCTGGGACAGATTGGATCTGAAATGTGTCTTCAGGCAGCATGGGGGAAAAATAATCATCCTGATGACATAATGAAGGAAAATCAGGGTCACAAGCCTGGATGGTGATCACTGGCAGACAGAGGTTGCCCATAATCTTTCTTGGCCGCATCCATCAGCGTGCTGCAGGGAATCAGTTCCCTCTCCTCTCTGCACCCAGGGAACAGGGCGAAAACATCTACATACTTAGGATTAAACAGTCTGTCCTGTCATATGCGTGGTCCTAAGACGACACTCTTCAAAGAAGCAAGTCTGATGAAATTCCAGTGTAATTTAGGGAGTGGGGATGCACTAGACTCCTAATGCTGTCTCTGTTCTTGTCCTTGCATGATTTACCAGCTTACCTTTGACACCTAGTTCAGTTGCCTAAATTTGGCATGTCACTTAAAACCACAGCAGCTTACACTCTCCACAATGGCTGCGGAGAGTGAGAGACCGCCAGAAAGCATCAGCCGTTGTCATCTCCCACGATGGGCCACAGCGGGGGCTGCATGCCACTTCACCTGCCTTCCATGTTCCACTGTGGTGTAGGGCTTGGATGGAGAAATCTGGGCCTGGGTCCCTCCTCATCCTCATCTTTTCCTGTGGCACGTATGCATTGTAGTAGGTAGAAGTACTTAACTGTTTTAAAGCCCTGACAGTGAAAGATCCAATGTACTCTTGCTGCTATAATACCTAACAGTGAATGTAACAGCTCAGCACACAGAGGTCTCTCAGCCTCCTAAAAAATGCATCTCTTCTCTTGTGGTGAAGGAGATTTGAAGAGCCGGAGAGCACGAACTGGAATTTTTCTGTTAAATACAGCATGAAAGCCTTTCTTTAGAAGCTAAATGGATAAAAACAGTGCATGAAATTGAAGTTGATAATTAGCAAGTCAGTCCCAGTGAGGAGCTCATGACTGCTTCGACTTTTGTGCGTTGTGCAAGGGCCGAGAGGGGAAGCACATCTCCCCAGCTGTGCAGCACAACACAGCCCACACAGTTTTACCTGAGGAAATGGCAATGCAGCGAGCTAAGCCCTGGCAAAAAAAAATAAAATTGCAGATCAAAGGTAATGTATACAAGAGAGTGGACCTGAGCATCCTGCCAGAAAAGTAGGGTGAAGAGCTAATTCCCTCAGAGCTGCTCATAGTCTTGTCAGCAGAGCCCCAGAATTTAGGAAACAAGAACTTAGGAACTTCAGGAAACAATTTAGGAACAAGAGGAACTGTTAGATCATATAGTCAGGCCACCTCTGTACCACATATACCAGTTTTGCCATATATGCTAGCACTGGGGTCAGGGACCTACCCTTCTCTCAAGGGTCTCTTCCCATCTTGTGTGACAACTAGGTGGAAGCACCTCTTATTGATTCTATGTAACTGCATACTTTAGTCCAGTCACTTCCCGGTCCTTTCTTTGCTAAACTCTCAACCACTCATTTGCAGGTATTTTTCCCAGCCCTTGACTAATTTTTTAATTGCTTTTCTTCATTGTGTCCTCCCTGATGACATCCACTCTGAAGTTGTGACTACCAGCACGAGATACACTTTCACGAGGGGAAGTCATGTTCCTTACTCATCACCCGCCTGTTTATACAGGCAAGAATTACTTTTTCAGCTCTCCTTACCATGCACTTGCAATGGGAGCTCATCACTGCTTCCAAGAGACTGTCCTTCATTTCTTAGGTGGGGCTTGAGTATCTTGTAGCTAAATTTTGCCAGGTTTTGCTCTTGGATTCTATTCTAATGCTTTTTGTTTTAAGCAGCCTAGTGCACCAGGAGAGCCAGATCTCTGCAGATAAATCTCCTGTGATTTACCTTTACACCAAACTTTGTGCCAGCCGTTAATTTCATATGTAGTGATTTCATAGCTATTTGTGGTCTGATCTCAAGACTCTCAGTTTAAGGTCTAAAACCTGAAAACATCCTTTGTCTTTTTCTTCTATGAAGTTATTCAGGAACATCTAACACAAATTCACACACTAACATTTGATAGCAAAGATTTTAGGATGGTTTTATGATGACGCATCATCAAGTCAAACAGTCTGCAAAGCCAGCCAAGGTGTATTTTTTTTCCTGCAGTATGATATCAGGGTATGATGGGTGAGCGAGAGAAAAGGAGAAGGGCAAAAGCCTAAGTGGGAAGCCCACTGCTGTTCGCATGCCTCAGGTGCACTGTAATCTGCACACACACCCCCGAAACGCAAAGAGTAGGAGAGGTAGGGACACTTTTAAAATAACTTTCCCTGGCATTGCAGGTATGAAGTGTCACTCCACACCTATAATTTACCATTACCTGGCCAAGTCACAGTTCGTATCTGGGACATAAAATCATGCACAAAGCAGAGTTGGGACAAAGGTGACAGGCTATTGTCAGGCGGTGCTGGCAGGACTTACTGGGATGTGTGTGTGAAGGACAGAATTTGAGTCACATGAAGAAAACCGGGGTGAGCAAAACCACTGTTGGTTGAACAAACATATCTAACATGCTGTAAAGCATCCTGGTCACCTGCTAAGATTAAAAAAAAAAAATGTTACTTGTGGCTTATTGAGATGTCGCACCTAAAATTTCACTAATGTCTTTTACAATGGTATACTTTCTTTCCTATTTTTGTTGGACATACTGACATTTTTAAGATCCCATTTGTCTTTTTCATGGCTTTCATGGCCACTTCAGTGGCTTTCAGTCACCTGGCTTTTCTCTCAGCCATTCACTTCAGAAAAGCTCTCAGTTGACAGCAGAAACTCTTGCTATTAGAACCTGAGAATTCTTGAATCACATCTAATTTTATTAAGGTACTCTGATTCCCCTCTGCATTGGTGAAAAATATTCAAATCACTAGCCTCATCAGAGAGAGTGCCTCCCTTACAATGCCTTTACTTTCAATACTAGCCCCATTTTTGTCTTATCTTTAGTCAGTTCTACAACATTTCTTCTGCTAATCCCCTTCTACTCATCTAATAATTGCCCGTGTAGCCCCCTCTTAAACACTCCACTTAAGTTTAGATAGGCACGATTTTCTTAATTTCTTTGTCTCAGAAAATGAATTATCCTATCAAGGAAAGGTCAGTTTAGTCTGGCATTATGATTTCTGTCATTTACGTGTTATCTACTTTCATTTTTTCTCATTCTAAGGACCTGTGGATGATCGAGATCAGATTAAAAAGCCTATAGTTTCCCATGTCACGTTTTTCACATTTCTAAAACATGGGCTTTACTACTCTCCATTTCTGTAATATCACCTCTAACTTGAGAATTTTATTGAAAAACTTTGCTACCAAGCCTGGGGTCATTTGCCAGTTCTTTCAAAGTCCTGTGATGAAGGTTATCTGTTCATTGTTTCATAAGCACCTGAGCTCCTCATTTGCCTTAACCACTGCCTTTCTCCCCATGTTCTTGAAAACAGAGGGAACACATCCACTTAGGTTTTGGAAACAAAGCTATGAGATCTTTAATGGTCACCCCATAATGCTCAACTTCCTTACTTCTTCCCTTTTTATATAACCAGTGAATGTTTCATCCTTTTCTCACAGACTTTGAAGCCTGTAGTTTACTTGGAGCTCGCAAATTCTTGCTTTTACCTCTATAACTTTTACGACAGTTTCCTTGTATCCCTTTTCCCGTTTTTCTTTCTTTGTTCCCTATTTGTTCCTAGGATTCTTTACCCCTGGGTTATTCATCCAGTTATGTTTGTAGTCCTTCTCTACTTGTTTTTCTCTCTTCTTTCTTGGAATAGAAGTCTAAGATATTTTCTGTAGTTGGTTAAAATCCACACACGCATTCAAATCCTGATATCAGCTGTCTTTGCTAATTAGTTCTTTCAATTCATCAAAGCTTTCTCTTTTGAAGTAAAAAAATAATAATCTACTTACCAGCTTACTACTTACTTTGTCTATACTGTCTTTTAATTGAAATGTATCTGACTCATAATCCATCACTCCACAAATATTTGTAATGACCAGCTGTTTTCTAATAACCCAAGATCATGTACAACAGCTCCATTCCTGCTTTCTTCTCTGTCTTCCTCCTCTCCTCATTCACTCCTCCATAGAAATACCATCTCACTGGAAGCATCTGTTTTCAACAGCAGAGATTCCTTACCCAGCTAATGGACACTCTGAACCGCCCCCTCAAAACCCTCCATCCTTGGCTAAGCACGTACGCCGACGCGCAGGTTATTTAGGTGCCTTCAGCATGCACACATACATGAGATCTGGGTCTCAGAGCTCCTGCTGTCGCCAATGCAATGGCTCCTGTTGCTCATTAATACAGTCAGTGGAGTCTGCAGGGCTATTTGGAGGACGGGTGTAGGTGCCTCATGTAGGTGACCTGAATAGCTCTCCACTCTTCTGCTCCGATTCTGTTACTGAAGCGTAGGCATCCAGGGTCACTGAGATGATAACACCTACTTTTGAGATGCTTTTCCAGAAAGGTGCAGCTTTGTAGGTCTTGTGTCATATCTGTAAGCTTAGTGTCGATGTCTTAGCTGACCTCTGGCAACATAAATAGAATCAGACACCTACGGAAGCAATTGAATCAAGTTCCAGCTTTCCATTAAATATATAGGGAGCTTTGTCACTTTGTTTTCATGAAGACACCTACATTCATATGCCTAAATTTTTATGTCAAGAGTCTGGAGAAGACTTTCACCTCCAGTTAAGAAGCCTGAATTCAGAAGATGTTATCACTCCCCACTGGATAGAAACAACTCAAATAGAAACTTTGCTAAACAATGCAAAGCAGGTATTTTAAGTACAAAGTATAATAATTTCCAGCAAAAGCACACATACTTTACTCGCTGAGTACTCTCGCTTCCTTGGGTTATGATCAAAAACAAACAGAGATTCCCTTGTTCTTTGCCTCTCCTGTCCTGAATCTGAGGCAAGAGTTTTAACTGAGGGAAAGTTCTGTATGAACTCATTATTAGAGTACATTACTAGCTAAAAACAAAAAGTCAACTGAATAGTTGATATTATAGAAAGGTGTGCTGGCCTGCCTGTCAATTGTGTGTTAGCATTTGAGAAGAGATATGGAAAGATCATCCAAGACCAAACGCAAACCCCAGGTGCTCTAGCCTCACCCCATGGCAGGATGTTGTGTTCTGCATCCAAGTAATACTACAGCATGTAGCTGATCCTGCGTTGACTCCAGCCAGCCCTGATATGATGTTTTCAGTCTACACTGGAGGCAACAGTTCCCTCCAGATAGCCTGATACAGAAAAAGCATAAGGATAAGATGAGTGGCCTTTTTTTCCCTCTTCCCCCTCAACTTTTGTCACTTAATTTAGTGAAAGACGGATGGTAAAACTGACTAGTGTGATAAGTGTTAGAAAGATTTTAGCCTGTGGTAGATCTTGTATGAAACAAGAAGTTAAACCAATTCATGGAACGGAACATCCTTCTCGCCAGGAGATTTGGGATTGTCATAGTCCATCCAAGGAGGAAAAGAGCTCAAACACCCTGAAGTGCCCTGTCGTGGAATTCTGGTCTGTAAAGACAGAGGGAAAAGAAGTTTTATGGAATTCTGAAGAACAAGTGGTTCAAAACAACTTGTGCATTGAAACAGGTTTGGGATGTTCCTAAAAGTGATCTTTTCTGCATAAGAAAATTTCTTTCACTCATCTTCAGCTATTGTTTCTGATAAGAAGAAATTTAAACTGAGATGAAAGGGAAAGACTGGAAGTGTCTTTCCTGCATGTAATTTTGAGCACATTGCAAGAGGAAAGCGAGGCAAAGGAAGATACAGCAATGGAAAACACAGTGTCAGTGGTAGGAAGAATACCCAGCCAAGAGATTAAGAGTACAAGCATTTAGGAGAATGGTGGCTAAAGCTGTTAGTGAAACGAGTCTGATGAGTCCTGCTGGGGGAGCTGAGTGTGGTGATGAAGCATTCTTTTATAAGAAGGATCTAGAAGAGTTTAGCTAGTTCAGCGTGAAGTCTTGAAAGGGGATATAACTGATGTCCGTGTATTTCAAGCCAGTGAGGAGGAGGAGGGGGCAAACATGAAAGAGAGAGAGAAAGGAACTACTGTGGAGAATTCCAAAATAAGAACAAGTAGGTCAGTAAGACACAGATTGGAAATTCAAGAGATATCCTTGCTCATTACATCTGTGAAGGTCTTCAGGTGAGAATGGCGGACTCGAAAAAAATCTTACTGACTTTGCAAAACAGAGGTGGACCAGCTGAGGAAAGGGAGTGTAGGATGTGATGGCAGAAAGCTAGCCTTTGACAACCATTAATTTATTTTAGAGTGCATTTAGCCCCCACATCAGTCCCCAGTCTGGGTAGCATGAAGGTGAAACAAAGCTTTTTCTCTTGACTGCTTTATACAGAGATGCAGCGCAGAGTCTGGCCAGACTGGCAACAAGCGGTGCTGCTGGCACCTTCCCTCTCACAGACAGAGCAAAATATAACCATGAACAGCATCACTGACAACACATCAGGCCACGGACTAATGTTTATTTGCTTTTTCCATTTACAGTACTCAATAAGGAATGTTAATGGAAAGTTGTTTAAGCTCAACAGGCAAAAGCTAAACTCATGAATAAGAGGTCTTGGAACATTTTTGTTTGAAATTTCCTTCTCACCCCCTTCACCCCTCCCCTCTTTTCCTATTAAACTGAAGTCAATTTCCCTAATAAAGTCCAAGGCTTTTAAACCCAGCCTAACGTTCATGATTGCTATCTTTCCCTGAATAAACAAAATACTTTGTACCTTCTACTGGGGGCACTGACTTCTCTTATTTGCAGGGGAGAGCGGTAGCAACATTTTAAACACTGCCTTGTGCACAAAAGGAGATGAAAGCTGAAAACTGTGAGAACTGGGCTGCTTGATCTTCATCCTTTATCAGGAACTGGGGTGATAATGAAACCTGACATATCGCACTGCTTTCCTTGATCAGCTCCTGATTGCAGGGCTGCACAAGGACGAACCCAACAAAGGCGAAACACGACCTGTCCGTGAACCCAGGGACTGATCCTGCAAAACCTCAGGTGGCTTCTAGGTGCTTCATACAGAATCAGGTCCTAAGTGCCACTGCCAGTAACAAAGAGATAACCCAGTCAGACAGAGAGCCAGAAGCCCTGGGCAATGCAGCAAACCTGTCCCATGAGTAGCAATGAGAATGTGACTCTCACAGAGACAATATCCACAAAGCGCTGCTGAGAAAGACTGCTGTTTCTCATCAGGTGTAGCCCTGACACCAAATGCACCCCTAGAGCTGAACCTCTTTTCACAAGCCGCTGAAAAATATCCTGGAGGGAAAGGATGCTTCCCTTGGGTTGCCATTTGAGATGACTTAGCCGGACCAAAACCCTCCTTCTTGAATCTGTAACGAGCTTGCTCCCTCCCTGATACACACGCCTGCAGTCCATTGAAGAAGACAGAAAACGATGAGAGAGCCACAGCTCCTCATTGAAATGTCTCCTTTGGCCTGTTAAATCAAAACAAAACAGAGCAAAGAAATGCACACTGAGATGCGGGAGTTTAATGTGCCCTTCTGGCCACATGTGTTTCCAATGTATTTTATAACAGCCACAACAAAACACAATTCCTCGGTGTGAAGGCATGCTGCTGGATGGCTCAATAAAAGCCCAGACAGGGCTGTGCAGACCAAGGCTGAGGAGAGGGCCTCTCTCCCTCTTCCGATTTGCGCAGTTGCTCCCTGTCACCATGTATTGTCACTGAGATGGGACTGGCACGGGCAGGGGGGATGAAGATGGCAAGGCTTGAGGTGATGGAGAGCAGATCATGTAGCTGCTCGCTTTCCCACCTGGCACCTTTGCCGGGTTGTGGCTGTTGCCAATGAACTCATGCTCTGCAGAGGCATGGCAAAGAGCAAAAGTAAAGAGCATTTGAGTTTACAGGTGAGGTGCAAGGGCTCAGCTGCATTATAGGGTCAGCCCAATGACTAAAGTCTTCTTTCTCTTCCCTACACGAAGGAATGACCATACGCAGCAGAAACAAAGACTGCATTTAAGTCTCTTGGGTATCAGCAACTGCTCTGACATAATCTCACCTTGGTTTTCCACTAAACTGAGCCTGTAAGCCTACACAGGTCCTGACCACTACAGTGAAGTCATGCATTTGTCAAGAGGACTGGGAACGATGCTGGGTTTGAAAAGGAATCCAGGCACAGTTGTGAAATCCCCCGTCTGTGACTGAAGAAAGGAAAGGACTTCCCTCCCCCTCTTCCCCACATATTGTTTGTTTACTTCTAAGCAAAGTGTAGCCTAACTTAAATTAAAGGAACACAATCAGCATCAAATCTTACAGTAGCTGCACATCTGTCATGGTTTAACCCCAGCCAGCAAATAGAACCACACAGCCATTTGCTTACTCCCACTAGTTGGGATGGAAGAGAGAATTGGAAGAGTAAAAGTGAGAAAAAACACGTGGGTTAAGATAAAGGCAATTTAATAAGTAAAGCAAAAGCCATGCACACAAGGAAAGCAAAACAAGGAATTCATGCACTGCTTCCCATTGGCAGGGAGATGTTCAGCCACCTCCAGGAAAGCAGGGGTCCATCATGCACAACAGTTACTTGGGAAGACAAATGCCATAACTCTGAATGTCCCTCCCGGCTTCCTTCTTCTTCCCCTAGTTTTATGTAATGAGCATGACATCTTATGGTACAGAGTATCCCTTTGGTCAGTTGGGGTCAGCTGTCCTGGCTGTGTCTCCTCCCAGCTTTTTGTGCACCCCCAGCCTACTTGCTGGCAGGGTGGTATGAAGAGCAGAAAAGGCCTTCACTGCTTAGCAATGACCAAAAACATTAGTGTGCTACCAACACTATTCTCATCCCAAATACAAGACATAGCGCTATGACAGCTGCTAGCAAGAAAGTCAACCCCATCCCAGCCAAAACCATGACAACATCATACAACATTACACCTGATATGACAGACTCTGAGATAGTTATAGTACAGAATCCTGTTTTCTAGAAAAATCAGATGCAATCCCAGGTCATGCTGACTTTCCAAGTGTTCACAAGTGTTAAGAAGTGATGATGTGCATCCATGAATCACATCCTACTTAGAGCTCTCATAAAAACCCAACCCTTCTGTGATCGGAAGATTAAAAACACCTGTGCACCAGGATAAAAGTTGTATTCAGCCAATATCCACATGGGCAGTACTTTAAACTGATTTCTAAGGCCTGCTTGTTGAAATTAGGCTTGTAGGACAGGACCTCCCTAGGACATGGCTTATCTTATTGGCTCTACTTGAAGATTTGGGCACTGCCTTTTATTTCAATATTTAGGTGCTGCTTTAATCAATGTGACTCCTTGCATTTTCCCACTAACTAGGCACCGAAACCCCAGTTATAGTCAGATGTTCACCTCTTAATGAGAGCTGTGCTTCAAGCGAGGCTTGGCATTATGCAGCCACTGTGCACCTCTGCCTTTTTAAAAATTCATTTGGGGGCATCATTCAGCATCTGAATTCCAGTCAGTTGTGGGTAATAATAATAATTCATTTCATTGATTTCTGCTGTGTTCCTACTCAGAGTAAATAATAAGGCAGCTTTGTGTCATGGATTCAGACCGAGATTCCAGCCCTAACAATGACTGAAAGCCCCCACGGGGGTGTAGAGAAGTCAGAGACAACAGCATACCAATTATGAAGCCCTGCACTTCATCTACTGTTGGCAAAAGAAAAGGTTAATTATCTAAAAATAAAGCAACTGTATGCTGGTGCAGGAGGGTGAACTGGGAGGAGGGCTGTGGAACAAACAAGATAAGGATGTGATCTACAACATTAGAAGGCTGAGGCTGAATAAGGAACTGTCCAGTATAACTTGTCACCCACAGGCAAATTAAATTGCACGGCTGAAAACTTTTTACCAAAATAAATGGACTACGTCATGTCTTTTAATAAGCCTTTTCTGGTTCTGACATTGAAACGAACAGGTGCCCAGGAGCCGCAGACACTCTCACACCCACTTAGTTACTCCAAGGCTGTACACGTTCAAGCGACTTACGGCACCACAGCGAGCCTGAGATGAGAAGACTGAGATCAGAGCTGAACTTCCTTGGTGTTTCTGCTGCCTTTTAAGAAGACAAAGACAGATATTTTATGCAGATATTGATTTGAAACCTCCTCTCCAAAGCGCTGCTGTGTTTAGGGTTTTACTCGCCATGAGCATCCACGAGTCACGAAAGGTCTAGGGAGTTGGGGAAGCACCCAGCAGTTTGGGGATGAGGTTCACCACCACTGCAGTCACACAGGCAGGCAGCTGGCATCTTTCAGTGTTTGTGAGGACCACTGTACTAGAGAAAAACTCAGTAACCATTAGTGGTTCTGCTGTGGGAATCCAAACTGGCAAGGCTACCCAAGAAGAGCAAGAACCTTCACTCCTGCTGTTTGTCCTCCTCATTTTGAAGGCTTGCTAGGCAGCCAAGGACCTCACAAGTAGGCTCCAGCTACAAGTTTATGGCAAAGAGGAAAGAGCAGTAATTCCTCCAGCTTGGGATAATAGCTAAAAGAGTACAAGGCATATGGAGTCAATCCCACCGAGTGAAAAGAAAAATCACCAATAAGACTAATAGGACCTTAACAGAGTCTTTAATATAGACCTTAAGTACAGCTTAGAGCATGGAACATGCACTTCCTAATGTTATTTTTTCTAAGTCATTCATTCCATTAGGCCAAAGTTTTGAGGGTCTATTAATACTTTGAGTTATATAGCAGCTGAAATCATCAAAGGCTGTTGCAGGTGCTCCTTGCATTCTATGCAACCCTCTCTGAAAAAGGAAGGGGAAAATACTATCTCTGAATAAATAAAGGACCTGAGGCACTAAGATACTAAAATTACTCAGTTAATTGGACATCACCTGTCTATGGAGTTGGCAAATTTCTCATCTTCTGTCTGCAAGCAGGTGCCTTGATCACATAACAATTCTTCTGGGTTAAAGAAGCTGCATTATAACAAGCAAAAAAAGCCAAAAGACCCCATCACAAAAATTACAAATTCAGATTAGGTTTTCAGGTCACTGTACTAAATACTGGCGCTAACAGTATTAGATTTACATAGCTTCAGTTGCACTGACCTAAAAATGGATCCCACTGTGTTCTTCATATTTTTGGTCAGGACAAACACATGGGCATAGGTGGGTGTTCAAGAATTCCCATGGGGTCACAAGAAGAGGTCTGTAGGAGGGGATGGCTCCCCCTCACATCACTCCTCTGGCTGCCCTCTTAACACAAGTGGCCACTCATACTGTTTCTGTAAGGAGAAGAAATCAGTGGGTAATACAGTCAGGTGTCATTTTGATACAATCCTATACAGACAGCCTTGTTCCACTGAACACGGGATGGAAGTTCTCTCTCTCCCATGCATTTGCTTGAATTTTTAGAGCACTGTACATTGGCTTTCTGTCCTGGTTTGAGGACACTTTCTGAATAAGGACTGTTCCCAGTGCCTCATCTGGGAATAATGATGAACTCATTCATCCAGGACTGGATGTACCACAGCTGGTGTGGTGGGCTGACCTTGGCTGGCTGCAAGGTGCCCACCCAGCTGCTCTCTCACTCTCCCTCCTCAGCAGGACAGGGTGAGAAAATAACATGTGAAAAAAAACCCTCATGAGTCAAGATAAAGGCAGTCTAATGAAAAAAAGCAAAGGTTGTGTGCTGAAACAAAGCAAAACCAAAAGAGATGTATGCTCTACTTCCCATTAGCAAGCGATGTCCAGACACTTCCTGGGAAGCAGGGCCCCAGTACGCATAGCAGTTGCTTCAGAAGACAAACACCACAATAATGAATCATTCCCCTCCCCCCCCGACTTTTCTCTTAGCTTTTATTGCTAAGCACAATGTCACATGGTATGGGATATCCCCTTGATCAGCTGGGGTCAGCTGTCCCGCCTGTGTCTTCTCCCAGCTTCTCGCCTGCCCCCAGCCTACTGGCCCTTGGGTGGGGTGTTGGAGAGACAACTTGATGCTGTGCAGGTGCTGCTTAGTAGCAGCCAACACATGGGTGCATTACCAACACCCTCCCAGCCACAAGTGCAAAGCACAGCACTGTATGGGCTTCTACAGGGAAAGTTAGCTCCATCCCAGCCAGACCCACTACCTGGGTTTCATGGGTTACATCATGTGGGACAACTTCGTCTGACATGTTGATGTGTCCCTGCCAAAAGAGACAGAAAGGAACTAGGATTTGTTTGAAGTTTTGGCTGGCTGGGATCACAATATCAGTGTAATATCACACTGTGTGCTTGCACAAACCCACAACACAGGTGTGAATAGTTGTTATTTTTTTCAGAGGCATTTCCATGTGAGCTGTATATACTCCTCATGTCTGTAAATGAGAGTACTTTAATTTAAAGACATTCTTAAGAAGACATGCCCCTCTTAAAGATGTCACACACTTGATGAGCTAAACTATGGCGTCATGCAGAATTGTTGTCTGTAAAATTGCTATAGAGAAAGGAAACCAGCCAATCTTCTACTTTTACATGATTACTCATTTCACTGGAGTCTTATTACTTGAAATGTAATGTTATTTGCTAACGTGTCTGTTACTAAGACCCTGGGGGTATGGTCACTCTCTTACTGTTTTGCTGGAGAGCTGTGCACTTTCCCGGCTATAACAGGTCATTGGAAAGCTTTTCTTCGAAACAGATCCTCCTTCCTCTGCCTAAATGTGCAGCCTCTACACTTACGTGGGGAAGCACTCTTTTTCCATCTAAATACCCACAGAAATGAATTTCAGCACACAGCTGGGGCACCGGTGATTAAGCTTAAGGATTGCAACAGCCATGCAACAGGGAATAGCTTGCTGTTTGCCAGGTGCCTCAGACACATTCTCATCATCCTTAACACCAGTCTAACACATAGCAGACACTTGTGCTTATTTACAGAGCCTAAATGCAAACAAAACCCTGAAGGACCTAGGGATAGGGGAAGAAGACAAAAGTGCAAGCACTTACTTTCTTATCTTAAGATCAGTTCCAAGAAGGCTTTTTCACTCTCTCCTAATAACCCATAACTAAGGACCCGGTTCTTACCTAAGCTTCATGTCTTTAATACCCTTTCCTGACAGAAAATCTCAGGTCATTTGCTTCCCCTTCCTTGGGGTCCCCTAGGCTTCTCTTCAACTTCAGGTCACTCTTCACTCCTGGGATTATCGGTATTAATTTATTCGGGAAGCATTTTCCGCACTCCTGCCCCAAGGCTAGTGTCTACCTTCAGCTCTCTAGGGATGCTGACGGCTTTTTTGGCGGGCAGGGGCCAGCCTCTCCCACCGTGGTAGCAAACAGATATCGTTGATAATGACTTGCCTTAACTGCCAGCAAGTCATTAACCTTTGTTAGGGTAAAATGCTTTCCCCCCTGGTGAAGTCATACTCCAATCTCATGCTGCAATCTGTTCAATAAATAAGGCATTTCCTACAACACGCACACTGACAATCATGCTTTATAAAAAAAAAAAAATACAAACAGCTTCAATGGCCTTGTCTCATTACCAGTCCTAGACACCACAACAATTGCTATTTTGGGGTGTTAATGGCAATACCATTCTCATCCATGATGAGACTGGTTTCATCTAGGTCAGGAAATTTAGGGGATTTTTGCGTTTGACCCTTCTCCCTGCTGGCAGTCACTAACATCTGTCTGTGCACTGGCTGGGCACCAGCTGACATGGGATTTGCTTGTTCTTGAAAGAGTTTCTTTTTCTTTAGGGAAATTGTTGGTTTAGAAGCCACCGGCAACCCATCAGGAGCTTGCTGAGTGATGGCTAACCTTCGCTTCAGAGGCATGGCTGCTAATTTAATACTCTGTAGCTGGAGGTGAGAGTAAATCTGCGACATCTTGGGGCCACTTGAGCTACTTCTACGTAGTGATATCTGTAGTGTTTGCAATGGTGCTGGAGAGGGGTGGTGACATGAGGAAAAAGATCTCTTTTTTGCTCTGGATATTTTAACTAGACTTGTCTTCTTTGGTGTATGGTGAGTACTGAAGTTATAAACACAACAGTCCACATGCTTCAGCCATGTGAACTAAATGTTTAGATACATGGGGTGGGGGAGGGTACATTTCACCTAAATGTGGTCGTTTAAAGTCAAGTGTTGACTCTTTCCAAGTGAGCATCTAAAACAGGGGCCCGCAGAGAGTGATGCAGTCTGCTACTCCTAGATAGTATGCCAAGATGGGGTGAACTGCCCTTTATGGGTGGTCCCTGGGGGCTGTAGAAGTGGTATCACTGACAAGGTCAGAGAGAGAAATGCTCACAGAGGTGTGTGCCTTTTGCCACCTTTGTGGTGTATCACAAGGAAGAATCACAACTTGACATGCAATTTTTTTACAGACAATTTCATCAACCATATTCCTCCTTTTTAATTATTATTATTATTATTATTTTTACCTTGTTTTGGTAAGTTCTAAGATCAGTGGCATTTGCCACAGGTTTGCCAGGAAAATAGCAGGTCCCTGGAATAGTATCTCCGCTGCGTGATAAAGCATTCGCAAAGAGAAATGCCCCCTGAACGTGCACTCTCCCAGTTGCTCTGGTGCTCGCTGGCGATGCCGGCTGCTAAGGGTTACGTGCTGAAGCCACTGAGAGCAGCGAGGCAGGGATTTTCCAGAGAGCTACCAGAGAATTAAATGTCTGGATTCCTTTTGCATTCCACAGGCGCTGGGCCGCTGAATTGTGCCCCCCGGTCCATTTTCCAGTTCAGCTCTAGTGCTGGAAAAACGCTCCATTGAGAGGAATATGCCCACTTGCCAGACAGCTGGAGGGTGCCAAGAGCAACATCAGCAGGGTTTATCAGACAGACGGCCAGGGCACTAGCAGAGAACCATCTCAGGAATCTCAACACCGTCACCACAAACCTATCTCGAGTTTTGATTTTGAAAATATGTTCTTCTTACTCAGGAGAAACATCAGATAAATTATGCAGTCCTGCCTCTCCCAGGAGTGAGCCAACAGCTACAATAGCTAAATGTACCTCTTGGCCATATTTTTCCATGTTTCAGCTTGGTAATAGCTTAACATTGAAATTCACAACTGAAAAGAGTTGCAGAATTAGATGAAAATGCCTACTGATGGTCTGTCGAGTTACAAGCCCTGTCCTTATCATGGTTAAGTCAAGAAAGCAGTGGCATCAGGTGCTGTCCATACCCTTTGGTCACCAGAGGCACTTTTAGGAGGTCTCCTAAAGCACCATGTCTCCCTTCACCTCTCAGAAGCTCTGCTAGCCTGGTGGGGCAGCATCCAGCAGCAAGCACTATGCTCAGGATGCTTGTGGGCTGTTGTTCTGCCTGACGCACGAGAGACTGAATCAGACAACCTCTTGGACAAAAAGACCCCAAATAATACAGCTGGAGGTAGCAGCCAAGGCTCTGTAGCTGGGACCATATGACTCATCTCCTCTGAACTGGCAGGAAGGTACATGCAGCATCTGCACCGCTGTGTTTTACATTTGTTATTCAGGGAACAAAACACATCAAGAGCAGGGGAATGTGAATGCAGCCAGGAGAGGATGAGCGAAAGTGCACTGCAGATGTACCTGTTTTTCTCCATCAACTCTAATAAAACTCACTGGTGACCCTGGAGATAAAGTCCTGTAGCATAGACATCAGGAATCAGGTGAGACGAGTCCCACTCCACCTGTTCATGGGCATTGTGACATAGGTCAGCTTGAAGTTGGCCATTGAAAACTAATGATTCAAAATCAACAGGAAGCCAGGGATGAAGAGGAACCAAGTTCCTGGTATTTTTCTTGGTCTTACAAAAGTGTTTCTGAGCTTGTATCATGTGACCGTAGCCTCTATCTTTGTGGCCAAAGTCTTTATATAAGATTTGTATTAACTTTGTTGCCTCCTGAGTACGACTGCACGTGCAATGCAGGACAGGGGGAAGGCTTTGGTATCGGATTATTTCAGAGGGAGATAGGAAATGAGCTTAATCTTTGTGTGACAGATTATAAGGTGATACAACCACAAATATTAAAAAATAAATGAAAATCAATGTAGTGAGTGGTGAATTTACCATGTTTTCTAATAGAAAGAATCATAGAATGCTTTGGGTTGGAAAGGACCTGTAAAAGTCATCTGGTCCAAACCCCTGCAATAAGCAGGAACATCTTCAACTAGATCAGGCTTCTCAGAGCCCTGTCCTACCTGAACTTGAACGTTTCCAGAGATGAGGCATAAATAGAGTTAGATAAGTACACTAGCCACTTCCATCAAATATTTGCTCAAATTTTATCATGCCTTTAACTAGGCCACACTCATACTCTGTTCTGTTTGCCATTCCCATGCTCTTCTCTCCCAGAAGCTGTGGAGAGATTATAAATTTTAATTTTTTCACAGAGTTTACCTGAAAAAGGCAGGCTAAAAACGGCCTAGGAGTTTATGACATTATCTGAGCTATATGGGTAATGGTAGCAAGCAAACACTAGGAAATTGGAAACAGCTGCTACCAGATACACTCACATAATTCATATTCATGCACCTAACTCATATTTTAATTAAATAAGAAATTAAAACCCCTGTAGATGTTGTGCTCAGAGCTCATCTTTCCCTGAGCAATGCAACAAATTATTTCTTTGCAAATCAGCTGGAGACACAAACTTCTAGAACGTAAGGGGTTTTTATTCGATCATAGTTATTTACACTCTGAATATTTGATAATGTTTCGACTGCTATAGAATAAGTTGTTTTCTAAATAAGTGTTAGTTTTTCACATAAAATGTCACAAAATTAGAAGTAATGTGCAAAAAACCTCATGAAGAAATCTAAAATTAAGTAACAAATGTTAAAATAAAATGAAATTTACTTGGAAATCAAGTGAATTGATTAGGGAATTTTTAAATGGATACTCAAAATTTTCCTAAACTATATACTTCTCCAACCACAGGGGGAAGTCTTTAATGGAATTTTCTTTTTGTGAGATTTTTACAAAAAAAAAAAAGGTTTGTTTTTCTGAATCAGAACAAAAAAGTTAAAATACAAGCTCCCCCTCCCCAACTGGAAATCCCAGCTGTGCAGCAGAAGACACATTGAAAAATACTTTGTATGACTGTTAATATTGTATTATTCACTGTCTGTCCTCTGGGAGAGCTAGTATTAGACACTGACTTTTGTCCTTGTTTTGCACTCTCTGTGTGGAGAACATCTGTGTACCTCCGCTGTTAAGTCTACAGAAATGCAGACAGAAGTAAGGTCCGTGCACCAGCTCTGTGGGCTCTAGGTCCTACTAGTAATGAGCGTGTAACCCGATCTCCATTTCTGGGGGAGGGGGAACAGTCTGGAAATTTGATTTGCCTCAAATCAGCCATAAAGCATTAAAAAGCACAAGCTTCTTAATTTTCAGTCTCAAAACTGCAGGCATTTCTAATATCATTTCTAGCCTTTATTCGGTGGTGACAAGTCCTGAGGGGGTAAAGGAGTAGGATGAAGCAGTGACTGTTGGCACACTCTCTAGCCTAATTATCACTTAATCAACCCTAGCAATGTCAAAAAAGAAATGCAGAAATGTCAATCCATTTTCAGCTCTTGGTTCCCTTGTGCCCTAGAAGGCCCTTGTTTCCAGCATTTTAAAAAACAATTTGTGGGACTCTGAGCTTTTTCTTATTATTTTTCATCTTTTTCTATTACTAGTAGTTTTCACCCTTCAAAACTTTTTGTATACATTCCCAGGGAGCAACCTGTTAAAGCCCAGTGCTGCTTCCAAGGCATTTCCCAGACTGTTTGCCTCTTGACTGGAGCAAAACGGGAACATTGAGCATGATTAGCATTGAAGACAATAGAGCAGAGCAAACAAGTCCTTATTTCTTTTGAGAGAAAACAGATTTGGATCTACTGGCTCATAAGAGAGACGAAGAAAACAGAAAGCTACGCTTACCCCAGAGATGGAACTCCACCGTAACCCTAAATCTTCTGGCTTTGAGGAAGGCCATACTTGCTGATGAACTTTGCTTTTGCCCCCTGACGACAACAGTAGCTTCTAATCAACTCCCTGACTTTTTTGGGATGCCTCTCCCAGTTTCCAGTCCTCACACAATGTTAAGCCATCACTTTTTAAACGTGTAGCATGACTGTCAGCTCCCTTGCTGTAGCTGTGCAGAGGAAAGTCTCTGCCCTTAGACACAGCAAGGGCAGTTGTGTCCAAAGGAGGCTACACCAGTGTTATGTCTTCAATGGCACGGGCAGAAATAGAAAGGCGAGAGTTGAACCAATTTTTCTTGGGTGGTGCTGAGGCGAGAGGAGTGGAGAAAAGGAGTACTCACACTTGATTTGGGTCAAACATCTAAGGGGCACCTGGTAAAAAAGTTCTGTACACAGAGGCTGCGAAGGGCAGGAGCCAGGCTAGCAGCTGGCAAGCAGATGCGGGGTTCCCTGACTGAGAAAATGTACGTTAACACTAAATGAAACAAGTATTCAAACACAATCTTTAGCCCTATAGGTGGAAAAGCATCTCCCCTGCTCTTAATATCCCCATTGAAAACATAGGTTATTTTTGGAATGTGTAATAAACAGCAAAGTAAATATTCCCTTTCTCAAAAAAAAAAATAATTTAAAAGCACCCATTTTTGGCTCACCTTCAAACACCTTGAAGTGCAAGTAAGAACAGAAAACTACAGTTTTTCTTTTGCTAGTCATGTCTTACACATATAAAAAGCACATTGCTTTTGTGAAATACCCACATGAAACCTGGAGCTCCCCTTGGAAAAGCACTAAGTTGGTCCAATATCCTCACGGACAGGATCAAAACCAGTGCTCTGTTGGGAAAGCCAGTAGACTTGGCAGATCTGAACATGTTTACTGTGATGGGGTCTGCGCATACAGATTCAGGCGATGCTGCCAGGAATCCAAAACTCCTGCAATGGCAACTTGGTTTTGAGGAATAAATAGGGACTTAGTTTGCCGCTGGGTTCACCGAATAGTATTTGCTTGTATTTGTGATTTTAAGAGATTCCCCCAACACCACGCTAAGTGTCATGATTGGTTTTGCTTATAAAATGTGCCCTTTTTCCAGGGAAACTTATGGTTCTGACCAACTGATTTCTTTTTAGATGGGAAGTACAAACTGTTTACCTGAAAATCCCTGGATGGTGGAGGTAATTTTGTTTTCTAGCTAGCAGTTCTTAGTTCTTAAGCAAGTAGCACTGAGGATTTCACTGCCAAGCTTATCATTCTGCAAAGGGAAACACTTCCAGAGGAAAAGACACATTTAGCCTTAAGATCCTCAGAAAGAAATTTTAAGAGCATCTTTAGCAACCCCCAACTGCAACATACTTCTTAGCATCTTCTCTCTGTTATCATTTTCTCTTATTGCAAAAAAGCCTCTCAAAATACAGTGATTTCCGGCTCATGAGACTTTCAGAAAGCCCAAATTCATATTGTAACTGCTCAGGGTTGCCTTTAAAATCAGGCCTCTGATTTTTAAAATTGGGCAGGTTGGGGTTTGTTTTTTTTTTTAGGCTGGGCACACAGCTTCAAAAGCATAAAAAATAACTGGCATTAACAGGATATTTCTATATTGCCAGATTAAAGAGGACCCCTGCTACTTGCCAGGTTTCCTGTCCTTATACATGTTATTTTGCACACAATTTACTTCCTGAAGTGAACTAAAAATTACACTATGGAGTGAATTGGACATGGGCTAATAGAGTGTCTGCACTGTGACGTGGATGCTACAGAGGAGCAGACATGAGCAGGGTGACAAGGAGCTCCCTCACCCTCTCATCACCCTCCATTGCTGCTCTGGAGGCTCCAGAGTCTTCCAAAACCTCATGCCAAGGCCCTGCACACACACGTACATCACTTAAACATGAGTGTGAAGGATTAAAAGGTTATCTAGCCTTGAAACAGACACTAAGAAAACCAAGATCTTGTTGGTATTTGTTTGGATACAGCCAACACACCTGACTGCTGCCACCGGGAGGCCCCCCCGGCAGGAATACAAGGAGACAGTGTTGGAGGTCATGCAGGAGGTTAGAGCCATGAAGCTGGAGGACAATGCCTGCTGGCCTGCTCTGAACCTCCAGCCTGAATTATCCCACCGTCGTATGAGCCTATGAAATGCTAAGGACCAGCTACGTGTAGATTCAGGACAGAAGCTGGAACTCAAAGGCAGCTGCATAGATATGATGTTTCCAGGTTCTTTTTGTCTCTGTGCTGAAGTCTGTTCTCCTTACACACCAAGCGGAGCCTGAGAGCCTCTGTCTTCGCCATGATGGGACCAGGCAGGTGCTACTCAACTCCTAGTGCATGACAGGCTCAGGACACAGTCATAGTGGCAAGGCAACAAAACAAAGAGTTGGGACTTTTTCTACTTGCTTCTCAGGGTCCTCCTGGGACGCTGGACTCCTTAAACATTTTGTTCATCATCTGCCTGGGATGGATCTGCTCAGAGTAGGTGACAGAGGCAAACCAAGATATACCGCAAGTTTATGGTGTGCTCCTGGCACTGTGCTGTGTAGACGCCACCTGTTCAATCCAAAAGGAGATTTGACCATTCCTCCACCACTTGTGGTATATGGGCGTATAGGTGATGTGAGCATGACTGCCTCAGACACTGATTATGCAGCTATAGCAATTTATTTTTTATCTAACACGTATGTGCAACAGTTCGTGCCAGTGCAGGTCACCCATGGCAACGGGGTCTGCAATTGAAGCGACCCCTGAAGAGCTTTCCAGCCATGTGCATTCAGTTGTAGAATATCATCCCCTAAAAGACCACTTTGCAGTAAGGTTTACATATGGTGCAAGGGGGAATTCAGTGCTACAAAATGTTTTTTGGAAGCTAAAATCAAATAACAACTTCCAGAGCCTCTGAGTACTAGGAAGCACCAGGTTGTTCCCCCAGAAAGCCTCCTGTATGCTGCCCAGATCTGCTGTCAGCTCCATGCCTGGAATACAGAATTCAGCTTCTTTCCAGTAGTATTACCTACAGCTGAGCAGTATCAGAGTTCCAGACTCATTTCTAAAAGGCAGCAGGGTCTTGGGAGACTTGAATTTTGCTCTGCCCTCAACTGTTGGGATTTCTCCAGGCTTGAGAAGTGCAGTTGAGGTGTGATTTTTGTGTTTGATGTGAGAATTAGAAACACCTTCAAGTATTACCCATACGGGAGCCTCCCATTTCCAGGACGTGGAAATTTTTCCTTCCATGGCTGTCTCTGAAGCTTAAACATACAGTCATTGCTTTAAACCACCAAAAGGAAACCTTCATTTATTGTAGACTATCTCCATGCTTGGGACAACAGCAAAAGCAGAAGATGATTCATCGACACCTTCTATTGTGTCTCTCTATAAAAAGAAGAGACTGTGACGACAGATTTTCTCAGATCTCTTGAACATAGCAGACTTTTCCTGGTTCAGACTGATGTTTCCAGGTTTCCAGTGACATTTTCTGAAAAGCGCTCTATGTACACTGCCCGAGTGTGCTGGTGAAATGGAAGCCGTTGCTCAGCCCAAATAAATCTTCATCATCAAGATCCTTAGAGCCTTAGCCACTGTGATTGTGCCTGCAGAGGAGAGGGGTGTGGAGAGGGGAAAGATGTGTGGTAACTTGTCTCAGCGGCTGGCAATCACCTCTCCGGAAGATAATAATCACAATCTCTGCCAGGCAAGTTAGGCCTGAGGAAAAGAGTTTATTTTTCAGAATTTCATTTTGTTTCTTTACAACCATTAATTGCAACTCTCTGGAGAGTCTGTGTGGAGTGCGTGCAAACCAGTATTGCAAGGCAGGAAGTTAGTATCACTATTTTATTTGTTGCACTTTTAAGATGAAGCCTCTAACAGGGCGGCATAACCTGTCATCCTGAAGAGCCAGGATGAAACGTGGTCCCTGGTCAGACATTGGCTTCCCACCCTAAGACATACAGGCGGCTGGTCAGGTCTCCCGCCAGTGCATGAGTGGAAGAAGGGACTGTCCTACCTTGCTTTAATCCCAATGTTTCCCAAAGGGCAACTAAGCTGGTGAGAGGTCTGGAGGACAAGTCTTATGAGGAATGGCTGAGGGAACTGGGGCTGTTTAGCCTGGAGAAGAGGAGGCTGAGGGGAGACCTTATCACTCTCTACAAGTACCTGAAAGGAGGTTGTAGAGAGATGGGGATTGACCTCTTCTCCCTACTGACAAGTGATAGGACGAGAGGAAATGGGTTCAAGTTAAGCCAGGGGAGGTTTAGGTTGGATATTAGGAAAAAATTTTTCACTGAAAGGGTTATCCAGCATTGGAATAGGCTGCCCAGGGAGGTGGTGGATTTGCCATCCCTAGAGGTGTTTAAAGAAAGGGTAGACGTGGTACCTGGGGATATGGTTTAGAAGTGGTTTTTGTCAGGTTAGGTTAATGGTTGGACTCGATGATCTTAAAGGTCCCTTCCAACCTTAACGATTCTATGATTCTATGACATGGTGGTTGCTGACCCCCTCCATCCTCATTAGACCCTGAACCAAGCGCTGCTGAAACCCTGGTTCCTGTCAAATGGTTACTATAAGATTTCAAGTTATAATTGCCAAAAAAGAGAAGAATTCTGGACTTCTGCTGGCTTATTGAAGAGCTAAAACCATGGCCAAATAAGCCAGAAAAACTCTAAAATGAAATGATAAATAAAACCATAAAACTCAGAAGAAAACACTTTGCTAAGCCTCTTCAGTTACTTTGTAGGTCTGTCTCATGAGTGTTTGGGTGACTGGAATAGCACCCACCAGACCCATTAATTGCATCAAATCCAGGTGCTTGCTTGAAGCCAACATTTAACCATGCAAATGAACATTTTTGTGTTCAAGGTAAATTCCAGCAGCTACTCACGTGTACCAGCAGCTGCTCTGCATCTGCAATTACTCTTTGTTTTCACCCAAGCAAGTTTTTGCATGTGCATCCATTGTGCCTGATTATGAAAACGTCGTTTGTAAATATTTACTTTATATTTTAATAAATTCTATTAACACCCCTCAAGAAGATGTTACCACTGCAGCAACTGTCTCAACATGGACAAATACTTAGGTTGAGATTTAACAGATAATTCTCTGTGGTGAATGCCAGCTTAAACTATTCCTACCCCCTACTACTTCTTGAAGTATCTGCGTCAATACTATCATCTTATCATTTCCTTTTCATCTGTAGCCAAGTAAATATCTTCAATTAGACTCAAATAATGTGGATTGTGCCCTACATGGAGGCCTGAAATTGGATCACATCTCAATGACTTCGATTTTCATATCATTTTATCATAATTATCACAAATTCCTGGATCTGGAAATTGGCGCAGCTAGAGCTTAGACGACGTCTCAGATTCACACAGCACGGTAGCAACAAAGATAATAAAATGCTTTGTTGACTCAGTCACTTCAAAAAAAAACCCTCACTTTTCTGAAGTAATGCCCAAGGGTAATGGCCTTAGCAGTCAAGCCGTTGACCCAGAGGCTATTTTGTTGTACCTATATCCAAGATGCCCTCAGCTTGTCAGTATATCTTTCCTGACAGATCAGTGAAACACAGAGGGCTTCACATTTTCCTGAGGTTTCCTTCAGAGTAACAAATGGCTAAGGCCAGCTCCAGCTATGCCAGATGGTACTGCACATGGGCACTCATCCATCGCTGGTTATCAGCAGGTATCCTGCTGCCCTGCACAGGCCTGGCACTGTGCAGGTCACATCTGAAGCAATTACATGTTGATAGCCTGTTTATTGAGAACTGCAACGGGGCACAGCTTAACCCCACAGGCTGTTGCATGTGTCTCACTGAGCATTCAGGTGGGAACCATCCAAAGAACTCAGTACTTAATCTGTAGCCGTGGCTGACCACATCCAACAGTCTCTGGGTTGTATACAGGGTTTGTATTCACTACTTAGGGAGAAGTCAGACAGATGTTATTGCTCTTCTTCCATGAGAGACTTCAGGACGAGTCTTGTGTGTCTCCTACGAATTGTCAGTGGTGTTCTGCTAGAGCCACTGTACCCACATCACCAAACTGTCCTTGATAGGGCCTTCCCTTGTTCTTGACGACATGAAAACCTTGGCTAGCAGAGCAGCAGAGGTGGGAAGTTTACACATACTGTGTATTTTTTATAAGAGCAATACCAACTCCCATTTCCAGTCCACATGAGCTCATGGGATGATTCGTTTCAGTCCACTGCACAAAGGTACTTGTGGGAGCTTCAGGGACACAACCCATTGTCATCTCAGAAGCCAATTTGTCCACTACTTTATTGTGGATCAAAGGCTTCTGAATTAGATTAATTTCTAGCCCGATGATACTGTATCTGCAAGTTTCCCTTAGTGTAGTGGGCACTATTATCAAGTACTTTTACTGCTGGGAGTAACCAGAAATTATTGCTTGTTGGGGCATTCTGTCAAGATGGGTATTCATTTCAACAGGCTGATGCATGACACTGAAGGTTATTTGCCAGGCTTGATGATTACTGTGGTGCTGTTTGTGAGAGGGTGGATATACTCAAGAGTCTGCTCCTGGTTTTGTTTTGGTTGTTCTGCTATTTTAAGTAACCAGCCAACAGCTCCCAGGGGAGAGGATGGACTTAGTTCTCCCTGTTATTCATTGCCACTAATAAATACCAAATGGCAAGCAGCAGCTAGACTGGAGGACACTATGCCCTCCTCCAGACTGTGAGATCCCCCAGAGAACACCACCACTGGCCACTAAAGCGGAAATATCAATCATTGCCAAAAAGAGTTTATTCCAGCCCTCCTGGGCTTCCTCGCATAAACGCAGAGCAGCCGGACTGAGAGCAGTGGGCTCCTAGCAGCGAGTGTGGCCTTGCGAGGAGGAAGATGGACAGCCGGTGGAGCTACTGGGAAGTCACGGAGGACCAGCTCAGTGCTGTGGTTTCAGAGGCAGAAAAGAGTGCAGGGCTGTGCTCTGCGATGGGTAAATAGAAACAAGCTGGTCTGTAAGGAACGCATGACCGTACAGCAAGTTTGATGAGTCAGATATTAATTCCTAGAAAGAAAAAAAAGGGTAAAAATCTATTGACATTACTCCTTAATTAGGCAGCTTTTGCTTTCTTCATGCAGAAGACAATTAAGCCAGTGCTGGGAAAGGCTGTTCTAGTATCTCTATGAGAAACTGAAGTGAACAAAGGCAAGCTGCCCTCTCTCCCATCTCTCTGCAGAGCCTCAGCATTGCTCCCCTGAAGTTGGAAATAAAAACAACACTTGCAGGAGCTGAGCTGCCTGGAGACACTGTCAACTCTGCTTGAGTTGTTTGCTGGCTCGCAGGCAATCTGGCAGAGCCCATCCACCTGACAGGCTGTGGGGGCTCGGCGTGCCGTGTCAGCCGTGCCGTGCTACCTGCCAGCACCCTCCTACCACCGCCCCGGTAGAGCAGTCGTCGGCGTGGAGCGTGCCGCAGCCTCCCGCTGCCCTGCTGCCCACACGGCTGAGGCTCTCCAGCACGGCCAGAAGCATGTCTCACCTCTAACTCCCCTCCGGTAATCACAGGGCTGGACACTGCTTGTCTTGTGAATGGGGAAATAAGAAGACCGGGGGCAGGTTCCCTGCTTCACGCTTCCTACCAGCCCCATCTCCATCTTCCCAGGAGATAACATCACCCTGGGAGCTGCCGCTCCTGCCTACAAGGAATGACCAGGGGCAGACGTGCTTGCGTCCATGCACATGCCTCTGCGCGTGTGTTGGCTTTTTGTGCTCTAAACTCAAGTGTCAAACGTGACAGCTCCAGCTGAGCCTGTGGAAGTCCCTCATGTAGTTACTGTGACTTAAAGCACAAAGCGATCAAGATCAAATGATTAATATAAATATTATTTCCCCAAATTTATTAAATGCTCCCAGCCCAGCACACGAAGCTGAAGAAGCAGCCTTAGTCATTTTGCAGCTGCTGCTGCAGCCTGCTTTGTCAGCAGCCCCTTCACAGTGAAATCAGTATCCCATGTGATTTGGGATTCCAGCTCACAGATGACCAGCCAGCTGTTCTCCCATGGTGAAAAGGGAAGAAGGATGGAGAGAGAACTTCGTGGTTTCATCAAATCAGACTGATGTCTGCCTCAGCTTTTGGGCTCCTCTGCAGAAGAGCATCACCTGGAAATCTGACGTAGGGGCTTTCTGAGCAAAACCTTGCGTGTTATGGATTTGATAAGGGATTTGAAGTACTCCAGGGCATTACCTTGGCCTCTGAAAGGCAGAATGGGAAGTTCCGTAACTTTCTGACAGGGGCTGCAAAATATTCAAAGTATTTGAAAGGAATATAATACTCAAGAAACTTCAGACCGACTGGCAATACAGAAACAATCTTTGTGGCCAGTGTCTGGTCAGCCAGCCACTAGATGTTTGCTCCAGAAGAACAGATTTCTCCCCACCACCTTCCCACTGGGAAGCTTTGGGAAACCTGGCTCCCCTCTCTCTGCCTCCCTCTCTCCCCAGGTACATTTTGTCTCACCTTTGCTGACTCTAGGTTCTCCTGGGTAGAGGCCCTGTCTTATCCATCTTAAAACAGCCTCCAAAACTGCACTGATTGTGGTTTCTCGGTGCTACTTATTATAAATGAACCAGAGAAAACAGGGCTAGAAGAGACGTTGAGAGGTCACCTGATCCATCTGCCTGTTCCACAGTCCATCAACAAATTCTGATCTAAGCTGTGTTGGACCTCTGCCACCTCCTGTTCTGGCACCATGGTGGAGGCTTTCCCTGATAAGCTATTCTATGGCTGCACTATCATCTTTAGCATGAGAAAGCTTTCCCTAGTACCTAAGCAAAATCCCTCTTTTGATGACTTATGCCACTTCCATTTTATCCTACTCCTAGCTAGAGATATTTATTCTATTTGAAAACTGTTACCATATCCCTACCACCACCAGCTTCACAACCACCTTGGTCATTTCTTCCATAGGCTAAACAATCCCTGAGACTTCCCTCACAGGTATCAGTGCCAAAAGCAGCAAAGTCTTGACAGTAATTTTAGTACCACTGAAGGGAACCTTTGAATATCTGTATAAGTAGCCAGTGAATTATCCAACAGCGAAATACCCATCCTGGCAAGCAGAAGTGACTAAACACATCACTTCCACACACTTGCTGATATCCACCACTGCCTGGCTCCACATATGACTGAAACCCAAAGTGAAACTCAGCCACTCAGACCTCACAGAAAGCTTGCACAGATGTATGCAAATCCGTTGGCTTCGTGCTGCTTTGCTTAGTGGCAGTTGGATGTGGGCGTGATGGCTGGCTAGGAAAGGTGAGGGAACAGCAGCCACTTTGCACCTGGATGGGGAGAGGCTATCCTCAACAAGCCTGTCGTCTGAGTTGCCTGGGGCCAGCTGGCAGGGATGGGATGGGATGGGATGGGATAGGATAGGATAGGATAGGATAGGATAGGATAGGATAGGATAGGATAGGATAGGATAGGATCGGATAGGATCGGATAGGATAGGATAGGATAGGATAGGATAGGATAGGATAGGATAGGATAGGATAGGATAGAATAGGATGGGATAGGATAGGATAGGATAGGATAGGATAGGATAGGATCGGATAGGATCGGATAGGATAGGATAGGATAGGATAGGATAGGATAGGATAGGATAGGATAGGATAGGATAGGATGGAGGCTGGTCTGAGGGGCAAGGAAGTAGCAACATGAGGAGGAACACACAACTGGAAAACTGTGGGAAGAACTGCAAGATGTCCATGCAGGCCATCAGATTGTGAAGAAAAGTGAGGACTGTCCTGGTTTCCTGACTTAGCTGAGGTGCTTGACTGGACAAAGGGTCCCATTTTGCTCCTTTTCCAGTGTGCATGCTGCCTATGCTGCCTTTTTGCTCCTGCTCCTGAAGTGGCAACAGAGTCGTGGTGCATCATGGCTGTGACAGTTCTCAGTGACTTCCCTCTCCTGCCTTCCTTGACAGTGCATACTCAGTGCTTGGTGAGGGCTTGGGAGAAATTAGAAATGAAGCAAAACAGTCCTGTTGCCAAGTTAGGGGAAACAAAGCCAAAGATTGACCTAACATTCAAATAGTACATAAATGGCATCATTAAAATGTCCTTCTTTATGTTATCCCAAGATCCAGGAGCTGCAAGATATTGTGTGGAATTTGAGAAAATTTTAAGCAAGAGTGGAAGTGACTAATAGTCAGCATATTAATTCACAATTAGAGATAGGCATCAGACCAAAGAAACAGCAAGCTTTGAAAAGACCAGGTCACCTCCTGAACACCAACAGCATCCAAAGGGATCCTGGGAATCAGGACACCCGGCAAACTACCTGCAGGAATGCATCCCCCTCTCTTAGATAGTTTCAGGACAGTGTGTTTAGCCACTGGCCAGCAGCACATAAAATCAAAATGTTCTGAGATGATGTGCTGATGACCTTTTTACTGACATTTACTCTCTCCCTTATCCTAAATACGCATATATGACCTGAATTATCCTTAGCGCATCCGCCACAAGTTCCAATAGAAAGTCCTTTTACTGTCTACATTTTGTAGATCTTCTCTAAGCATTATATCTAACACAGCTAGGACAAAACTGCTCTGTGGAAATCATGCGTTAAGCAGGAGTCATAGAATCATAGTCCTTGCCGATGAGCAGCTTATGAATGTCTGATGTCTTTCAGAGCCATGACCACTTCTGACCTTTTCTCCTTGTGACTTTAGGTTACGCAGGGTTCCCAGGTTAAAAAATCTGTTCTATCAGAGAAACTCCAGATGGAAGGCTGCTTGTTTTCACCTTCCTCTGAATGTCCTGTCAAGCAATTTGTTGCTACTCAAAATCCAGACAAACAAGATAACCGCACGCGCAAATCCTGTTTGTGCTGTTGGGTTTCTTCACTCTAAATATAGCTGGGTGGAGGAGCCTTGACCGATAACACAGTGGAGTCCTCTGCTTATCTGCACCACAGCCTTGGCACCTGCAGGGGCAGTAAGCCATTTTCCTTGAGTTATTCCACCAGACACAGAATTTAGGGGTATAAAATTCGACCAAACTGTCAAAAACATTGCTTGTGCTTCTTTTGCAATTAGCAGAAAGAGGGAGGGACTCCACGAGGGTGATTCATCCCACCTCTCCTAGGTGCCTTTTTGAGGATGGGGTTACTAACTCTTGGAGGTGCCTCCCACTTTGGTGACAGACCTGGCAGCTCCTCCAGTGGCAGGGAGACTTTCCATCTCTCCCGCTGGCTGCAGGCTGATGGAGCCACACTCTTTCACTGCAAATTCTCATCTCACTCACTCGATTTTAAACCTGGAACTGCTCCATGAAAATTAAAGTCTCATTTTCCCGGGCATCTTCCAGCTGCTTAACACAAACCCTCTGTCGACTGGCTGGTGAAGATGGGTTTACAGCAGCCTGGCTCCGGCTGAGCAGACTGTCCAACCTGACCCAGTAAAGCAACTCACACGAGTGTGGCATTGACCAAGTGGGCCCAATTCTCCACAACGTTTTGTTTTTCGTAGCCTTTTTTCCGTAGCTTGGAGTGTTCACTTGGGAAGCTCATTCTTCTGGTGTCTCAAGAAGTCTGGGCACGAGCATGTGTTGGCTTTGAAAACCCTCAGTGGCTCAACTCCCTGAGAGAGACCAATAGCGAGGGAGGGATTTGGGCGTTTTGGGAGGGGGAGGGTTTTTTTGTTTGGTTACTTTGGGGTTTTTTTTGTTGTGTTTTTTTTTCATTTGCACTCTGTACTTTGACTCTGTCCAAGCAAGGGGAAAGCCAACTAGAGATGGCTGAATTTTTAAGTCTTTCTGTATCTCCTCCAGACAATATTTCCATGTAATCCCAAAGCCACACAAACAGACCAACTCTGCAAGAATGGAAATCCTGTTCAGGGTTCAGCTAGGCTCTTTCTGTAATGTCCTCTCTGGGAGATCTTGGAAGAGATTGTCACAATGGCCAGATTTTTGTCTTTTAACAAACATGCCATATCTTGGCTCCATTTCCTCCCTTGCTTATCACTATTTTGTTAGCTTGAAGATAACTTCCAGAAGATCTGCTTTCACCTTAAAGTCTGATCAAAGCAAATTCCCTGTTTTTTAAGAAGTTATAGGGGAAAAGGGAGGGTGTCTTTTTGTCTGGTAACAGTTTATTTTAATCCTACTGTTTTCTCCTTTTGTAATCCGTGAGCGCTCATGTTTTTAGAAGGCTTGCCAGTTATGATAGGTTTCCTTGACGTTACTGTAACAGACAAGGCTAAACACAGCTGTCTGGTGCCTGCAATCCTTAGGACTCCTGCAGCACCCGAGTCAGTAAAAATAAACTGAACTTTAGACATACTCAAGCCAAGGGCTTTTTCAGCCAAATACTTTGTAAATAGTCAAAGTAGATATGGGGGGACAAATTCATCTGGGTCACTCCAGTAGCTTCACTGACACTCTGCTCAGGATTAATTTACTGCAGTTGGTCCTCTACAGAAATTCTTGTGCTACAAACAGGCAGTACGTAAATCAGAAACCAAGTCTCAACTCCTCAACCTTTATGTTCGTGAAAATGAACAGAGAAGAACTACTAATAGAAATAGCATGCATCTAAAAGTGTCAGTATAATCCTGCATTTGATGAGTTTTCATTAACTGTGGGAGATGAAACAAACATTTCAAGGTAATATGTGCCAAAACACTTTGAAATATTCAGAAAGCATATGAAGATTAATGTTTGTGAGAGGGAGATAGACACCATCCTGCATCATCTTCGATTTTGATTGTTCATCCAATTTTTAGAGTAGGAGGATTCAGCCCAGCTGAGTCACAGGCTGGCAGGGCATCCCAGACGTTGATTATTATCCCAGCACGACACCAATGGAAAGTGTGTCCAAAACTCCAGCAAGTCAAAATGCCCTACTTCTCCTCATGGCTAGGTTATAATGGGTTGTTATTGTTTGTCTCCAGCTTTTAGGCTTAATTTGCAGCACAGAAGGAGAGACTTTCCTCCAGATGGTAGTTCAGAAGAGGAGCTTAACTTAGATATGCTGCAGTTGTATCTATATTACTGTACCTGGGCACACTTCCAAGTTCCTCATCTGGAGGCACACTCCAGACGTCCCAGTCCAGGTGCTCACCAAACTCTGAGCTTTTCTGTCACCCAGCTTTCCACAGAGACACAACCCAAACCAGATGGTAGCAACGGTCTGCTGTGAACAGACCCCCAGTGAAGGCGGTGGGTGGATGTAATCAGGACATGCCATCCCATGCACCAGTGGAAAGGTCTGGATTCTGGGCTGGTCTCTGGAGTATAGTGTCCCCTCCTCCTCCAGCAGGGAAGGGGATTCTGAGGACACTGCGCTCGTATGTGCTAATGGCAGGTGATGCAAATATGGACCCTGTGCATCCCCTTGGCACAAGCATAAATGACCATCTGAAACCCTGCAAGGGGCCTTAGAAGAAATGTGTCACTTCAACCCTGCGTGAAGGCGGGGGGTGGGGGGGACACACAGCTGCAGAAAAGCATTGCAATGCAATGACATACTGGGGAATGAACTCAGAGACATTAAAGAAGGACAGATGATGAATTGGGAAAGCTTTAGGAAATCTTCCAAGCACCAGGCTCTTGTTTTATTTTCAAATGTACCACATCATAGGAAAGAGGCATGGTCCTGTAATGTTTCTCCTGGAGAAACTGGAATTAAATGTTATCCTTAGGAATAGTATATGCAGGTGTTCACCAGATATTAACAAATGTTTCACTATTAATTGCATAAGAGGTAGTTTCTATAGCAAATACTTCATCTTCTGAATCATACAGCACCCCTCCTGTTGCCTCTCTACCTTTTAAAAAATGAATGTGTCAGTAATGCAAAAAACTATACTACGCACAACTTTTACAAATGGATATTGTCCCAAAATTTCAACATGTATCATACACACGCTTCTCCTGAAAGCTCCTAGATGATGTGGGTGAATCCCCATCATGGAGCAGACATAATACCACGTGGTTTAGGTGATCAGTACAGGACTTGATTTGTAAATCAGTGAATACTCAAAGTAATAATCACAGCAAAAACTAGGAGAAATATGCAGGATGAATTATGTTTCCACACACCAGCCAGTAAGTCACCCTGAATACCACGAAGAGGACTGGTTAAATTCATCAGAGAAACTGGTCCCTGTGTACAGCTCTCAGCAACCTCTCATTATAAGCAGCAAACCAGGTTGATGCCAGACCTACAAATCCACAAACACACACTTGCATATAAGCTCCCTTGTCACAAATGGAAGTCACATTCGTAATAAAAATTGGGATTTGGGGGGCAATTTATACCAACCTTCATTGCTATTGCGTTACTTTTTAGAGCCAGGTGAATTCAGCAGAAAATATCATGGCAATATTTTGAAGGGGCGCACTGTGTTTCTGAAAAGCATTTCTTCATTAAAAATGCATTAAAAACCACTGAAGTCTGAGGTACGTATCAATATTATAGTAGGCACTTGAGGTTTACTTTCCTAAGATTGATCTTGCTCCTGTGTAAAGTCTGCCTCAGTAAATGCCAGCTGTTTGGTTTTGTTTTGGTTTGTGTTTTTTTTTTTTTTAAATTGCTGTGCCCATGTTGAAAAAATCTGCTTACTATTGCAGTGTAAGCAATGCTTTTCTGTAGGAACAGTTCTATTTTCTAGTATGGAGAAAAAAAAGTCAAAGCTTGACATTATTCTTCCACGTTCAAAGACATGTCTTTAATCAATAGATTTATCTGATTCACTGCTAGTTTGACACCACTGAAACTAGAGGAGTTGCATGCTCTTGTATACGAGTTGAATTTGTTCCTAAACATAAATATGAATAAATAGAGCATCTGCAGCTACTCCAGATACACTAAAATGACAAGGGCTATCAATCCTCGTGCTTCAGGGGATATAATCTGATAACCAGCTGAGGTCAGGGAGAAATAAACCCCACTGGTATAATACTGACTAATTGGATTCATTGTAAGATTTTTATGTCTTTCTCTAAAAAGTCTTACATTAGCCACTAGATGGATCAGCAGCCTGTTCTGGCATGGCAATCCCTGCATATCTAATCCACAGAACAGTTGGCAATGGGTGGTGCAGCTCCTGTAAGAACCACTGAATCAGCAGCACACCAGCTGGAAGGGACTCTGCCTGCACCCCCACCGTGGCACCGAGCGCTCCAGATGAGACTTTAGTCAGGAGGTGGGAATGAAGAGGGGGCTTTTTGCCATGTTGAACTCTTTTATGGAATATCTGATTTACAGACATCTGATTTATTTGATTTACAGTGTCTGAAGTACACGTCATCTGACCTGACATCCAGGCAAGGGCGAGAATATTAGATTAGATTAGATTAGATTAGATTAGATTAGATTAGATTAAATTTGATTAGAGTAGAGTAGAGTAGAGTAATGTAACATAGCATAGTGTAGCATCGAACTCATCCGAACGTTGTGTACAGTATCAAGAATCCTAAAGCTGGAGATGAGCCAGTGCTGGTCTGTGAAGCGCTGGCTAATCAGATGCCAACCTACCTCCTTTATTTCCACTGCGGAGAAGAAGAACAGATGGGTGGGCTGGAATGAACTACAAAATAAAAGCAGACGTCCATGGTCAACTTTATACAAATAACAATAAACCCTCTCATTATATTACAGAAAGACAAAGTACATTAATACTTCTCTAACGGCGCTTCCCACAGAAGCAAAAGCTACATCTGCTTGTTAGCCACAAGGTGCTTGGGTGATTATCAGTGAAAGGGAGCAGAGGGCCATATGTGATGTAATTACGAAGGTTGCTCAGAGAGCAGTTTCACTGCTGAGATGAGGTCCGTGCTATCTGAAACAGAGATTCTCCCAGACTGTAAAAATGAGAAGACAGAGCTAGAGAGTACTGCTCCCCAGCTTGCTGAGTCACAGGTCGAGGTATATTTTCCATCCAAGGCTATTCTTGCTAATATGTCACGCTTCAGTGACACTTGAGGCTCAAAATGGAGCAATCTTGTTTGTCTGGCCACTTGCCAGGGTAGCTGGAGACTTCTGGACTGTGCGCTGACAACGGTTTACTCGATTAAAAGCAACTGCACTCTCATTCTGTCCCCGGAAGGAGAGAAGGTTGCAACGCAGCATCTTCATGTCTCTTTATGTGGAAAACACAAGTACTCAGACAAGAATAAAAATAGTGCGCTTGATTTCCCTTTACACTTATCATCACCAGTGGATGTATCAACTGGAACGAATGTTTTCGCTACTCAGAGAAGTTCCCAGTAGATAAGCATATCTGTCATGAATCATACACACAGACTACCCCCGTAACCACTGAAATAAACACTGTTGCCTCTGTCTGTTGCCTCTCTTGTCTCGCCATTGCAATGCACAGCAACATTCAGGTAGCTGAGCTGGCCCCAGGAGGTTGGAGTTCTCCTAAAACATTGTCTTTTCCTCATTTGACCTATTTCCTCATATTTGGCAAGTTTTGAGGAAATCCTTCTAGCAAAATGGGACCCTGGTCTTGTTCATGTTAAAGTCCATTTCTCATCTGCTAGAACATGGTCAGCAGGTGTATGGCTCACAAGCAGCACAGACCTGCCTCCCAAGCTGAATCTACTCCATACAAATCACTCCACACTGTGATGGCAGAGGGCTGCTGGGTCTTCTGCATCTGCTGTGGTGAAGCATGTGGGCCAGAAAATTCAACATCTCTGTGTTCTAGCTGCACCAAACCCAATGTGGTAAAAAACAAATGGGAGCTCTACTAGCTCTTTCCCTTCCTGTTGGCTCTTCAAAAAATGTATTAGGTGATGTGTGGCTCTCAAGCATTTAGAGATTCAAATCATGGCAAGGTGAGGCATCCTCCATAAATATACTGGGATAAACTGGCCCTTGTACATCTGGGACACAGAGAGTAAGTGAAACGTCTTTGTGCTGGCATGGGCTGGGAGCACCAGAAAAGAGCTAGAGGGAAAGGAGCTGGCCTTTCATTCACAACACACCTTTTGAAATCACTTTTGCAATCCGCTCTCCTTCACGTCAGCCTTGAGATACACCTGAGCACTAGTGACCCCCAGGCAAGGTTACCGACATGTGTGGACAGAAGGGGCAGCCACAGCATTCATCCCCAGACGAATCTGTGCACGTGGGCTATAGAGCGCATACAATGTTGGCTACCATCAGCAGAGGTGAAAGGACCGCATAGGAGGTCTACAGCCCTCCAGGAGGTCCCCGAACCATTACCTAGGGGCAAAGAAGGTGGTACGGAGATGGCAGCATGCATGTGGCTAATGTTGACAGGGATGAGTAATTACTGACTCACCAGTTTTCATTGCTTTGCAGTTTGTTTTTGGGAGGGTGTTTGCCTGCCAGGCTGAGAGCATAGGAGATCCAAATCTCACGTTTCTCCATGGGGACTGGGAATCAGCAAGGTGTTGGCTCATTCGGTTTCTCTCCTGAGCTCCTCCACCCAAACTGAAAGGGACCACCAGGAGGGAGGTGGAGTTCACAGTTTCCAGGGTATCAAAGCTGACACTACTGCATTTCACGCCATTTCTGATTGAAAGGGGGATTCTGTTTCAGAAAACCTCAGTTCTCAGGCACAAGAAAGTGAAGTTTGAGGCTTTTAAAAAAATATACGTGTAGTTAAAATGATTCTGGTACAATCCAGCTCTTAATTCTGGGGAGGACGTGGTAGAAGNCCCAGACTCCCACCCATTACACCACAGACAGGAAACCAGCTGGTGGAGAGGGCAGTGAATTTGTTGTTCCTCCTTGCACAATGACTATGTGTGTTATTTGTTTCACAGGCCTAACCATGACTGGTGTAATTTTTAAATCTTGCCTCTTGCCTTTTTATGTTTTCAGATCAGCTATGCATTTCATCAGCCTCCTGCCCACCAGCAATCATAAAATATGAGCCTTTGTGGGAAAGCAGAGACGTAGAAAGAGTTTCTTATGAAACCGTGGCTGGGATTGTTCCAGACACCTCCGGCCAGCTGCTCTCCAGGCAGCAGCTTTGTGATACAAGGGACAGTAAACATCAGCTCCGGAAAGTCAGACGGTTGGGCCTTTTGGCTTCAGGCCCACCAAACAAGCTCTCCTGACTACTGAGGCATAGCTCAGAAAATAAAAGGGCACTTTAGCGCTGATACCGTTGGACGCTGCTGTGCAATAGAGCTGGAATTGGTCCAAGGTATTCCTACCTGCTTTGCATCTCAGGCTGTAAAGCAAATCCAAACACATCGCTCCTTTCCTGGTGCTTGGTTTTCATTAAAGTATCTCCTGCTATTAATTCTGTCCTGTCCAACCTTGAACAATGCAATGTCACTGGGCTGCTGCACTGCCTGTGGTAACTAGAAATAGATGATATCACTGGTGGAGTGGCAGAGATGGCAAAATTATCTTTTTTCCAGTCCGCAATGCAGAAACTGTATCCATTTGCATAAATTCTGCCTACAGAAATTCTGCATCTTGCGCTTTCCTCCTGTCTGTCTGTAATGTCACCCGGGTCAGAAGGTGGCAAACACTCACGTGCAAGGCACTTCATACAGACGAGGCACGACTCCCTTCTATTCTTGAGGGCCTTACAGTCAAACTATAGAAAAAGCATAGATGGAGACAAAAAGATGATCAGATCCTATTTACAGAGAAAGTAAATAGGCTGAGATTCTTCAGTCTGGAAAAGAGAAAGGGATGAAATCTAAAATCATGCAGCTTTCCAGATAGGTCAGAAAGTGTGCAATTGCTCACAGCAGGTGAGGAGCAGGGGACGCTGAATTAAATGATCAGGCAGAACATTTCAAGCAAACTAAAGGGAACACTCTTTCACACAGCCCATAATTCAGCGAGGAGACTCACTGCCGTAAATTTTTCGCTGCCATAAATTCATCCCCATAAGCTTTTGGAATGCCAAAAGTACAAACAGGTCAATGAAAGAGACTGTGAACATTGGGCCTGAAAGGATAAGGTGGAGTTACTGTGGAGAATACCTCCAGAAGTCCTTAATGTACAGATTATATTAGAGGTTAGGTAGGTCCCCCCTCTCCTTGTCTTCTTTCTTTTGTTCTTTTTCAACAGCTGCTACCAATAACTGTCAATGACATGATACTGTCTTGATGGGCTTTTGATTTGACTCAGTGCAGACACTCTGATGTGATTTAATGGACCGGCTCCTCTTTGGAGTAATTCCAATGGCTTCAATGAATTTTAAGCAGAAATGATTTCCTACATGTTTGACAATTCCTGCTTTGTTTCCATTTCAGCATTTCCTAAGGCTTAAAAGCTGCTCTTAGCCTCTGAACTTTTCCTTTGAGTTCATGTCTTGGTTCTCTCAGTTGTGTTCAGCATTACATTAAGGCAAGCATTAAAAAAATAAAAAATCTAGTACAGTATTTTATTAAGTTGTCACAACAAATAGCGCCAAATGAGGGGTTGAAACTCCCAGACATCCTGATGATGGGGTGAGGATATACTACGTAACTGCCACTCTGGATCTGTGCATTTTTAAGTACCTGGCAAGAGGGGGCAGATAAACTGTAAAGGGCACATCCCTGTAGCAATTATGGGAAACCTCTGGAAGCCCCAGTACAAGGGCTGGGTACCACAGGCGGGTCAGGTCCCTAGCCCCTGAGGCAGCTCCCTTATCCTCTGACTGTTTCTGTAGAAGAGGGGGGACCTAGGAGGGCTTCTGGTTCCCCAGGCCAGGTGTCCCCCCAGCTGTGCACCACTTTCAGATGGGGCACAGGCCCACAAATCCTTCTCCCTCTCTCCACACCTTGGTCCAAGTTTCTGATGAAAGGAAATCTTGAGTGTGAGGGTCGCAGCAGATCTTCCTGCCTCTGCTTGTCAGGAGTAGTGCAGCCTTTCTTCCACCCAGCCTCTAACCGTCACAGATACCATAAACTCTCTGGGACAAGTGCTGTCTTGTCCCTTTGCACTGATATTGCCTACAGGGGCCCGGATGTAATTTGGGCCTCTTATCCAACCTAAAGAACAATAACCTCCTGTCTATCTCAAAAGTGTCTCCACCCTCTATTATGATAAGAGATATGATCATCCTCCATAACCACAGGAAGAAACCACGCAGCTGAGGATGGGGGTGACATGCACTACAGACCCTCTGTGGCCCTTGCTGCAAGGACAAGAAGTGCCTGCCCTTGGGCTTGCTTGAGCGTGGGGAAGCCCTGGGCACCTGTGCGGTGGTGTGCATGGCAGCCACAGCAACTCCCTGGCCATCAGGACCTTGCTGCCAATTCTCCTGGGTTTCTCCTCCTCCTGAGCAAGTGATCTAGCAAAGCAGAGCAGGGATGCTAAACTCTGCCTTATCATCTGTTGGAAAGAGACATCTGTCAAGGCTAATGCAGTCCACAAACCGAGTGTTCAGCAGTATCCTGTAAAATTTATCAAGGACTACAGTATGAGCCCAGTCCTCCATCTGTTTCCTGAAAACGAGCTGGAGAGTCCTTCCTCCTCACTACTGTCCCACTTTAAAAACAAGTCTTGCAATTGTAAAGAGAGCCTTTGCAGAGCTGGAGCGGCAATTAAGCCAGGGCGTCTGATCTCACCTTGACTTGCTCTTTCACAATAGCCCTTTCTTACGATATTTGGCACTGGAAGAAGGGACTATTTATTGAAAGCCACCAATGGCCTGGCTCAAAAGAGACAGCAGCTTCCGTTTTTATTTCCTGAAAGCAGGGCCGTCAAAAGGGCAAAGAAGGTTGACGGAATAACTGAAAATACAGATGAGCTGAACTTTTACTGGGAAGGAACCGGCACTGCCCTTCTCATTTCTGCCCACCCTCAGTCCCACGGCAATGGAGCAGCTTGCTGCACAGCCCCAAAATCCAGAATGGAGTGGTACAGAGCCCTGCTAGCATTCAGCACAGCTGATCCTCTGGGTTACGTCTTAGAAACCAGTTGCAAGACTGTTCTGTCTTCCATGTAGTTTCCTGGAAACTCATAAGGCCTAATTAAATAGACTCCCGGGATTCTCTTTCCAAAGGATATTTGACAAAATGAAACTCATTTTTAATGAGGGACAGAACCATTGCAAAGAACTGACGGTTCTTTGGACATTCAGGATGTCTAATTTCATGTACCTATTTACATCAGTGTAGACAACTGTACAATCTCTTTACTGTTAGCGCAGGCTTGAAGTTTAATTCTTGTCCATAGATAGTAATGGTAAGCCTGTTCTGAGGCTCATTGTGTCAATAGGAAATTTTCCACTGATGTTAATGGACTTTGTCCCAGTGGTAAAAAAAGGTATTTAGTGGAAAGACATCATTCCAGTACACAACTATCCATCCATCTCTCATCCACGCAATTACCATAATGACTGTGCCTCACAGATTCCAGCTCGGCCACTATTTCTTCTCACCTTCTGAGACTTGATTTATGTTTGAGAGTTTGAGACCTTCACCTGGCTGGCTTGCTTTCCTCTGACTCTAGTTTTCTAAATACACTATTTCACTTATCCTGCAGCCTAGTTTGTCACAGGAGAAAATCCTCTTTTGTTGAGTTATTATATCAACCAGACGCTCCTTCTAATATGATGATGCTCATCCGGAATTTGAATGGAGCTGAGCCAAGCTGAACGATTCCAGGAGTGAGTTCACCCTCTCAGAGCAACTCCAGCTGAGAGATTAAATATTAGATGGGTGCTTACGGTTGGGAGATTAATGGTAGTGATTCAAAATGGGTGGCCCTTTGGCCCATCCGGCTCCCACTAGTAATGTCAGAAAGTACATCATACACCAGCACTATCTACCAGTGAGAATTTCTGTCATGCCACCAAGGCCATTTTGAAATGAAAAATATTGCTAGTGTTATCTCTTGTAGCCAGGGCTTGTACTTGCACAGGGAGTTTGAGGCTGTGTGTAAGCTATTGCTAATCCTTTGATAGCTCCTGGTCACATCTATGCTGTTGCTGTATTTCCAGCTAAGGGTCATGACAAAAAGCTAGTTGGTGTTATAGAGAACAATTCCCCAGTTCCTGAAGCCCTGCAAACTCAGGTGTAAACCTTTGGTTGAATAGATGTTCTGAAACTCCATGGTAATTTTGCTATCAGCTTCTGACCGGGCTCTCTCCTGTAAAATTGATTAAGCCTGGCAAATATGTCTTGACTAATGAGTGTAAAGATGGGACCTGGAGTGTGCTCTTTCTGGACGTCCTCACCCTCTGAACAGGAGGACAACGCAGAGAAGGTGAATTTTGAGAAGCAGTTGTGCCTTTGGAAGGGTGGGAAGTCCTCCAGGTGGGACTAAGCTGGTCTGGGCAACTACCCAGGGTAGCAGTACTGAAAGGAGCAGAATTGATGTTACGTAGCCTCTGTTTTGCTTACCCAGCTGTACAGGCACAGTGGAGGATGTACAGAGAGCTATGTCTGTTCTGAGTTGCCACCAGTTGGTGGTACATCGGATGGGTTGATTGGATGGTACTTGGATGGTCTTTTTGTTTTACAAAAGCAGACACAGTTTTAGTATGTAAGTGCACGACTAAGGATGGTGGTGCCTTTGCTTGTTCTTTATTGCATACTCCAGCATTTGGAGTGCTTCCTCCAGAGATACACCACCACATTTGTCATAGGGTATCAGAGCCAGCATCAAGCCATTGCTCCTACTTTCAAGAGAAGAGGAGTCAACCCTTACCATTTTAACTGACGCTGTATCTTGGAAAATAAGCACAGAAATGTCCACAAGGAGAGTAAGAGTAGATACACAGTTCCATATTTGGATTTCATTACACGCATGTGCACACACAAATTTATTTTACTTGACAGATATATAAACATACATGTCAGGACATACCTGGATCGTGTACACTTATAAACTCATGCACTCATGTACACTTATAAACACATCCATTTTCACTCATACATATGAGTATGCATGTATGTACTTGTATACTTACATATAGACAATCTCCCAATGAATAACATGGTTCTGTCCCTATCTTTTGCAGAGCAAATGGAAGCAGTGCTTCTAACCTTAAACAGTTGCAGATAAACGGCATACCCTGTTGTGGGACTAATTGTTTCAAATAGTTTTATTTTAGCTGTGGGGTGTTTTAAGACAACACTAAAAGAAATTAAACATTTTTACATTTTTTTTAAGTCTGTTTTCTTTCTTTGCTCCTCTTTTAATTTCATGGCTTCAGAATGTGTTCACCACCTCCTGGGCTCCTTTTGTGGGATGTCAGTTCTTCAATTTGTCTAGGTTACAAATTGGTTTGCTTTGCAGGTTTGTAGTTTGAACCAGAACTGCTAGTGGGAAACTCAAATGAATAAAATGAAAGAGACCCTCCAGGCACCACATGAATTTATAGCACAGATTGCCAGTGCCACCTAGAAAACAGAATGAGATCAAATACTAATCCATCTATGTCTGCAGGATGCTATGGAATCCAGTGTGGCCAAAAATGGACACATCAGCCTTTTTTAAATACGAGTTACATTTCCCGTACATCAACAGAACAGAAGGATAGAGACTGGCTCTTTCAAAGCACTATGAGACTTGCATATATGCTTGCATATATTTACTGCATATATGTATTTCTGTAGTTAAGTTACTGTAGGCATTTTTTTTTCTCAATGCTAATTGCTTTAAAAAGCTCTCAGACAACATTTAATAACACATATTCCTGTACAATGCAATTCTGTGTGTAAGAGCCATTGGTGACCTTCCCTTGCAAACCAAGACGCAATGAATGCGGTGAAAGCTGTACACGTTTCTATGATCCCAGTCAGTAGATTTATGATTTCATAAACAGCACAAGGAAAAAAATCAGCTAAAAAACCCTCCAGCCTTGCCACTCTGCTGAGAGCACCTAATTGCTCCAGAGCTCAATAAGAAGTCACAGTTTAATAAACTCCACCTGGTGTTGCCTCACCAATGCCGCTTCGTACATCTCTTGCCCAGGATGTCTGAGGCTGATTTTATTGTTCCGAGTTTTTGATTATGCTAAAGCTAAAACAAAGGATTGCAAATTCTAATTTGCGGTGACCTGGTTTTGCAAAAGGGCCTTGGGATGAAGAAAAATAAAAATGAGGCTCATGGTCCTGTGTTTTAAACAATTTATTGTCACTACAGTCTGTAGTCTCAATTCTGCAAAGCTTCCTTATCTGTATATTTAAAAGTATTTGTTTTATCCAAATGTAACCATGTATTTAAATCTATATCTACACATAAGAGCTTAGCTCAATGAAGTCATAAAGCAAAATGCAATAACTGAGTTTTCATAGCAAGCGAGAATGAAGCTGTAACATGGTTCTAAACAATATGCAAAATGTGACATATATTACAGCTAATGTCATAGGAGGAAGGGAACATTTCTGGCACAGGGAAAAGATTGACGCTGACGGCTGATGGGGGAAAAATACAAAGCTCCTAAATCACACCAACAGCACACACAGAAATTGAAGCTGTCACTGTGCTAAGAGCTCTGTAAAAGAAAATACAAAACTCTCCCTCTGTCTAGCCAACATCAGAAAATGAGGCAAACGTGTGAAACCAAAGAGGAGTATAAGTTCATTCCAGTTGCTCCCAGATGCCTCAAGCAGGGAAGAGGAGGAGATTAAATCAGCTGTATTGAAAGAGAGGGAATCCAATGCATCCAAAGTGGGGCAGGACAAAAGTAAATTGAAGCCTACATTAGTGGTACTGGAAAATGGACAGTCTTTTCTAAAGGAGAACTTGATCTGAGTACAAGTAAAATGAGTTCTCTGTTAGGCCTGATTTAAGAGAAGGAAAAAAACTTCATGGATAGACCACAGGAACAAAACCCGTGATTTAATTTTAAACAGTGAATGCTGCAGATGGGAGAATGGCAGGGAGGTCTAAGTGGATAAGAGGTTAGTGCAGGTTCCAGAAAAAAACAGCCTTTTCAGCCATTTCATTACACCTAACACAGTGCCTGCGGCTTGTTGAGCCATTTGTTTTCTCCTCTTTGTGAGCTTCATGTTTATACTAGTTCGATACTACATTTTGAGTATACAGATGCTACAGGGTCTGAAAAGGTAAAACTAGGAGAAATGGGACAGAAGTCATCATTTGCTTCTTCAGCCAAAAGTCTCCCAAAGAAGTGCTGGATATCCTATGGCTTCAAATGTTTACCACACCGGACACAGAAGAGACAGCTGTGTACGAGCTTGCCCTGGCAAAGGAGTGGAGTGGTAACCTCATCTACCCTTTCAGTCTCTCATCTTTGATGATTCACATTTTGCAAGAGCAGCTTTGCTTACAAATAAGAGCAGGTTTAGCAAGTGAAACCAGTTAGCCTTTAAATACAGACTAAACCCATGCCTCCTAACAAAAGGAAGAGCTTGAAGTCAAAGAGCAAACCCCTCTCGCTGTGAAATGCTTTCCAGAGTTTAATTTCACATGTAGGACCAGTAGCACTCACAGCAGGAAGGCAGAATGAGTCATGTGGGGATGTCGGGAATTGGGATGAGAAAGCATTGCAAAAGTACTCATAACATAAATTGCTTATCATCCTGTCCTTTGTTCTTCAAACAGAGATGACTTTGGCACTGCATCCTGTTCCACGGAAAGAGAAAAAGCCGGGAGGGTGCTAGACTGAAGGTTAGCCACCCACCTGCACTCTTACCATCCTGAAAGGCAGCAGAATCGTTTCTCATTCAACGCCATAATGCAAGATAAAGGAGAGAAAATAATATTTTTAGAAAGTGGGAGCGCTTCTTTGTTGCCTTGTTTCTGTGTGAACTGATTTATTTCAGAGTGGATGAGAGAAAAAAACATCATTCTGGTTTGACAGAGTTCTTACCTGTTTTCCGAGTCCTTTGCACTATTCTAAAAATGCAAGGCAAAAGATGTTCAAACAGCTTGGCAACAACAAAACTTAAAAAAAGAATCCATCTAGTTTATCTCAAGTTTGGTCCTGCCTTATCATACGAATTACTGCCAGGTCAGCTGAGAGAAAAGGAGCCACTAAGAAAGATGGGGTTTTGCCCGGCTCCATCTCAGGACAAGAGCACACATCCTCAAAACAACCTACACAGACTGTCATTTCACAGGGGCCTTTATTCCTGACCACCACCTGCACAAGTGAGGCCACTTCACTTACCTTGTGAAGAGAAAAAAAAACCCAAAACTCTTCCCACCACATTTCATCCCATTGGATGGTCAAAATGGGGTATTTGGGTAATGGCAGAATAGTGGCAGTTAGGAAACAGGTACAAGGATCAGTTCCAGCTGCTTATATTTAGGGTTTTGGTGTTCCTAAGGATTGACGTTGTCATATCCTTTTTTTTTCCCCCCCAATCTCTTTTTCTATTTGTGGTTAGAAGAAACTATAAACATAGATATGTTACCTAAAAAGTGCCTTGTTTAAAAGGCACCAGGTACCAACTGCTGATTCACAAATCACGAAGTCCAACATTCCTCTCCAATGCTATCTTGGCACAGATCCTGATACACACATAGCTTAATATGGGATTATTTTTTTAAAGAAAAGCCGGTTGATTTTCTTACTGATGTGGTAGGTAATTCATCTTGCTGTGAATCAATGAAATCAGGGCAAAGACAATCTGTACTAGCATAGCTTATCCTCCTCCTTTGTTAATGTGTGTTCCTCATCTGCTTTTGCTGCTTCCCATGAAGCAATTGCGTTAGACCAAAATCTTCCCTGATTCAGGGTAAACAGTCTCCTGCCAATTTGGGAAACATGGAGGTGTCTCATCATGGTGGGGGTCGGTCAGTTCACTTTTCACATACGAGTGCAGTCCAGTGTTTTGTTCCTCTGGCAGAGAGCAGGGTCAATCGTGGGAGCAGTGCAAAAGCCCAAGGGACCCTCTCTTCACTCATGGCAGTCATCCACCCCAGCATAAAGTGGGGGTGAAACACTCCCCCCATGACCCAGTGACAAGGATAGCAATGCTATAACACCAGCCTGTGCTGGGGCGAATGGCCAGACTCCACTGGGACCTGAGAAGTCAGCAGCAAACATGCCGCAAATGTGTTCAAACAGACATTGTCCTGGCTCTAAAATGTACAAAAAAGCAAGACTTTTATGGCATTTGGGCTTTTTCATTTAGTTTGAGTGTCTCTGAAATGGGTGCCATAAATTCACTTTTCCTTGATGCTTTGCCTCACCACAGCAAATTCCCACAGAACTGAGCAGGGTCCTCCGGCTGGTTGGCTTGGGGCTGAGCGAGTCACCTGCTTGGGAAATGTGTCTGCTATGTACGAGGACCTTCTGCTTTCACATGAGGTCAGACAGAAGGAAGAGCAGATCCCTGGTACAGTGGTCCATAACAACCCAGGCAAGCTGGAGATGGAGGCATAAAAGGGTACGGATCTCTAATTCAGGGCAGATTAAAAATACAGTACTGGAAAATGAATGTATTTATAGACTTACCCCACAGCACAAGGATCATATCATCTCACTCAGCAGCGGGATGCATGGGAACATCCATACCCTAGATTTAGGTTTGGTTGTTGCACTTTTAGTGTGGGATTCAGCTTATTTAACTTCTGACGTACACACGTGAGCCAGTCAGACTAAACTCTCTTTACAGTCAATGGAAAGAAATGGGCGCTTCCAAGGCATTGTTTGCCTGATCTACCTATTGTAGAAGATTTTTGCAGGCTGAGACAAATTGAATTTTTAGTGTCTTTCACCTGTGGTGATTGGTGACTGTTCTCTAATCCTCACGAGGTAAAATGCTTGATAGACCTATAGTGAAATTCCAATAAATGCAACCTCCAATAACGTATCCCAGAATATAAGGTAATTTTTACTTTATTGGGCAGCTTCATTCACTAAACAACACTGTTTAGATAATCCCTTGAACATCACCTATCCTGCACCACAAATTAGCACTAAAGGAGCCTGCTGGCAGGGTCATGTCTCTATAAATGAGATCCACACTTGGATATCCCGCACAAATCCCCATCTGCATTGTTCTCACCGCCCAGAAGCACTGCAGGGGCAGTGAGCTCTGCCTACCGAAGAGGCTGAATGTACTTGCCCCTCAGCCTACCACCTGCTCCCACCCCAAAGTCTGACTTTTCACGTATCTGAATTTCAGAAAGCTGTGATGGCATCGCAGCCCATCTCCTCCTGCTGGATCACAGGATGGTGAGGAGCTCCTGATGCTTCTGGTAGATCACCTGCACCCTAAGAGGGCTCTTTTGAAGCGGGTGCAATCAGGGCAACAGAGCAGTGCCGGGGCAAGCTGCCTTACCTACCCCAGCTGTCAGCAGATCGGAGGATCCCCTGACCAGCTATACCTGCGTGGCACATCCTGGGATGGGAGAGAAACCACTGCTCTGCATTATAAATACATTAAGCAAAGGTGGATAGGGAGGGAGCCAGGTGGGAGCTTCATGCTAAAAGCCACAGGACCTGGCAAGTCTGAGGGCTGCAGCTGATGATTTCAGGGAGGAGTTGTGTTTAACATATCCGAGCTGGAAGGACAGGTTAGTCACGCATACGGCCTAAGGCAAGGAAGAGGCAGAGATGAAAGATGGGGAATCCCCAAGAGAAGAGAGATGCAGGCACACACACCCCAATAAAGAAAACCCCAAACTTCACTTTGGGAAGGGCAGCTTGCTCTGGCGTAAGGAGAAGTACATAAACAACTGAACATCCGTGAATTTACCTTTTTCCCTGTATCAACAGCGCGCACATGTTTTTGTCTCCCACTTAACCAGGGCAGCAGGCCCTCACATCTGACACAGCCTAATGCAGGGGTGAGCACGGCTGTGGCAAATGGCCTTTTCCCTGTTATCCTCACTGCTTTTATACTTGCGCATGTGTGTGCAGGGCACAACCCAGAGAGGTTAGGGGTGCTGGCTCACAAACTGAGCAGATGGTACACAGCCCATCAGGCACGTAACTGATCTGCTGAATGATGTTAAACAGTAAATATTACTAATTTTCCTATTGGTTAGGCCACAGTTCCACGGAAAGTTTGAAGGCCACTAGTGACCTGCTGGTCCAAACATTTGGAAATCACTCTTGCAGGAGTCCTCCCCAGGCAATCGTGGGAGACGTTGTCTGTCCTTTGTGGGAGAGAAAAAGCAGGGCTATCATCACCCAAGTAATCTGAAAAGGAGGTGAGTTCAACTAAGCCAAAGTAGAGCTCTGACTCTAACTCATGCCTAGTCATGTTAATTAATCTTAATTTCCATTATGGACATTTCTAGTGCGCTGTCACCTGTGGTACTTTTCTGTACCTTTTCTCTTACCCAGAACTGCACACTAGACTGTCTAATATCATGAAACTGCTGACTCTGCCTTGGAGTAACCACCTGACACAGGGTAGTAACTTCTAGGCAGCTTATACACCATAATATATCATTTAAGAAAAACTCATTTGTCAGCCTATATCGCTGATATAGGATTTCCATGCTTGTAGCATACTTTTGTTTTCTACACACCAGGTAGACAGACAAGCCAAGAAGAGACTGAGAGTTTGGGCTGGCTCTGTAGTGAAGACCTGTCCTACTCATGCAGAAACATTATCCGAATCATAGAGGATCAGGAAAACCAGCTACAGGCTTCCTGTATTTCTGTCTGAAGCAATCACAGTTACACAACTCATAATTGAGTTTACTGCACTTAACTCTCTGTTCTTTATTACAGTGTTGACTAATGAAGTCTTACTTTAGAATAAAACCCCGCTTCTGGTGACATTGGGGTGTTAACATAATTATTCATTGTCTGTGTATTGTGCTTGTGCCAACGCTAAAGAGCAGATGTTAATAGTGAAATCTGAAGAGTTTATTATAAGCAAAAATAATTAGCTTCCTGTTCTGTAGGAGCAAGTCTGTTGTCCACCAGACTAATTAGAACATCCGTCAGTCTTGTGTCATGTTGTAACCAGATCTCGGAAATGTTATTTTTTACGTTTCGAAGGCCTGACAATGAGGCAACTCATCTGGATATCATATGAAAAGCCTGACTGCTTCCATTTATCTCTGTACCACCTTATTCACTGAAGTCTCATACATCTAAGATGCTGCTATAATATCTTTTGTCCTTGTTACTGTTATATGCTACAATTATATCGACATTTTATTTTTATTTCTGTAGAGTCTACAAGCTCCTGTCCACATAGACAGAAAAAAAAAAAAAAAAAATCTAAATTCCAGGGAAACTTGAAGCTGAAGTCCAAAACAACAAAAGCAGATAGAGTGCACTTTAGAAAAGATAAGAATAGATTGTAAAGACACCAAGGAGAACAAAGAGAATGACCAAACATCTGAGAAGAGACATGGTAACCATTCTCAAGCACATGAAAGCTTGCTGCAAATAACAAAGGAATTCATCTTCTTTCCAGTATTCATAGTAGATAGGACAAGATTTAACCTGCAGCAATGAAGATTTCATTGAAACATGAAGAAAAACTTTCTAACTCCAAGGACAGTGAAGCAGTAGAATAGACTTTCTAGGAAGACTGCAGATAATGTTTTCTCTGAGCAAGTTAGACATCTGCCATCACTGTGGATGCTGCCATGGGATAAGATTAGGTGACCCTCGAAGGTTCCTTCTGCTTTGTGTCTGTATGGGATAGCTGGGCAGGCTGTGAAGGCAGTGAAACAGACATATTCTGAGATGATGGGTGAGGGTCAGAAGAGCAGTAGAGTTGTCTAGTGTCACTAGGACAGGAGCTGGCAGGAGGCCCTAGTCACAACATGTCAGGAGAACTTAGGTGACAGCAAAGGCCCACAGGACCTACGGTAGGACCAGATTTGGGGCTTGGGGGTGGTTCTAAAAGGCAATTTAAAGAATCTATATTGTAAAATAATTTGAGTCCACAGGCTATGATTGAAAAGTGGGCCTTTATCTGACTATGGTGCTATGCAAACACACAAAAGCAAGCTAGTTACTGCCAGAGATGGTCCACATCCAATTTCTTCAGTACCAGGCTGCTGAGAGCCAATCACCCTCATATGAAGCATTATCTGGAAAGCACAATGGTTAATGGGTAATGGTGACTTATTTTTCTAACCAGCTCTCCGCTCACACAGGAATCTTTATATTTGGCAAGTAAAAATTCAGCTTAAAATACCCAGGGAAAGCTCTGTTACTGCAAAACGTGCCATATGAAGTATGGAGGAGGGGAGCGGGGCCAGGCACCCAGATATTTTGACGTGTACTCTGCTCTCCACAGAGCTGCCAGCTCCTAGGCTGAAACATCACCCAATCTTTTACTACATCTGCTGGAAAAGGCAGGCCAAAAAGAGCAGACCAGTTCATACGAATCTCTCCTCAGGTCTGTGTTGTGCAATGCTGGTTTCTGTTCCTCTTCTTGCAACTATAAGCTGCAACTGCTGCTTCAGGGATTCTACAAAGGGTGCAGTTTATGTAATATCCATTTAGAAATGACAAAGCTTTCCTTTCTGGGCCTTTCATGTAGTAGTCCACCCACATGCAGGCGGTGCACACAAATGACGTATCACCCGGGGGCTGAGACTTACTGCAGAAATTGATAGTAAGCCGTTGTTATTCTAATTATGTGGCCGTCTTCCTTAATTAAAGCTATGCCACAGGTCATTTACCCTGGTGCAGAGTCCATGAGCATTAATCCTGGCAGTGTTTTGGAATCACAGAGTTCTCATTAGCATAGGATTGGCTGTGAGGGAAGTATAATCATCTGAAACCCTTTACAAAGGAATGTAAATTAGCATCCATGCCTCCCGTGTACTATTGACATAGTGAATTATTTTACTGACTAGAAATGAAAATGAGCACGGAGCAATGACATTCATATTTGCAGCTCAGGCTGTACTCTGTTTGCAGTGGGGATTTGTGTGTGTGTCTCTATCCACAGCCAGAAACTCCAATTATCATCTCTGATGGCTCACCAGCTCTTGAAGCTCACGCTCCGCCCCATGCAAAGCACTGCAATTTGTTTACACTGAAGTAATGACTGAGAATAAAAAATAGACTTTATAATGCCTTATTAATCTTGGTGTGCTTCACTCAGAAGCATGGAGTCCCATATTAGGACTGGATTTAGGTTTGGGAGTGGCTTCTGAACCCCCTTCTAATAATGGGAATAACTCTCTAACTTGTCTAATCAAGCAATGTTCGAACTTTGTTTGGTCACAAACCACACTTCAGGATAGATCTTTGGTTTTGCAAAGACTGAAACAGGCCGCAAGAAGAGAAAAAATGGCTGTTTTTAATCAAGTACCTCAGCACTCATTCCACGTATCAACAAGGACATCACCCACAGCTAATCAAAAAACCATCCCTCCAAGGAGGCAAGCTAACAGTGATCGCCCATGCTAGAGCCAAAGAAAGGGACACCACACCCAGGAACAGAAGCCAGATGTTTTGACCACTGGTCCCCTATTCCATATATCCCACGCCATTGCTTTTGCATTATGTGATTTTACCAGCACAGAAATAATAGATGCAGTTTTATAATAGCAATTGTTCTTCCAAACAGTCAAGTTCTTTACTTGGAATAATAACTTCCCTGGCATAGTTCCCATCCTGTTCAAAAGCCAAGCAATGGTCACGGCTAATAGCCAACCATGGTCAACAGTATATAGCCACCCCCATGGCTATAATTTTGGAAATTCATTTTCAGAACAAAGGCTTATGCTCCTAATGGTAAAATACAGTCAGGACATTGAGCTGTGATACAAATTAATATAATATTTTGCTGGCATGTATCAAAAAGCTATGTTGTTCTACACAGATATAGTCAGAGTAGTTCTTAAAGTGGGCAAAGTCAGGGAGTGGCAGGATAAGTCCTGTTTTCCTCAGAGTTAAAGAGATTGGTTCTGAGGTGTGACCCTTCTGGTGGTATTTACTGGAAGAAGGAAAAAAAAAAACACAACTAAAGAAGAGGAAATTGTACATTAGAAATGACCAGAAATAGCTATTGATCTTAAGGGCTGCTTTTAGACTAGGATAAAGCAGTCTGCAGCAAAGCTATTTCACTTCTTTTTAATTTATATTATGATATTGATAGGATTACCAGTAGCACAGTATCCAAGTAGTTCACAGTACAGAGGTGTTATTACCAACATCATAATTTTACGGATGAAGAAATGAGAGTCCAAATTCTCAAAGCTATTAAAGTACACAAGTAAGGTGTCTTGACAAAGTGACTCACACTATGGTGGGTCAGGAAATCAAATTCAGATTTCTCACTCCCTCAGCAGCACTCAGATAACTCGTCCAAAGTCTCCTTTCAGTGGGATGGTTTTGCTTTTGTTACAATATAAAATAATTTTAACTGAGACCATATGATGTTACTGAGTCCTATCCTGTACGAATTTCAGAACTGTTCAATCTCACTTTCACTCTGAGGAAAGTAACATGTATTCTTTTGAACATTCAAAGTGATTTCATCTGTGTGTGTTTGCTAACAACTCACAACTAATTTCTTTTCCCAGGTATATCACTGCTTTTAGCAGCCATTTGCTCCTGGTCTGCAGTCTTCATCACGCGGTAATTCAAAACCGGCATATTGGCATCAGAATTGTTTGATCTTCAGGGTGAGAGGACAATAAAGGTGGTGGTCACTTCCACAGAGGAGCTGAATCGACAGGATAGAAGGCCTGGAGCTGACAAAAACACTCCTTACTCAGCCAGGAGTTGAATGTTGTTTGCATCCCATGGTTCTAAGGCATTTAATCTGTTTTCTGTTTCTTTTGCTGGGGGGAAAAAAAAAAGGTTGGGACATTAGTTAACAAAAAATGAAGACTGGGCCATAGAGTAGTTTTGGGAGGCAAAAATTCAAACACTCCCTCCTGCTGTCTATAATTGAACTTTCGCCCCTGATTAGACATCAAAAAAACTTGTAAGCCGCAAAGTCTTGTCCAAAAAATGTGAAAGCAAAGGAAGGAATCCCATTGTTTTTAATGGCCTGCTAATATGACTGTGAGGTGGGTAGGCAGCAGTTGCTGGTTTTAGTCTATGGAGTTAACAAATGTGGCAAAGTTGTGGCAGCAGAACCTTTGGCAAGGGGGAGCACCTAAGTCAATCATTCATGCTCAAGACCACAGTACAAGATGTGATTCATCAGATGGGGCTGAGAGATGGCCAATGTCACTGCAAGTCCATTCTCTATCATCTTTGAGAGCTCATGGTAATCAGGGGAGGTTCCTGCTGATTGGAAAGAGGCAAATGTCACAAATGTGTTCTTGAAGAAAGCCAAAAAGGAGGATCCAGGGAATTACAAGCCACTAGGTCTCACCTTTCAGTCCCTAGAAAAGTTATGGAGAACATTTCCAGGCATACAAAGGATAAGAGGGAACAGCCAGCATGGATTTACCAAGGGCAGATCATGCCTCACCCACCTGGTTTTCCTCTACGATGAGATGATTGGCTCAGCGGACAATGAGAGAACAGCGGATGTTGACTTTAAGAAGACTTTTAACACATTCACCTGTAGTATCCTTCCAGACAAATTGGTCAGATATTTACTGCATAAGGTGTGCTAAAATTTGGCTGGACCTCTGGGTTGAAAGGCTTGTGAAGAGCAGCAGTACAAAGTCCAGCTGGCAGACAGGTAGATGGAACAATGGTGCCCCTCTGGGCTAGACAGCACTCTTGAGGGTCTTTATCAATGACCTGAATGATAGGATGGAGTGCACTCTCAGCAAATTCATGGGTGATACCAAATTAGGGAGAGCATATGATAAGCTGGAGGGCAGAGCCGCTGTTCGGAAGGAGAACAGCAGGATGGAGAAATGAGCTGACAAGAACCACAAACTTCAACAAAGGCAAAAGCAAAGTGCTGCATCTGGGACAGAATAACTCCATGCACCAGTATAGGCTGAGGGTCAACTGGATAGACAGCAACTTTGCAAAGAAGGATTTGGGTGATTCATTGGGAAGCAGGTTGAATGTCAGCCAACAGTGTGCCCTTAAAGAGATTTAGCCACATACTGGGCTTTGTCAACAAAAGAGTAGCCAGCAGGTCAGCGGCAGTGATCACTACCCTTGGTTCAGAACCTGGTGAAACCACACCTAGAGTATTGCTTCCAGATTTGGACATGTGAGAGTGAGCCCAGAGGAGGGCAACCAAGATGGTCAGGGGGCTGGAGCACATGGCATATGAAAAAAGTCTGAGCTTTGTTGAGGCGAAATGACGGTTACGGTTGACTACAACTCCCCAAGGGGAAGGGATAGAGAAGACTTTCTTCTCAGAGCTGCACAAAACCAGCAAAAAGACACGCTGCAACGTGTTACATTCTGACTACGAGTCAGCAAAAAAAAATCATTCTGGGGGTGGCAAAATATTGGCATAAGTGCCCCAGAGGCGCTGTGATACCTCCACCTTTGGAGATACCTGAAACTTGACTGGACACAGCTTTGAGCAACCTTATGTAGCTGGTGCTGCTTTGAGCAGCAGGTTGGACCTGGTGAGGTCACTTTCAACCCAAATTATCCCATGACTCTGCAATTCCAGGTGAACCCAATGACTTGCATTGGACTTTTGAGAAGATAGCAAGTCCTAACCTGAAAATTTAAGAAGACAGAAAATCCATTTCTACTATTACTGCTGGGTTTCAGCCACAGTATTAGAAGTGAGCTCTTCCTCCCATCTCAAATTGCCTTCTCAGTTGTGATATGTGAAAGAAATAATGACTGTGCAGAAATCAGAGATAACAGATTCTTCCTTTTTTTACAGTAAACCCCTGCCAAAAAGCAGATGTTCATTGTACTGTGCCTTATTAGAACTGCTGTCTATGCTCTCATCAATTTGTATCACTTGTCATTAACTCCTGGAAGGGTCCTCAGGCCACATCCACCTTTTTATGAAGTGCTGGCACAACCCCTAATATAGTCTCAAATGGGGCCCCCGGTCATGGTAGCAACACAAATGCAAAGCAATCCTAAAAAAAACACAGTACACACAAATGGCTTTTCCTCTCCTCAGTAATTGTGGACAGACAGGTAAGTCATTCCCTCGCCCTCTGTTTTCAGTTGGGAGGAAGCCCTTGAGATGCAGGATACAAGGGCAGAAAGGACAAATGTTTCATTACCAGCGAGCTGCTTGGGTGTGGGAGGGGACCCCACACCTTCCCTGTGGAGAGCTGGAGCATGAGGAGGGCAGGAAGCCTTCCGGTGGACACAGCTGGCTGTTGCTCCCCAACATTTGCATGGGGATCCCTGTGCAAGCGAAGCTTTTGCAGCCAGTTGTTTTTTTCATACCGGCACCACAGCATGCAAGGACTTTGGCCCCTGCTTTCATTTTGCTCAGACCACACAGCAAAAGGGCAGCTGTTTTCCAAAATGAAGTGTTATGGGGCTGCATCTATGTTTGACCTTTCTTCCCCTGCCTTCATCTTCTACCCAACAAGCCAGGGCAGATGAGGGGTGTCAATAGGCGCAGTGCTGTTTCAGATACGGTGTGATGCATCACAAGGAGGATGTCCCCGCTGGGATGTCAAGCTGAAGGCTAGTCAAAAGTTAGACGAGGCTTCATTTAGCTTTTCTGTCAGTGAGGAACAAGGAGTGCAGCTGGTGGGTCTTCTTCTGCCACAGAAAGGGGAGAGTAAGGGATGGTTGCTCCTGGGAGCTCCATGGGGCATGAGGGGTCGTGCGAGGAGAGGCTGCTTCTCCTTCCAGGTGCAAACGCAGCTTTCACCACCACAGCCTTGGCCATGGCCACAGCCACAATGGGCCACCTGGCTCTGCAGCCTTGGCAAAGCCATGATGGGCCATTTTGCAGGTCTGGCCACCAACTGCCCTCAGCAGCTGCCTGATTTGCCTGTGCACTACAACAATTGCGGAAGAAAATGCCCGGGATCAAGAGGGAAAGCATCCAAACCCGAGCTGACACAGCTCATTTAGGCTTGGCAGGACAACTCTCAGGGAGCAGCCCTTCTGGATTCAAAGCCAGTGAAAGGATGGGACTGGCAAAAAGACTCTCTGCTGCCTTTATTTCTTTAGAAAAGCCTTGTTTGTCGTGCCACCAGTCTTGGGGAAAGCGCCTTTGAGGGATGAAGGGCAGAGCTACAAGAACTTGACTCTGGTCTGGAGGGGAGAGGGAAAGCAGGCCACAGTCTATTTGTTTTGTGTTGTTTTTTTATTTCTTAAAACACATAAGTCAGAGAAAACAAGGTATGTTATTGTACAGCAGGGATGTGCAGCCATGGACACCCATACATGCCCGTGGGGAGTCCATCCAGCTCATGACCGCTGGGGTCAGCCTGGCCCAGTCCACCTTTAACTCGCTGAAACTGAGAGCAAAAACAATTAAAACATTGCGGTTGATCTTCATGCGAGGTTCCCACAGATTATGTAAGGCTACGGACTTCAGTGGGATTTAGGTACCCTATATAACTTTGGGAGGCTGGGCTGGAGGGTCTCCCCACATGCTGTAGCTCTGAGTCCCTCCTCCAAGCACCGTGTCTGACTTAAAGCTGTTGATTACTGGGGGGTGTGTGTGTGTGTGTCATATATCAAGTCATCTGGCAACAAAAAATACACATTCCTCAGGCTTCTAGCTCTGACTGTCAACCACAAAACTCTCTTCTTCAAATGTATGTAAACTAAAACCATTTTGCTACCAAAGAACTGTCAAACCCTCCTCCCTCTCGCTTGAAGCGCTTACAGTCCTTTGTTTAACAATGCACAAGCGGTGAGCTAGACTGTAGGAGCAAGCGAGCTCTCCAAAATGGCAAAACGTCATGCCTGACTGACTTCTCCAAAACACACACAGAAATGAGGACAGAAATTGCAGTTCCGGGCTGGGAAAGGTGGAGGAGGGAAGTGGCTCCACCAGGCAAAGCAGAGAGAGTGGCCACACAGAAACTGGTAAAGCTGGGAGACTTCCAGTTCCTGAAGCTGGAGGCACATACCGTGACCAGGGTGAGATGGAAGTGCACGCCTGCAGTCGTTCCTGTCACCTCAGTCTCCTCTGGAAAGGAGATGTGGCATCCTGCAAGTGGGTCCCTAGTCTGCAGCATGTGGGGGCCAGGATGCCGGCATGTCTTCCTACATCGCCCCAGGTAGCCCCACACCAACCACAGCAGGGCCCAGATGGGGACTGGGAGGACTATTGGGATGATGCGTGGTCAAAAAAATCAAGGAACTGAACTAATGGAAAGTGCAGATCCCATTTCTGTTTGACAGGACTTGAAATGTTTCCTTTTTTACCAGTTTATTTTTATATCCTTCCTAAAACTTATTAAATTAGCTTAAAAACATAACTGCTAGTCATCAAATACCCAGATTTCCAGGTAAAAAAAATTAGCCATAATTTTCAGAACGCGAAAATAGACATGATTTAGATACTGACTTGTATAAAGCCATTTTCTAGAAATATTGTTTGGAGTGGGGCAAACAGTAAACGCTGAATTATTTTGAAGTTGAAAACTTTTGCTGCTAAGTTTCATTTTCAACAACAGCAACAAAAAGACAAAGCTGCTGAGAACATTTTAATATTGAATCATTTGAACATCTGGAGGCACAAATATCATTTCAAAAACAAAAACAAGACAGGAGGGGGGAAAAAAAAAACAAATCAAAACGCTTCCTACCAAGTCGAAATGCTGTAAATGATGAAAAACCCCTTGGTGATTAGTGCCGTGTTTGGACACAACCCCGAATGGCACAGCAGCAGTTTGAGTAATTAACCCACCCTTCACAGCCCCCCGTGCTGCAACTTGTGTGCAGAGCCCTTTGACTTTCGGGGCTGTTTTTTTGGCGAAATGCTCTTTTTTTGGGGGGTGTGTGGGTGTGTGTGTCGCTAGCCGAGGTGTGGGGTCACCTCAGAGCAGCCCTGTGATAGTACCCGGGCAGCCATGGGTGATGTCCCCGGGTGGGTGATGTCTCTGGATGCGTGCGGTCCCCGGGCAGCTGTGGGCACTGTCCCTGGGTGGGTGCAGGTGCTGTCTCCAGGTGGGTGTGGGTGTTGTCCCTAGGCAGCCATGGGCACTGTCCCCGTGTGGCCGTGGGTGATGTCCCCGGGTGGGTGACGTCTCCAGGCG
>VZSZ01004226.1:216698-255394 GCA_013398815.1 Ibidorhyncha struthersii
CTGGGCGGACGGTGCCGCTCAGCGGTGCCGCGCCGGCACTGCAGGCTCGGCGGGGTGAAGCCCCTGCCCCGGCAGCCTCCCCGGCTCCCCACGAAGGGAAGAGCGAACTGTTGGGAGGTGAAATGACGGGTGTTGTCTCCCGACGGGGCGGGGGGAGGGGGGGTCCAGCATGGCCGGGCTCAAAGGATGTATCTGAGCAGCGGCACTGAAGGTGGCAGGGGCTGGCTCAGGGCTGGGGTGGGTCTTACTCCTTACGATGGGGCCCAAGCTGAGATTGCAGCATCCGAAAAATCCAGGCCTGAAAGGACTCATTGTGGGACCCCATAAGTCAACCAAAAAATACCCTCCGGAGCAGTGAGGACCCCGTGTTGCGGACGATCCCAGTCAGCTAAGAACCGGGTGCAATTAAATGAAAATTCCTCTCCTTTTTCTATCGTGCCAGATGATCCAAGGATTCTGAATGAGGATGTTTATAAGAAGCCTTGTTTTGTAAACCGGGGACTAGCAAACCCTTATGTTGTGCTGCAGCTGCTATTTACGGTGCATATTTAAGGAGGTATTTCAGTAAGAGACCAAGAGGGGCCAGAGACAAGAGGATGCAGTTCAAGGCCCTGTTCCCAGCTCGCCTAGAGGACTGGAGCAGACAAGTCCCCCTCTCCAGCCCCTCGTGTCCCTTACCTGTCTCCACTGGGCCCCCTCTGCTGTTCCTGACACGCTGGAGCAGTGCCTAGCGCAGAGGGACATCTAGCTAGTCGCTGCCATTGCACAGACGATAATAGGAATAACGCGAACAGATGGCAGGTCCGAAGGGGAGCCGCTGCCACTGATGCAGGCTGGCGGACAAACATTCCAGCTCCGGCAGCTGGAACAACGGTGGCGCAAATGAAACATGAACAATTTCCTCCCTGCCAGCAAAGAAAATAGCTCCAGGGAGAACCCAGCGAGAATAATTGTCAACCTCCTCTAGGTATCATGGGAACAGAGGCCATTCAGTAATCCCGGAGTAAACAACAGCTTCTTATTTTTAATACAGAATAAAACCCCAAGAATCTAAGAGCAGGTACTGTACAACTGCTGAATTAGCTGCTCCAGTGCCCACCCCCTCCTGACCTTTCACTGAAAATCATTTAAGGGAGGCACGCAGGAGTTTTACTGTAACCGAAATGGGCTCATAACAGAGGGTGAATCGCTTGTCACAGAACGATGCAGATACGACAAATGCTTCACATTCTTCCTGCTCCCTTCTTCGAAGAAAATGCTGATCATCACAGCAGTGAAATTCCTCCCAGCTCCAGCCACTCTCCTGGGACTCAGCCAGGTCTCTCTTTCTGTCTTCAGATGCCTTTTTTATTTCTTTCAGCCGCTGTAAAAATACACTGCAGCCTTACAACATGTACTGCAGACCCACCAGTGTGCCCCCCGCAACTTTTGGTAGCAGCAAGCAGGGTTGCTACTGGCATTCACAACAACATGAACGGGTTATCTCCCCTGATATCCAAAGAGCTAGACCTATGCAGAAGCCCCGTAATCCTCAATGAAGTCAAAATCCTGTAAATACCTGCCGGTAATTCATAATGATATACCCATGACTGGTGCTATTTAGTTCAGTGGGACTGTTCCTCGCAGAGGGAACTGTGTCAGACCAGCAGAATAGCTGTACTCAGCTATAGCAAGTCTGTCACACCCGGGCTTTCCAACAGCAGCTAATTATGGATACAAAGGGAATAATAAAAGACTAGGGTAGGTAGGCCTCCCTGATGCGTTCTCCCTGTTTCCAGTAACATCCCATGCCGCTGGTGCAGTACCTGGCTTTTTGGCCGCTAACACAGGGAATGTCTTTTTACCTCCTGAGGAATTCAGCAGATACCCCTGTCCTCATCCTAGCAGGACTCCTTCCGAGCAGAGTTCTCAAGCTCTACCATCATCATTTTATGCCACAGCCTCTACTTCACCTGTACACGCAGATTAGCCTGTTTAAGAGGTTTCTCTGCAACACAGGGTTGGTATATGGGTAGTGCAGTAAGTATATGGCTACCGGCTTTTCCTATCTGCAGCAACCCACTGAGTAACACACCTCTGATATAAGAAAACTGATGAATACAAAACTGACGTGAACACACACACTGGAATGAACACAGCTGTTGTTTAAAAAAGAAATCACAAAATTCTATATGCAGGGCTTGGAGGGCAATCGCTTTTCATACCCTGCAGCTTGGTGCAGGCACAGACCAAGAGAAGTTAATGAGAGGCCTGCTCAGCCCTTATCACCCTTTTTTCTTTTCCTTTCCCTTACCTGGTCCTCGCTCCCCCTCGCCTCCGCCAGTAAACCCTACTCTCATTTCCTCAGACACGGACACAGAAAAAATAACACGGGTAGGAAGCATGTTTTCCTCCGCTAGGTTATTTGTACCCAGGAAGCCCGCTCCAAAATGAATTCTCCAGCCAGTATCTCTCATCCAACCTCAGCAGTGGAAAAAGCCCCAGAGGGAGACGCGAAACACAGGTGATCCCTCTAAACCCTGTTTGTTTTTTTTCTTCCTCCATCTGATTCAGGGGGGAGCAAAAAAAAATCTGCACATTCCTGTAACGGCAAATAATAACTAGAAAGCCTCTGGCGTTTCTCAGGGAAAGACCTTAATATATTTTGCCAGGAAGGTTGGTTGAACACTGCTGCAGCTTCGTAACCCTTCATTTCTGCACGCCAGGAGTCCNGGCTAGCCAGGATTTTGGCTCTTGTCCTCCCTGTGATGGGGAGGATTTGGTTTCCATAGCAGCAATGGCGTGATGTTTCCCCCCCATCTCCCCGCTCCCTCCCCAGGACTTGCGTTCCGCAATTGCACGGGAGTTTTATTTCACCGCAAGGCTTTACATTTTCCTGCTGCACGCTTTCGCCGTGCTCCGGCAGGTCTGCCTTTCGCTGTCGTCGGTTTGGGGAGCGAGGGGGGAGCCCTGGGGATGCCGTGCGAGCATCGCTCTCGCCTCCCTCTCCCTCTTAACACCGCTCCACAAAAGACGCAGTGTTCCCTGTCCCCAACTGACTCGTCTTCGCCGAGGTCCCCCTTTTTCCTCGCTTGTCTCCAGCAATCAGCTCACGCATGCCTGGCTTTCCATAACAGAGCGGAGCTGTGTGCGAGTGCCAGGCGCCCGCACAAAGCCGGAGCGCTGCTCGCAGAGGAAATGTCAATACAGGAACACCAGGCTATTTACAAAACCCCTCTTTATCCTGCGGTGGAGATGCTTGTAGCTGTGAAAACAGTCGTACCTGTATACATCCCCCTTTTGATTTTACCCACATGAAATGTAGGGAACATCTCGTTTCTCTCGTGTCAGAGAAGGACTTTTTTTTTCCCCCCCAGCACAAAAGAGAGGAAAACACACTCAGGAATAGGGTGGTGTAACTGCAAACCACACCAACTATTCTGGGGACTCGTAGGAGGATCTGGAAAGCAAAGCCGATTCATTTTTGCAGCTGATCTGTCTTCAAAACAAGGGCTCCTTTAGTTTTACACATTTGACATTTGCCTGCTTCACAATCACCGGACCAAACTCTGTTCTTATTAATGCCATAAAATGTTTTCTCCTTCAGCACAGAGTTCACGCAGAGAAGAGGCCAAATCCTCTCTGATTTTGGCAGGTGTCCCGAGACATGGGTGCACGGTATGTCGTGCACAAGTGCTGATGCTACCTGTGCTCTGGGAGACCCCAACCCACGTATCCAGGGCAGATGCACCCCCAGGAGTCCCGCTGGCAGGCGGGATAGGGGATCTGGGGCTCAGCGCTGCATAGACGCAGTCCCCAGCTTTTAGATGACAGCTGGCGCTGGTCCTACCAACAGAGAGGCCTGAGCTAAGGCGTACATTTTTTGGTGCAGCCTAACCAGGTAGGGAGCAAAGGACGTGGAGCCCAGTGCAGGGTAGTGTCTTGGCTTCTCGTGGAGGTCCCAGCCCATCCACCAGTGGGAAGTGCACAGTTTGGTATCCACCCAGGGTGAAATACTGGTCAAGACTATTCTGGCCGCTCCTAACAGCTTGTTCTGATGCTTCGGGCAAGTTAACTTCTCTTCACCTAGGAGAAAAAAAGTTCACTTATTGGCATAAAGATGTTTTTCACCACTCAGAGGTGTTATTTATAGTCACTAATGTTTCTAAGCACCTTAAGACAAGTAGTTTTATCCTTACTTTTAGTAATGCTGTTGGACTGATGTGGTGGAAGAGCCCCAAAGGCTGCACTCACGAATCAAGACCTCCTTGTGGCAAGCTATGCTGAGATAAATTTGACCACAAAAATCCCATTAATTTCCATATGTCATTGAATTCTCCAGTCATCTTGGAAGAGCCTCTTGCTGGAGCACAACATCTGTTCTGGCTCAGAAAGACGGTAGTAAACATCACATCTTAATTAAAACTGTGTGTACAGTTGCGGGAGACATACTAGTACCTCCTAGAAAAGAAGGATTTTAATGGCTCTGCTCCCAGGTGCTGACAAGAAATGCCTGTTATTCTCATTGTCTTGGTGAATGCTGAATCTCCGTCTCCCAAAGTGTCCCATGGCTGCAGAAAATAAACTTACTCTTCACAACCAGCTTGGTAAGAAAGCCCCTCTAAGCAGCATTTCAGAGGTAACAGATGTAGGTCACACATTCAGCATGATATCTGTTAGGTAAAGCGACTTACACTCTACCCTTCTTTTCATTCCACTGGAAATATATCTTTAAATATAATGACTTTTTTTAACCATGCACAAATCAGGGCGATCCTTCTACATTAGCTGTTACGTTCTCAGTCAGGCTCACAAATTGACTGCCATGCAAATACTTCATATTCTCAGTTTCCCTTTCTGGCAGACCTGCTAGCAGGACTAACACAGGGATCATCTCACTTGATTTTGAATACAACAGCTTCAAAACCTCTTTTCAGCATTTGACCCTCACTTGGGCACTGTGAGTTTCCCAAAAAGTAGAACGTCATGAGAACTCCATTCCAAAACTTTTTTTGTTTGAATGAGACTGAAACCAAACTGGAAACTCCTCAGAGGATGCACCATCTCACACAAATTGTTAAAACGTCAGTTTTAGTTGAATTTGTTCAAGAAAAGGACCTTTGCAGAAAAGGACCTTTGCAGAAAAGGACCTTCAGGATCTATCATGATATACACCTCAAAAAAGTATATTCAGAATATCTGAGAATATGAGTTTCACTGAACATCTGCTGAAGGCTTCCATGGTTCCAGTGTCCTACCAAGTTCCGCTGAGGCCAAGCAGCCTATGAGTTCTGGATCCCCATTGCCAAAATGTCTTTTCAGGAGGTAAAATAGGTTTTGTTCTTTTTATCTAAATGCAGTTGTCTGCTGTGTAGGTGCCCCCACCTGAGCCGGGTGGCTTAGACTCCTTTTGTAGCCAATGGAAAGAAACAGGCCCTTCTAGGTGCAATTCATCAGACCGAAATAGTTTAGGATGAAATGAGGAGCACCCAGTTTCTCTCTACTGATTATAAAGGAGGTCTTGGTTAACTAAATCAAGTGGAAATGTCAGTATTTCGTCGGAAGTCAAGGAGACACAGAATGATTTAGGCTAGCCTGGAGCTCCAACGCACACTCAGAGCAGGGGTCACTTCAAAGTTAGATCAGGTTGCTGAGGTCCTTGTCCAGTTGAGTTTTGAAACACCCACAGCTGGAGATTTCATTGTCTCTCTTGGCAATACCCTCACAGGTATGGAAAAAAGATCCTTAGATGCAATCAGAATTTCCCTTGGTACAACTGCTAACTGCTGCCTCTTGTCCTTTTACTGTGCAGCACGAAATCCTTTCACTCGGGGTTAGTCTGGCTCTGTCTTTCACTATAATCCTCTGTTAGGGAGGGCTATAAAGGCGGGAGTAAATCCCATCCCCATCCTTGGTTCCGTGGTCATGGGGCAACGATTGACTGTGTATTCTTTGAAAACTCAGAAAACCCCAGGATGTTTCAGATTAAATACTGCATGCTTGAATGCTGGGATCTTCCAGAAAAGCTTTTTTCTCCATCAGAAAATTTCTATCTGGCACTAGTGCTGAATTGGGAAGATTTACGCTAGGCCGCTAATTTATTTTCTATTTCGGGTTCATCCTTCCTTTCATAGCTGAGCTGGATTTACACCTCTTGGTATAATCTGATGTCAGTACAAGCATGTGTTTTGCTGTTGGAGGCATAGCACAAAGGCTGTCCCGCAATCCGGGATACAACTCTTTCCTTGTAGGTCTTTCAGTCTATATAAAGCACAGCAGAACGGAGTACAACGCAGATAGAAAGAGCACATAGGTCACAACTGCACGGCAATGTGGCTGTGTAGTGAATCCCATGAATGAACTCGTGGGTTTTAAGTTACAGCCTGTTTTGATTAATTCTGTTTCTTTTCTTCTTCTTCTAGCAGTTTTGTGATCTGCTTGTTGTTTTAAAGAAAACTAATAAACAAATAAAACCAACGCAAAACTCATCCTATTTTATTCCTGTTTCTGTTAGGTAACTTAGTAGGATAGTACAGTAAATCAGCCCTACAAGATAAATATAAAAAAGCCAATGTTCAATCAATTTTTGTTTTCTAATGGGAAGTGTTGACATAAATGCTGACCATAATTAAGAGTTCATTCTGGAGCTGTTGTGCCTTTGCTGAAGGCAAATGAATGATGGCATAGCCTCACATTCAGGAAGTCCGGAATTGCAAAAATGAAGTGGATAGAACTAATCAAAAATTCAGAAGCTCGGTGATTTGTGTCCTTGCAAAAGCCTAGGCAGATCATTTCATAGGGCTTTATTTTTAAAAGAAAATAGGAGCTGCATAAATATGTAAATGAGACATCCAAGAATGAGCAAGTGGGAGAAATATTATTGCTATTTGTCTGGCTGGCCTGATATATATATTAACAAAAACAAGCTCGGAGTTGTACATGGCTCTTGTGTGCATTTTTAAACACAGATGCATAGCTGCAAGTGTGTGCCTGTGCATGTAAATAAGTGATAAAAATATGGGTGGAAGCATATGCATTCAAATGAGTTGGCACCTCTATTCAAAGCGCAGAGAAATCTGTATGTCCCATGATTTCTCTTTAAATTCCAAGAATCTTTCTTCTTGGACTTGTCTGCATAATCTCAAGCACAAAACAAACTCTTCTGAGATACTGGAGACCTTCAACTTCATTGCTATGTTTCACATTTTCTGCCAGTAATTCTATGTTCCCTCTTAAAATATTTCCCATGTGAGGCTTTCATATACTGATCTTACCATCACATTCTTCCACAACAGTACTAATGCTTGTTTTCATTCAGGATTAATTTCTTGTATTAAGAAACTATGGTAATCAGTACGGAGTAGAGTTTGGCCTCTTGAAGATGTCCCCCTATAGACTGATGAAATTATAGTTTTTCCAGGTCCAGCTCATAGAGAACCCTTCAAAATCCAGGTCTAGTTCCCTGTGTGGCTTGAATTGTACCATCAGCATCACCAGTGACAACCAGTATCATCTCAGTTTATACCAGATATACTGAAAAAATTGGAATTTAATACTAGATAAAGGAGAGCGAAGACTGCAATGCACATCATTAAAGAAAGAAATAACAAGAGAAAGGCCATGGGAGATTTCTTTGTTACCACTTGCTGCAAAAAATGAGCACTCTGAAAACATTAAGGAAATGTAACAGAGCAATGTACTAGAGTTTCTGGTAAGAAAAGATCAGAACCACTGGCAATGCTCAACTGCGATTAAAATACTGTAATCATTACTGTCAGTTCTGCAGGCCAAAATGTGAAAACAGTCATGTACAGGGACACTGAAGGACTAATTGGTTTAATTTGACCTAACAGATAGGAATACTGAGGACATTGTAAAACTAAAATGGAAGAAATATCAGAGTACTTTACAAACAAAGAAGTAGATTGAATTAAAAGCTAAATATTGATCTGGACATGCAGGTGACAGGAAATGAAGGAAGCTTCTTTCATTAAATTAAGACTATGAAGCAATTTCCCAAGTAGTTCCAGTGCAGCAGTCCTACAGTATAAGTGATAAATCAGGGTAAGCTTTCATCAGAATCTCATCTCTAATAGTCAGCTCAGTCTGTGAATCCTCCTGGATTACCTCTGAGGGCACAAACGAGTGTTTAACAGGGATCTTATTTTACAAGCATACAAGTTCTCTCCTTCTTCCATAGGTCACTAGCCAAACTCAGGGTGATAGTATCCAGAAGGTGGCTTTTGTCTTATAATTCACACTTCATTTCGCAGCTTCCCCTCCTCCCGTCCTTTTACAAGTCCCTCATGGCCATCAGTCTAATTAGGTCACCCATGGAAAGTGATGAACTCCAATCTTCAGCCAGTGCACCAAAGAACTTCAGAGTATACATCGTGTATGGCAGCTGAATGACCAGATCATGGTTCACTTAATTATAAGGCTCTGCAGTCAAGACAAACTACCAGCCTTTGGTCCAATATAGTCCCATTTTTCCCCACTTAGTAAAACTAATGCCATATTCGCACCACCTACCCAAGAGGTCACACCAAGTCTCTGTGTTTCCTGTAGAAGGAGGCGGCACTGGGCAAGCCTGGGTACCTTAACAGAGTGTATGCTGCCCTCCAGGTTTGACCAGAATATATTTCACCCCCAGCCCTTCTTGGATCAAGTGTACTACTAGTGCTCTCTTCCACTTATTGCATTAGGATGAGGCTCTGCATGGAGAAAGAAAGGAAATGGCCCCTTGCATCCTGCATTCTTTGTGCTTTTTGCAAACCCATATGGGAACAAGGCATAGCATTGCCCTACTCCTGTGAGGCCCTCAGACCACCATTGGGCTTTTGGCTAACAATACTCCATCCTCCTTCTGTTTTTATGGGAGGTGTTGCGCTCTCTATAAACAAAATGAATTTTCCACTCCAAATTATCTGGGATTATTCCCTTCAATATTTAAACACACTCTCTTTGGTAATGTTTTTACTCTTTACACTCTTGTTTTCACAAGCTTTTATTCATTTTTTATTGGCTCTTACGCTCACATCAAGAGGATTTAAAACTCATGTCCATAATCACCCTTTCAGTTCCCAAGCAGCTATACATGGAGAAAGGTAATTCACAGTCCTCCAAAGGATTAATCTGATCAATCACAGCTGATCAGTAAATCTAAAACACAAACAATGACCTCCACAAAACATTTGCTTGTGATCCATCCCCAAAGCTGAAAATTTTAAATACTCTCCAACTCAAAACACACCTATGAAAACTTCAACCTGCGAACAGGAGAAAAAACAGCGATTTCAAATTGTTCTCTCTGCTCACTTCATAAATAAATAAGAATAGATATGCTACTTCCCACAATGGATAAGGCAGGAAATAGGAAACAGTCCAAAATATCCTGAGATGGTCTGTAGAAACTGCACGCTCAGACAGAATTTGAGAACAAAATGGTCAAATTTGTTTTTGCCTTGTTCCTTAGACCAGATGATTTGTGAAAATGGTAACTCAGAATGCAGAGAGGGGTATGTAGTGATAGGATGAGAGGTAATGGCTTCAAACTGGAAGAGGGGAGATTTAGATTAGATATTAGGAAGAAATTTTTCACTCTGAGGGTGGTGAGGCACCGGAACAAATTGTGCAGGGAAGTTGTGAGTGCTCCATCCCTGGAGGCGTTCAAGGCCAGGCTGGATGGGGCTTTGAGCGACCTGGTCTAGTGGGAGGTGTCCCTGCCCATGGCAGGGGGGTCAGAGCTAGATGATCTTTAAGGTCCCTTCCAACCGAAACCATTCTATGATTCTATGTAATTACTACATTATTGCAACAACAGTGATTTGTATTGAAGCAAAGGGTCTTATTGAAGCAATTAGCCTATGGCTAAAAATTTTGACTGCTTACAGAAGAAATTTTTTCTAGCACACTTCTTGCTAGAACAAAAATGTATCCTGACATTCCTACCCCTTAAAAAAGTGTGCACTTCACATAATGGGCCTTCTAACAGCTGCCAGAGCCAGTCTAAAAGTGTGAAAGGGCATTACAGTGTCCAAGGGTAGACAGCTATGACTTTTGAGAGTCATGAGGGTCACAAGCTCTTGCAGTGCAGCTCCCAAACCAACTCTGTGTCCCACAACTCATGAAAGGGGACTGTTATTTCACTGCAGATGCTGTGATTATCGGGGTGCCTTATGACAGACCCAAACTCAGCTACAGATGCCACCCAAACATATCTTATGCAGAGCCATGGGATTTCCACTCTTTGGGTGTCTCCTAGAAATCTCGCCCTCTACTTCTTCAGCTTTGAGAGCATCTGGTATGTGTCTCACAGATCTGAAATTTTGGGGTGGTGCTTTCAGCGCCTGGAAATTCGGCAAAACCCTACAAGCCTCTCGGTCTGTAGATCTTGCATATCTAGAAGAGGATCCCTTCAGATCTTTGTGCTATGTCTGCAGAGTTGCCCATCTTGTGAGATATGCTAATGGCATTACTGTCTCTACTAGTGGCACTGCCCACAAAGAAACATTGTAAATCCACAGATTAAAAGTTTGTCTTTAAGGCTTTCTTATGAGAAGTGTGGTAACAACAGGGTATTCAACTGACCGCTCCAAATCTTGAAGGATCTACTAGTACCAATATGTTTGAGCCTCTCCCCAAGACCTAGGTAGGATCAAGGATACCAGAAATTTTATTGCTGCAAAAGTAGTGCTCAAGATGCTTGGTAACTTCCCACTGGGCAGACTGGAGCAAAAAATACAGTAGATACTGTGCAAAAAGTCTACTTTGACCTATTCCATGTACTTCTAGCAGAACCCAAGATAATTTGTTGAGTCCTCTTTATGATCTGCCTCTTCTCAGCACCGCAGCCTTGCCCAGTCTTAGGTGGCTGCCATATAAGCAAGGAGTAGTTTCACCATATTGAGCACCCTTGTCCTCTCTGCTCTCCTAGGACTGACCAGCAGGTCAATCTGCCTTGTTCACTGTGAAATTACCTTTGCCATAGTAATTAGTACAGCTGAGAGTAGAAATGTTAATGGTAAGTATTCGCAGAGGAGGGTACTTCTCCGTTTTAGTCAAGATGTTCAGATGGGGCCCCGTAGCTGCAGGGAGCCTGGACTTCTAAGCAAGAAGTTTGGGATTTGCTCCATAACAAACATGAAAAAATTCTTCAAAAATTTTAAACTCTCAGCTCTTGAGCCAAATGTGCCTCATGCCATTTATTCTCACAGCTAGCTTCAGAGAAATATTATGATAGAAAATCTTCCAAGTCTGCAGAATTGGGCTGTTAGCCAAGCTGAGTGAAATTTCAAAAAGCAGCTTCTCTTCCATATTTTCAGTCCAGAAATACAGCTACAGTGGGTGAGGGCAGATTTGCCCATCATTGCAATTATTCTGGACCCAGCGAGGTCCCAGAGTCCTACACATAGATAATATATACAGTGGTCATTATCTGCCTCCCACGGTTAACTGTGGTTCCCCCCCCACCCCCACCCCCGGCTTGCATAGATTGGAAGCTTGTGAGTGCGTGATATGCCTGGAGCAGGGCTTAAATTAGGGATGAAGAGAGAGGAGAACTGGGACATGTCCATAAGCATTCAATACTCCAACCTTTCCAGGTTCTGGGGAAAAATCCTGACCACACAAAGCAGCCTTGATACCTGTAGCAACTCAGGCAAATAACTACACATAGGAAGATGCTTGGCAGCACTGGTCTCCGCTTGGACAATAGGGGGGGGCCATGTTTCCACATGGATAAACTCTTCTTGCACTAAATCTTTAACGAGCAGGTGTAGAAATGTCTTCACCGTCATGATGCTGTCTTTTTCTGCCTCTTCTATCCAACAGTGTCTCGCCATGGATATCTGTTTCAGGCTAGCTGCATCCCAAAGGAGATTTTTGTTCCCTGCTTCTGTTTGTTTATAACAGGCTCCAAGACTGCCTGTTTTTTCAGTCTCAGATACTGGCTTGGTAGAAAGCGGTTCGTCATTAGCCCGAGCACTCTTTAACTGGCTTGCTAAAAGGAATGCTGATGTATCCTTCTTTTCTGATATCATTTATTACAGCGGGCAAACAACCTCACCCTTTTCTTCCAGCCTCAGCCCAGTTTACTGGGGATGAATCAGCATGTACAAAGGCATCCAGTCATAATTCAAGGGCTGAATATTCTATTTCACACATTGTTAAGCTCCACTCTCCCCCCGCCCCTGCAAAAAATGTGAAATTATTTCTATATTTTAGTTTCCTTGTGTCAGCTTTCCAACATCAGATTTTTAAAAAGTTTTTTCTTAAGTTAAAAATGTTCTTCTACTATAAATCCTGTGTTAGCCTCAAAAATACCAACTATTTTTCACGTTCTGACTTGAGCCTCCTTCATGAAGATTGCTTTTGGAACAATGTGATGGATTGTGAGTTATAGCCAGGAAGCCTAAAATAAATCCTAATTGAAGTGCAATAGACTGTGACTCTTTTGAAAAAGAGGGAATAGAGGGAGACCAAGGTTATTCAATTAAGGCTGCTTCAAGCTTTTTTTTTTTTGTACCGAGAAGCACAACTTTGCAAGCCTACCAGAAAAAACAGTCCCTCTACAAAGTTCAAATGTCACTCTCCTTCTAAAAGAGCGTGTAAGTGAAAACTGATTATCACCTAATTGACATTAATAGGGCAGAATTTAGAGAATTAAGAGCCGGAAGGATCATCTTAGGAAAGACTAATGGAACTAAATATCGCATGTAAAACTTAGCTAAACATTTACTGACGGGAACATAACAATCTACAATCTATGAAGGAAATATTTACTGAAGAAATAAGATGATTGGCTCATGTGGATAGATATACATAAATAGTAAGACCAGCTCTGTGGAGGTCAGGCTCTCTCTTTTCAGCATGAATTGAGATTTCAATATTTGTTTTAATTTACAATGGCACTTCTTCAGTTTTAAATGCTTTATTTCAGATTGCTGTTAATATTCAAAACAGGAAATGAGGCGTTGTTCCAAAAGACGGGTTGAAACATGTCATCCAGAAGATGTGAAAAATAGCCATTAGCTTTGTCTGAATCTTTACCCTTTCTCCTACGAGAACATTTTAGCTCGAGCAGTCTGATTTCCCCATTTTGTGGCGCCTGCATTTTCTGACAGACTTTTATGTTAAACAGTAATATAAACTAATGAAGAGAAGGCAGCTAAATTTCGCACTTCCTGGACAATGTATACACGGTCAGCCTCTTCTTAAGAAGCCATTCTTAAAGGATATGACAGAAATATAATTGTGTGCCAGACAAGACTCTAAAACCCAAATCGTGTTGCTCTGATGAAGACGTGTACCAGACAAGGAGAGTGTGCAAAGTTATCTTTAGCTTTCGCACCTCTGTTAAAAGCAAAAAATCGCTACTGACTTACAGCCCCTAAAATCTGAAGTAAAGGCAGGGCTGCTCAGGAGATTTTTCTCCAAATCTCTCACCACTGTGGCATAATATCTTTATCTCAATGTCATTTACGCCAGCACCAGATAGGCTGAAGAGATGCTGCAGTGTGAACATCACTATCAAGTCTACATCTGTGTTTCTGCCATTGCTAGCACAGAGTTACGGGAGCCGGGATGTTTCCGTGCTGGGGGCGAACTTGAGGATGAAAGCTGCAGGATAATCGAGGGAACTGAGGAAGATCTAAGCATCAAACACAGCAAGAAACATCCACAAGCCTAAAGGAGCCTCTCTAACACGCTTCTTGCTCTGCTCACCTTTCATGTTCTGAAAGCCTTTTATGGAGATGATATAAAGAAGAAAGCAGAGAGTCAGAATAAAGTTGTCTGCATAACCCTGTTTTATTTAATACTAATTTCATGAAGCACTTACTGAAAGCACCTATTAAAACCAACGAAAAGGGTTTAAGTCATCCATCACAGCTTTGGTTTTACAACTGAGTTTTTTGGGATTCATTCTTGTGCGGGAAAATCAAGCTCATAGCTTTCAAACAAAGAAAACCAAAGCAGAACAGAAATGTTTTCCTTTAACAGCAACGTATGCTTGAATATTCCTTTAGGGTAGAGCTCGGTGCCTCAATGAGAAATGTGAAGATATTTATTTCAGATAGGCAGGGCTTTCTATAGTTGTCACTGATAAAATCCCTTTGAACTGAAACATCTGACCAGAGCTATGAATCACTGCCTAAAAATATTGCATCACGTGAGAAAAAGTGAAATTATACATCTTGAAATGCAAACATTGCTTTCAGCCTCCCTTCTAAAATGCTGGTTTGGTTTTATGGTAGGTACACCCCAAATTTTTATGTTGCAACCTATTTATTCTGGATGTTTAAGCTTTTGCTAGGTGTAGAAGAGACAACACCAGAAAAACAAATAGAGTAGTTAGTAGTTGTGAATTACATTTGCACAAGAAGAGAGGAAATGATACGTTAGATAAGATTAACTCTGAAAATGAACTCTCATAGTTTAGTCACATATTGATTTTTGTCTCAGAGCTCTTTTCTGTTGCAGGAACCAAATGGAAATCCATGCTGTGTCCTTGCTCCCATGAGTGTCAGAATTCAGGTTGCCCTGGAGACACGATGCCACATTGGCAGAAGGGGAAGAGAGAGACCTCAGCCCTGCCGTCCTCTGGGAACAGCGCTCCCAAAATTCTTCTGTGGGCCTCCTTTGACCCCGGAGAGCTCACAGAGAGAAAGCCAGCCAAGTATTTGTAATGTGAGATGCTACTGTAAATTAAACACTTACTAATGAAAGATCAGAGGGATCAGTTTAAAAAAGTAGCTTCCTATTGCTCTGCATGCCTTTGGGAAATACATAATCATGCTTTTTAGCTGTGCAGCCACAGGCACTGTATGTTTAAAGCAAGCAGAGCAGCGGAATCTCTTAGTCTTATAAAAAGGTGTGACACTGGATAACAATTAGTAACATCCTGGATATAAGAATATAACGGATTAGGACCATTCTTAAATCCACATACATTTCTATCTGAATCATTCATCTGGAAACACTGCATAATATCTGCTGGAAATGGAAAGCAGAACAAGTCAGCCTTACAGGCTGAGCTTGCTGTCAGTCTTTGGAGGTACGCAAATCCCTCAGCAGGTCAATACATTATTTCCTCTGTCACATATAGGATTTACCGCTCCGGTCAGTGTACTGTCCTGTTATATTGTTGCGCAAGAGGCTGGAGTTCAGGGAGGACTTTGGTACTCAGAGAACAAAAGCCTGGCACACATGACATCAAGGCGAGCGCACACACGCGCATCTCCTCTGCGCCTCGGGACAAATGAGCGTAGCTCATCTCCCTGTTTGCAACACCCAGCAGCAAATTGAGCATGGAGTGGAAACGAGGACAGCAATGAGGGAATCTAGGAATATTGACTTCTTTGCCGTGTAGGCTGGCAATTGGGAGCTCTTGCAGGAACCTGTAAAATGGCAGTGGGTTGGAGGACACTGATAAAGATCTTGCGCTGAGGACAAAAAGTTTCACGCTACTGCTAAGAGAAAAAAAGGCACATGCATACAAAAGAAAGCAACGCTGGCGCTGCTCTGCACAGGGTGGCATCTGCTTCCTCCAGCACCCTGTGACTTGGATTTACAGGCTTTTTAGGGCAACTGTGAGCGGTGCTGGACAGGAAGACAGCAACGCACAAGAGAGAAGCATGAGGAAAATACAACTGGAGGCAAAGATGACCACGAACTATCTTACTGCTGGGGAAAGGAGATACACCTTCCTGTAACTGAATGCTTGTAATCTGGGAGGAATGCTGCGCTTTCTGTGAGTGGAGATGTCCCCCGGTGTTTTGCTGCAGGTCCAGTCCCATGACTTCCGAGTTTGCTGCCGCTCACAAACACAGCCATCAAATTCCGAACTCAAACAAAGCAACTGTCTGTCTCATCCCCCTCCTGTCTCCTCGGGTTGTCAGCAGAAAGAGACTAGCAGTGATCAATGGACCTAACCTCTGTAAATTAATTAAAGACATTTTAATCTAACTCACTAAATATTTTTCACCTTTGCCATACCTGCGGCAGTAAATCCCAGTTTGGGAAAACATTTCACTAATTCTCTCAGGCATTGATCTATGCCTCTGAAGTGGCACGCTGCTTCCCTGGGCACTGGAACCAGAAGCCTGTGTTGGAGCTGCCCTGTTCTACCGGAATAGTGAATAAAGCCCTTCTCAGATGTTTTGGTACACTCCATTCCAATATATAAATGTAAATGGCGAAGCCCAACAATAGCAACAAATGTTAATTGCACGGTAATAGCTATCAAAAACAATATTCAGTGTCATCATGTCTTGTGCTCGCCTCAGGGCATACCACAATCATAATTAATAATGATGTTATTTAATAACAATAATAGGCTGAATGCAGCTTATAAATTCATGGCCAAGGTTAATAAATGGGATCTGATTATTAGGTAGGTACAGCTGAACAATTTATAAAGCGTTTTAAGAGCTTCCCTAGAGGTGGTGAATCAGGGCTGATCTGCTTGTCTCCTTTAGTGAGCAACAGGAATGAAAAGTAAATAAATAGAGATACAAAACAGCCTTGCCTCCTTTTTATCATGCCCTTCCTCTCAACTTTATTTTTTTTTCACACCAGAATTAAAATGCCTCTATAGCAAGGACTTTTGAAAGAAACTCTGTATGATACGGAGCCTAACCTGTTTGGGGACTGAACATTATTATTATTTTCTTACTGGTCACGGAGTTCTCCACCTCAGTAATCCATGTACAAAAGGCTGCTCCCTGTCTTGACAGGTTTACAGTCTAGGTAATTCAGTGTACAAGAAATAATGAACAACGCTTGTGGTAATGATTTGTCTTCTAAAAGGTAAAGCCTTTGGTGTTTCTGCTCATTCTGACATGTTTTCCAGCTTGCACAGTCCTACCATGACCTGTAAATGGTATTTTTCTAAACAGAAAGTCTCTGCTGTCATTCTTAAGCAGGTATGAACAAGCCAGGGCTTACTATCATTATCATGTTACTGTGACTTAATATACTGTTGAGCATTTGAACTGTGCTAAGTAGCATGGCTGCAAGGTCTCTCTACTTACTGCAAAGTTAAATGCATTAGTTTTAAACCCATCTTTGAGGTGAGATGGGCTAGCAGCAGGCACAGGCGCACCTGTGATGCTTCAGCTGTCAAGCAGTACCTTGCAAAACCGAGTAACTGGGCAGCTTTTGACGACATGCGCTTAATCCACAAGGGAAGAGGGTTAAGCGAAGGGCACGGACAGGCTCTTCAGGCTGAGCTTCAGGTGCAGGGACTGAAGACTACGTGATGCTTCTGCCCCCGGAGCAGAAGCAGCAGAAGGAAAGACACCTTACTCACGCCACTGTTGCGTCAATCAGTGCCGATAAAGCGGTTCACACTTAGATACCAGGGCAAAGGGACAGAACTAAAAGGTGAAGGTAGGTTGTTGGGTTTTTTACCTAGTGCAATAAGATAAGCCTGTCGGTGTCCACATAATTATATTATTCTATATTCGGAATAAGTCAATAATATACATACATATAATACATCTACAAACCATACACACCATCAGCTGGTGTGCAGTAACATGCAGCACATGGAGGGTGGAACCCGAACCTCCAGTTTGAACCCAGCTGTGAACATCACCACAGTGAAGTTACACAAAAAACTGAGAATGATGAAAGCGACAGTGAGGTTTTTGAAAAGTACCTGAAAATGTAAGAACTTTTATTGTCAAGGACTGCAGGACTACAGCCAAAGAGGAATAATATTTCTAAAGAAGGAGAGTTAGAAGAAGTATTTTTTTGGTATATGGTTACAGTCAGAGGGTAACAGAACCAGGCTCTTCTCTGAGAAATACCACTCACAGCCAAAAGAAAGCTTTTTTAAAAAGTTTGTTCTCCCAGAGGACAAGCAAAGTTCGAATTTGGTCAGCTCTGAATCACAGCCCGAGAAAATGAAAAACAGATTATCCTTCAAGCACAGATACTAGAATAACTCAGCAGATAATTATATAGGCAAAAGTAGCAGTGTACGCCATACACTGCTCTACAAAATGCATGGTTTGAAAACCCGTGTATACAGTGCAGCGAGGGATGGAAGTGCAGCGTGAGCGAGCGCTGACCTCTAGTGGACATAAGAGTCTAGAATTGGAAAAGCTCGTTGAATTCAAAATATAAAATACGTCATGCGGACAGTTGTCCCAAGGCTTGTGCTTGGCAACTCTGCAGGCTGCCCAGCATAGTTTTACGGTTAGGAAGCTCTCACTGTCTATGCGTCAGGAACTATCACGTCTATTGTAATGTCTTCCGGCAAATGTTTTACAGCCAAAAGAAAACAGTGCACTGCTAGAATTTGCTTAGTGAGACAGATAAGTCAAATATTGGTCAGTAAAATTAGCTGAAGCTAAATTCACTCCCCTTTTTAGCTTTTCATTTAATAACTGGGCACTGTTGAGACCATCTCAATGGACAGTAGCAGAGCACCAATAGTTTAAAGACAAAAAGCCTAAGGAAACATGAATATACCTGTCATATTATATTAATGAGTTTTAGTCCAACTTTTCCACAGTCAAAAAAATACAGAATGGGCAGGGTTCATACATTTTCATTGTCTGCCCCAAAGGAGATTGCTTGTTCCTCAATTTCAAGTTATTTTCCATAGGAAAAATCCTGTAAGTGTTTTGGAGCTCGTCTTTAAAGGAATCCACATAAGAAAAGCAATCCCAGGCACGTAATTCCATAGGGCTAACCTTCAACTAAAATTACCAAAGTTGGGTGTTCTCAAACCGTTAATGTGCAATACAGGCTTCCCTTTCTATTATCAGTAATGTCATACTTAACTTCATTCAGAAGTCTCACCCAGAAGCTAACAAAGATTGTTTTTTTGTGCTTTCACCACCTTAAGACAGTGAGGTTTCTGGGTCAAGAAGGCTCCAAAAAAATTGGAGCTTGCATCTGGACTTGCAGAAGGGCTTTGTCACTGGTGTGGCTTGTCCTTGTTTCCTTTGCACCCTGTCTCACACAGGCCCCACACCCTAGACATTTCTTCTTGCCTCAGAATGGCAGGGAAGGGAAGAAGCAGGAGAATCGCAAGACCCATTAATTTCCTGTTGCAAGTCTGTGAAAGGAAGGAGGAAGAACTTCTATGAGGAGAGCAGGATGCCAGACAATGCACTAGACGTGCAGAGTAAGAGATACTGTCTCAGTCTTTGATTGATATGAAACCAATCTGTGTCCCGAAGTTAGAGCCATCACGAAAGTGAGAGTAAAATTTATCAGGGTGGCATGCAGTACAGAAAGTGACATTTTGGTTCTGGTCTGTGACAGAATCATCTTGGATGTTCCCAGGAAGAATCCCACCACTCTCAAGAAGAATCCTTAAAAAAAGAAAAGGAAACAGAAAGTCGTATTTTTTGTACATCCTCTCATTCCCTAAGTCATTATCATTCACACAGCACCTTAAGTACCAATTGAACAAATTCAATGTTGTGTTCAGAATTTTCATTTGCTTCTCTTTTTTCTTTCTTCCAGTATTAGACTAAAATAAGTGCTTTTCTGCAACCAGTAAAACGACATTTAATTTGAACATTTGTCTATAATCCATAAACTAACAGTATAACAGCAAAATAATAGTTGAAGTCCAGCAAAAGTGAACAAATACCATTCATCCAAAGGTATAATTTGTTGATCTGCAAAGTACTAGAGACTACTTTAAGATGGTGAGTACCCTCACTATAATAGTGCTGGATAATACAATATCAAAATAATTATTGATAACTAATGTGGAATTAGTCTTTTCTTCACTCAGGAGGCTTACCGTGTTGCTCTTCTAATATCAATATAAGGACTTGCAGAGTCAAATAGTCTCACACACTTCGGATCAATTCTATGAAATTCTTTCGCTGATTCATGAGGCAGTTTGTAGCAGCAAGGTCCCACAGATGGGCCCAGCACCACAAGGATATCTTTCACGTTACAGCCATATTCAGATACCATAGCATTTACTGTGGCCATAGAAACTCCTAATAGTGTGCCTTTCCATCCTGTGAGAAATGAGAGGTTGAAAAAAAAAAATTGCATAAATTGTCTCTTCAATTTTATAGTAGCTAAAATATATGCTATTATTAAAGGTACAAATTAGTAGATATATTTACATCTAAAAATAAATGATTATATCTAACAATAAACTATTATTTTTCTAAAACCCCAACATATTAACAACTATCAGTTTGCTGATATAATTTTGTGGAGATGGAAACTATACAGAAGAGTTTAGATTTGGATTCCAGAATTCCTTTTTCCCTGGTATCCTGGTTTGGGCAGCTAGAGCATACCTTACAGCTTCTCTGGGCTTGAAACATTTAAATGGGAGTACGACAACAGAAATTTGTTACAGTCAGAAGTGTATTTTTATAATACAGGGAAAACGATTTTAGTGTTATTTTAGAAAAAAAAAAAGGCTCAAGCTAGAGACATTGTTTAGAATAGAGAGAAGAAAGCCAAGCTTTGCACTTTGGCGTTGTTTGGAATAGATAGAAGAAAGCCCAGCTTTGAGTTCTCGTATCTCAGTTTGAGTCTCAGGAAGTCTTTGCATTGCACAAGGAGTGCGTCATAATGAAGGACAGGATATGTTAATAACTTTTCCTCTGCTTTTCTACATCCAAAGACTGAGATAATCTTATACCTAATTGTCTTTATTTGTATACATAGCAACATGTGTTCAAGTTAAACATGAACTGAGGTGGGGTTGGACAGGAAGGAAAGGACTTAGGAAAAGATAACTGGAAGCCTGGCAAGGACTGTGATGTGGGAATGAAGACCAAAACTTGGGAGACGGAAGGCAGGAGTTCAGGCTATAGCTGGAAGGTATGGTTGGAGAAGGCAATGGTGTAGGTTGGGGAAGAGTGTGGTGTGTCAGGGACTAGATAAATGAGGCAGCAGAGAAAGGAACAATGGCAGATTTAAATATTTTACAATAATTAGGTTTGAACACAATATTCCCCTCTCCTCCCAGTCAGACATGCCACAATTCTCATTCCTCTCACTTTCTTTAAGCTAAGCTTGCTAGGCATAGAGTGGGACACACACACACACAACTTTATTGAAGGAAAGTCAAAGTTTTTATCATCTTATGATGACTCACAAATTGAATTTATTTTGGCTAATTTATTGCATGTGTGAGAATTGTATGAATTAGGTGGTATTCATAAGTTCCAGGCAGAGGTGAAGCTTCCTACCGTATCAAGGGGTGTACTAGCATCAAAGCTGAGGAGAAACTCTCAGCTGTGCATTCTCCTTGACCTCATAAATACAGACTTTTTTATAAAATGAAACAGCCCCAGCAGGAAAATCTCACCACGGGGTATGTATTTTAGCCTAATAGTTGGGGCATCTTCTGAAGTCAGACATAACCCCAGGTTGTGCTAACCATCCGTGCTTCAGTTTTATTCTCATTTGGTTTGGGCCAGACAAATATTTCTTCTGATCCAAAATGACTGTTGGGGGCATTGGCTTTATAGCCATTTTTTACAAAGGAAGTTAGACAGAGCACAGAAGATATTATTTGATTTAGGCTACCATATCAGAAAAATAAATGCAGAAATACATAAAAAATAATTATTACAGCTATAAAATTAAAAAAATACATAGCTTGGGAAACAAACTTGTTTTGGCAGGGTAAAAACTAACTATATTGCTATGTGATCTTGTATTTATTCATTCTCCCTCAGCACTTCTTTGGTTGCTAAATTGTAATCCTTAGTCAAAAACTCCCTTTCCAGTGGTCTCCTGGTTATTTTGATTTCCACGCTTTAAAATTCTTACCAGAATGAGCAGCACCGCAGGCTTTTCTGACAGGATCAGCAAACAGCACGGGTATGCAATCAGCTCCTGGAGCTGCTATTGTAACACCTTTCTGATTTGTAACTATTCCATCATAGCTGTCAGGCTCTGTCTTTCCCATAATATGCACAGCGTTAGCATGATCAATCTGTCAAGACAAAACCAGAACATGGACAGTATCGTGGCAGCAAAAAAACCCCAGTTCTGACTAATGCAGGGACTTTTCTTTGGCATGAAACACTCATCTGCACCACCTGATTATGCGTGGAAATCAGGCACTCCCTTGATACAAATGCCATGCAGATGTATCAGTAGAAAGCCAACATAGAAGTGATGGTGTATTTTTCTTTCAAGAGAAACCGCTCTGATCACTTATCTGATTATTCTGTGATAAGTTAAATGTTAGAATATACTTGGAAGAAACAGTGCTGCTTCTTCATATAGTGCCAAATGGCTGATAGTTTGGATGGCTACTTCCACAGATATACTGCCAGCATATATGTTTTAATTGTCCTGCTTCTCAAAGTTCTTGCTGAGAAAGATAAGAAAAATGCCTACAGTTTTAGCCAGTGATACATGACCCGTTTACATAAATCCATTGTTTGATAAGATACCTTGACTCTGTGAAAATTCTCTGGGTTAAATCCTGCAGCATTAGCTAGCCGGCGGAGATTTTCTTTAACAACAACCTGTGGGTCCCTCCGCTTAGAACTGCTGAACAGATTGCAGGAGCTTAGAGTTGGTATGTAGGAGATCCCACCTGTCCTTGTGGTGAACCCATGTAGGAAGGTATCATCTGGAAAGGCGAAAAAGACAACAAACAACTGCTTTCAACACAAGAGCAGTCCAGATATTACATGGTTTTATACTGGAATCAGCCAATCAAGTTGAGTATTACTTTACCTTGTATTTAGCTGTGGCATTTAAATTTAAAGATTCTAAGCTTCCTTCTTGCTCATAACCATAATCCTTTGAGGCCAAGGTAGAGGCGTTTGAGCAAGAAGGAGTCCTGGCAGATTTAGCCTGACTTTTTGCAGAGTTTTAGTGCAAACCCTAATGAAAAACTCTAGTGTAAACCCGGAGGAAAATGAGAGTAGATTTTTAAACAAATATTCAAAGGTGGTGTCTCCCAAGCTTTTTTGGCAAATGAAGTACTAGTTCTCAAGACTTCACAGAATCTCAAACATCTTTCTAAAGCACACTGAAAGCACTGAGAATTTCTAGAGTTATTGAAAACTCCTCTGTTTTTATCACGTGGATCATTTATCATGGCCTCATGCATCAAATGCAATCACAACTTTTGGGGGCGATGGAAGGGAGGGGGTCTGCATGGCAAAACTGAACACAGAAGGACAGTCCCACAACTGGTATCTTTGCTATCTTAACAGCGGAGAAGCCTAGGGACATAATCAAAGTTGAGATTCAAAATCTCTTTTATGTAGTGTGATCCTTTCAAAGACAGTCAAAAACTTGAAGCACAATGAAGGCAAAGGTGGCTTCAAGTAACCCATGTTCCTTTCAGGTTCTAGATCATTTCAGACATATTTTCAGGGACAGATAGTTCCAAATTTTTGCAGTATGAAACTTCTCGGCTTTCCCCTGAATCCTCTGAATCATGAGACCCCATAATCACATTGCTTGAGAGACATGCTGCGGTAAACTGGGTCATGCCATGACAGGGAGACTGAGACACCATTCTAATTAACCAGGCATGCCTTAGGCTGCAGGCCAGGAGAAACTCCTGTCCTGCCTTTCCAAAGATGATGGTAACTCTCTAAGTGTGTAATTCCCACACAGAAGGGAGGAGATTTTACTGCCTGCACATTCTCACTAAACCTGGGGCTCTCTTTCCTCTGATTGTGCCCCAGGCCTGGAACAGACTTGCCAGTCTTTTGCTGTATCTCTGTTAACACTTCCCCCTCTTATAGACTTGATACATTATTACAACATCACAGAGAGTTATTTGCTGCCTGAAGACATTTCCAAATCTTACCCATTTTGCAATTCCCTTGAAGAAGTATGCTTGGGAACAGTCTCCGTAAAACCTATTAGCTGGGATTCTCTTTACCTGGGATCAGGGAAGATCTGAGGATGGTGAGCTCCCCTCTCAGGCTCGGCAGGCTTTCCAAGTACATCTGGATCTCACTTTGGATGAGTACCACGTCCTGTGTAGGAAGCGTTTGCCCTTCACTTCGAGGTTCAGCTGTCTGTAGGTTTTCACCATCAGACGCCACCTGTAAATCCTCAAATTCAAACTGGTAGACTGCTGTAAAGAGATGGTCTATATATACTTTCATTAAGTCTTTTCTTAAGGTAGGGAGAATAACTTTAATGATACTTAGGTCTTTTTCATCCAGTCTCTGTTTGACGGTGTACAAAGCAGCAGCTGTAGTTAGAGAATGTACCACCTCCAGTCTTTTCTTCAGACGCTGAAAATCTCTCAGAGCTGGAAGCAAGGACTCTTGTTCACCGCTTCTTTCACTCCCCTGCCTCTGGCAATACATGACATAAACAAATGGAGCAGGGATGGAAGAGCATTTCTCAATAGTTTCCAGTGTGTTACGTAGTAATCCTTGGGTGTTGTTCTGCAAGTTGGCTGGTAGGCTAAACAGATCTACCAGTACTGCTTCCACCATATTCCAGGATATTCAAAGATTCCTACCACTGCCAAGTAGCCAGCAACAAAACATGAAAAACAAACAAAAAGGCAAGACAGCATCATTAGTACAAACATGGAATTATGTTATTAAGGCAATGCATTCAGTGACACTGCATAGAGAAGGTGGCATAGCAGTAATTACTGTCTTAGGATTTCCTTACTGCATCAAAAGAAACTGCATCAAAAGAAAAGTAGCAGAAATGGGAATTACTATGTATTTATTTAAGTATTTAGGTATTTCCCTACCACCCCGCCTACCTTAAGTTTTTCCGAGGTCAGGGATGATAAAAGGTTAGTACATAGCGTTAGATTTATTGAATCAATTAACCCACATTAGCCTAATGGATCTTCTTGACCTCTGACTGTTGGGCCCTCCTCCAGCTCCCATGAGGGCAACCAAATACAGAGGTCCTTCACCTTGCTGGGACTCGAGGATTTTTTATAACCATTTTTTTGGAGGCATTTTACACACTTATCGCTCAGGTGGATGTCAGTTTGCTACCCCTCCTGGCAGCAGGAGGGGCTGGGCTGTGAGCTCAATGACATCTTTCCCACAGACCTCCACAAGACCTTTTGCGCTTCTCCCTTTTGCATTATCAAAAGTATTGACTTGCTAATTTCTGACTTCCATGTGGAGGGGCACATGAGCGGTATAGTTCTTCTTTTCAAGATGCACAGGAACTCAGCACAGGTTACTGAAACTTTACCTAGTAATGCCAGAAGTACACAGAACTAAATGAAAACAATGTAATACCATGCACAACTTCCCACCTCAGTTTCTTCACTACGGTAGCTGCACTCTTTGCTCTGAAACCAAGACACGTTAAGCTTATCCAAAATCATCCTGTAGTTCACAGCTTGTCTTGTGACCCACGGTGTAATTCCAGTTTTGGTGGGTTTTTTTTTGTCCTTTTCTGGACTTTGTAGATCCAAGCCCAGCTAAGCTGCCTACCTGTGGAAACTTGTCTATCCGCCTCTTCCCCATCTGTTGCTGTGAGAGCCTATTTTACATATCCTCTCAGAAGTGTTTTGTTTTCTCTGCCTCTGATAATTTTTCAGTTTCCAGTGCAAGCCTACAGAGGTCTGGAACAGGGGTCTAGATCCTTTTGCTTTGGGAACCTTGAACAGACAGCTATTCAGATTTCATGATCAAGCATTGTGCTTGATCTAGCAGGAACACATGCAGCTTTATCACCAGCTGCAAAACCCCATAATCATTTAGAGTATTCCTTAACACCACCATTTTTTTGCACATTAGCAAATCATGCATGAATATTAATTCCTTTACAGGAACAAAGGACTTGAGAATTTTTTTGAGTCTTTGAAATTAATGCTCTGCTACCAGAACTAACCATATCAGATAATGCCTGGCACTATTTTCCTGCCCCAAGCCTTCATTCTCCTATAACTACATGCATGCTCTGGTTTCACAGCACTTCATTATCCTGCAAAAATACTGCTTGTGTGTGTACTTGAGGCCTACCGCTACAGTGGACTTGGTGTCCTCCTTGGCATTTTATGGTAGGCAATGGATTCCCTGAGTTTCTACACTCAAATGAGAGGTCAAAGACCTTTCTGGTTTTAATGGATCACTTATTCAGAGTAGGTTTTATAGAAAACATTCTGTATTTTATTCATTGTTCTTTCCCCCAGACTGGAAGAAAAATAATCCTGACTGAAAATGATGTTTTCCTTTCTGCGAGTTGAACGCTTACAAAGATTAACTAGTGACTATCAAAACAGGTGAACTAAAAGTATCAAAATGTGACAGCAGATAAAAGCATCTGCCAAGGAATTTATGACTCTTGTTTTTGCTCAAAGTATTATTTACACACAGCTGATAACCGATTTTAGAGAAAACAGCTTGCTAAGAAAACAGTGTCAAAACAGACTCATGGCAAAGACTTGGGAAATCAGGATATATCTTTCCCTACTCTGACAGTCTCTGTGGGAGGCCTGTAAGAGTATGACATGATCCCAATCCCAGTCTAGGTATAGCTAATTGGCCCAGCAAAAACAGTACAACAGAGGGGTATAGCAGAAAAACAGACTATTACTCCACTTCAGATATGTCAGTAGTGGAAGGTAAGTAGAGTCCACTGCCGTGCCCATACTTCCCCAGAAGAATACCATCAAAGAACGGGTGGAAGGAAAGTGTTTGCAGAGGGAGAGGTAATTGCCTACACTGTTATTAAGTTGTGTGTGTATTGCAAAAAGTCCACAGGGTCAATTATTGGGATGTACACAAAGAAACAATGGGGCTGATTCACCCTGTCCAGTTTTGCATCACAGAGTCCTACTGAGGTCAGTGGTGTCAGAATTAAATTTTCTTACAGTCATAATAAAATCTTTTTGACTGCTAAGTCCCCCAACAAAACTCTCCTCAAAATACAGGCTTGACAAACACAGCAATGTTTTAGCTTATGAGAAATGCATTCGTGGTTATTCAGGTTTTAAGTAACATGCTCTACAGTCCCAGTGTTCCATGGAAAGTCTCACTGCATGTAACCACATCAGGAAAGATTAAGTGCATGTATTAAGGAGTTGCTCATTTCAGTACACAATGCAAGGCAAATACTTGCACAAACCTGAAGCCAAGGACACCCATTAGCTGTTTCGCTCACTCTCTGAAGCTCTGTCAGTACAAACATTTGGAAGGTAAAAAGATTCTCTTGCACAGACACTAAGAAAAAGAAAATCAAAGAAAATCAAAGAAAATGATAGATGACGAGAAGAGAGGTGGGGAGGGTGACAAGACTAAAAAGGAGAAAGGCAAGGTGAATACAGAAAAGAAACAATGAAGGAAATAAAACCAGGCTGCAGAGAAGAGATAGCTCAGGGTAGAAAAAAGATCCCAAAAGCAACTTTCAAAACCCACAGAAATCTAAATCTAAAAGCTCACTGTTGGTCAAGACAAGATTGCCAGCAATTTCCTGCACCTTTGAATCCTGCTGGTCACCTTATCTTCTTACAGAAAAACAGAGAATTGATACTGTTTTGGGAAAATTAAAAAGACAAGAAATATTTAACATCTGCCACAGTAAGATTCCCAGAGAAAGAAAACAGGTCATCAAAGCAGCCCAAATGAACATGGATAAGAGCATATTTATAATAAAATTTTAACAACAGCAAAGACAAAACAAATGGGGAAAAAAAAGAAATATGTAAAAACTTCTTAAATTGGATTAAAATAAAACTTTCTGCCTCTCTTAACTTAGGGGTATTTATGTAAGGTTGAAGAAACAGAAATCAGCACTTACAATGAAAATACTGAAGTACAAGCAGTTTTCATAAACAAACTCAGTTTAAAACACAGGAATTTACTTACACAGGCAGACAATCCTTTTAAACTCTGGAAACGTATCATCCGATACAAACACACATTACCAGCTCTATATATCTCAGTTCTCACTGACAGTCTTGCAGCTGATTTGTACAAGATGGAAATTCCTATTCTAGGTAAGATTGGAGTGGGAACCTGTATTTCTTCTTTATGATGAGACCCTGCTTTGTTGCTGTCAGTATCCACAGGAAATAACAAACTGTACTGAAAGGTACCAACATGATTAAGTGCATGGGTAGCATTAAACCCGGAAGCAGCATTAACCCTGCCATGTAACTCACTGCTGTAATCATATGTGCTAATGCATCAGCTTTGCACAATCTCAAACTGATTCAGAAACGTACAGCATAGCAAAACAGAACGAGGACACAAAGAAGTTTAAGGAAAACTTGTACAGACTGAAAGCGTTTCCTTTTCTGAGCTGTAACCGCGTGTTCCCATGAAGAATTTGGCAGTCAGTCAAGAAAAAGTATACTCAGAAGGACCCAGATAGAGAGGTTACGAGAGGCCAGTCCAGGGCCACAGGCCCGAAATGAAGATGCTGATTTCTCCTTGGAGCAGTCAGAAATTTTGCAGAGCTCTGCAAAAAAGGCTGAGTGTTTTGACAAGACAATGCAAAGGTCAAAAGGCAAGCGGAGGAATTAGGGATTTGTATCAGGCTTTGTCCAAGAATCATATGATAATAAATACGTTTTCTCAGCTGTGCTAAAACCAGTCATGACAGGTAAGTATATGACAACTAAAGGACAAGAAGAGAAAAAGCAATTTTTTCATGAACAGAGGAATTAATTGGATAAAATTGGATTTCCCATGAACTGCTGTGCTATGTTCTCTGTTGCTCCCTTCCCTTCAGCTCCAGTAAACCTACATTTCTGCCAGGTCCAGAACACTCCCTGGGAGTCCCCCACCATTTCCGCCCCTTCTTTTCCTTCCAGCATATGCTGAGCAGAGGGATGAGAGCTGAATCCTCCTGGCTCTCCCTGCCAAAGGGAACTGTTGTGGGTATCTTGTCCTTCCCCACTCAGCCACCAATTTTCATCAAGTCTGCAGGAATCAGTTATCTCTGAGGCTTTCCACCCCACTGTCAAATGTGTCTGAACTAGGTCATCAAAAATTAACAGCAGGACTTGATGGAAAGAGACCAACACAACCATTTTCCTTCCTTCAACCAGACTAAGGAAGAAAAAAGAATTAGTGGGGTTATTTTTGGTGCAGAATGCTGAGAAAGGATAACGAAAAGGTAAGAGAGAATATCCAGTATACAAAACAATATCAAAAAATGACAAATTGACATTATGTCTCCGGTGGAAGTACTATATTCAGCTTCTGCCATTTCAAAAAAGGGATGAAATTAACAGATTGTATGCAGAGATGAGCAATTAAATTATAAAAATTGTGGAATTTAGGGTTGAAATTCCTTAACCCAGAGTTCAGATGAATACGAGTGGAGTGGGCATGAGAGAAGTCCGTGGCTATAAAACAGGACAGTGTACAGCACGAGAAACCGGGCCACGTTTCTTCTTCCTCGTGACCCAACGGTGCTCAGCAAAACTTACGTCCTCTGCAACGTACATCAAAAGCTAACAAATTACGACAGAAAATGCTGTTTGGCGCAACGAATTAGGCACCTCGGGGCACTCAGAAGTGAAAAAGGAGCGAAGTAAAATTGCCCCAGCCACAGGGGCGAGCCAGGCCGCACTACTGCTATGGGCCCCGCCGCCATGCACCCACCCATTTCTGACAGGATGAGTTGTTCCCTCCGTTCTTCCTCCGTCTGCTGCCGGGGATAGCCTCCCCCCTCCCGCTCCCCTGCCCTTCTCCCGGCTCTCCGTGCCCCTTGGCCGCCGCTAACGGCCGCGCTCTGCTCACACCGCGCCGGCCGCTCCGCCTCCCCTGGCTGAAGTTCTCCGACGCTCCCTAAACCCCGCACGCCGCGCCGCGGGGCCGGCCCTTGGCCGACGCTCCCTGACCGGTGGGCGGGCGCCGCGCGCTCCGCGGTTTGGGCGGGAAGGGGCGGGGTCGGAGCGGCCGTTGCAGCCCCTCACTGAGGGGAGGGTGGCGGCGGCGTGAGGGGGCGGCGGGCGTTGCTCGCCCTCCCCGCCGGGTAGGTAGGGCAAGGAGGTGGCCTCGTCGTGTGTCAGGGAGCCTGGCTCCGCTCTGTTCGCCTTTCAGTGCCTTTGGAGGGTTTGGGAATGCCTCCTTGGGGGTGGGGGAGTGCTTGAGCGGGACAGGGAGGCGAAGTGAGAGGTGCCAGGAGAACCGTTGCAACAGCCCTAAACACAAAACGATAGACAGGGTTTCCTAGTCAAGACCAGAAACCTTCAGGCACAGTTCGTGGGTCATCTTAGTGCCATTTAATATGTTGGGCCTGAAGATGGGCTTTGTCTGTGCCAGACTCGTTGCATTTTCCCAAGAGTTTGGTGTCACTTTATCTAACAATACAGATTTTCTAAAATTACCTTATTCTATCCAAAGTGATACAAAAAATATTTTCTAATCACTGAGGGGGATCTTTACAGTGATACTGTTTTGTGACATTGTGTGACAGCTTTCTCAATTTCTAGTTTGTCTTATATTAAGGATAGTTTAGTAATATAGCAGACACAGTATGGTAACTGCAATAACGTAAATATTCAGGCGGAATGTGAGAGCATGCTCTCATGCATTTCAGGTGCTGTTAAGAGCTATGACTATTCACAAACTGACGATCTGTCCTGCAGAGAAGCCAGAAGAACATTGCAATAGCTTATTTCATAAAATTCTGCAAGGAAGAGGTCTAATTCTCAATCATTGGCTTTGGGCATCCACTCATTAGTAACTTGTTAATAAAAAAAGAATCAAATGAAATAATGTATTGATCTGGGATCCCACAGGAAAGGCATTAATATTTTTCTCCATTATTAATAGTCAGGAATTAAATAGAATAAAGATAAAACAGTTCACTTCTTTTTTTGTGTCCTTATAGTTCTGCACTTTTGTCTAAAATGGCCAAGCAAAATTCTCCATCACTAATTGAAGTTGTAAAACAAGTTGCAGAGCAGCAGCATTCACAAGTGTCAGAGATAGAAAAAAGCAAAGCAGTTCTTTTCCAGTTGCAGGTAATAAACCTTATTTAGAGTAGTTTAATTAATTTATTTTTTTCATTAGATGAGCAAGAGAAGCTGATGGTACCTAATTTTTTCTGTGTGTTTGCATTTAAGTGTAAGGCAGCCATTCTGTTCCTATATGTGGCGTTTAAGCTTAGCCAAAACTATGTATGTGCATTGTTATTTGTAAGGCTGCAACACAACTAAGACTTCATTACAGCAGGTTTTAGAAGAAGCTTTTTTTTATTATCTGGAAAAAAAACAAAACAAAACAAAGCCCCAAAACTACTGAGATAGCAAACCCACAAAAACTCAATACGAAGTTAGAGCTCTTTGACTTTTTCTTGGTGATTTCCTGAGTAACTAATTGAGAAAAAAAATGGGATTTTAAAAACATCCTTTTTGGCAGATTTTCACCAGACTTACCATTTTTTCTTAGCACCTTTTTGATACAAAGTACTTTTTTCTGTGCATTTGAAGTGTGTATTCTAAGTAGTCATTAAATACTGGTTTTATTTAGTAATGTTTTGTAGAACACCGGATACATGTAGTTTTTGTGAAGACTGTGTAACGATTTCTGTTCTAATCTCTCACAAAATGTATGAAGCTTTCAATTATTATTTAACCTTTGAGATCAGATTTCTATTGAAGGACTTACATTTGAGTCTGAGGAGAGACCCAATAGCATTCAGGCATTTTTGAGCATGGGAAAATGCAGACGGAAATAGTAGAGTTCCAATTATAACATCTGTGAATAGCCTTACAACTGAAACGTTTTAAATTTTGTACAAAGATAACTCCTCTGAAGAAGCAGTGAAAGCTTTTATTGCTTAGGGATGTCAATTGACTGGACACACATTGCAAGAAGCTTTCTCCTAATGATACACCATCCCATAATACCGTATGATGATGCTGCAACAATTAATTTGTGATCAAACAATTTAAACAAGGGTCTCTGTTTTTTAAAAAAGCCCACAGAGCTTTAGAGATCTAGGTAGTTAAGGTAGCTCATTTATTTTTTTTTTTCTTCCACACCTTTTCCTTTTTCTTTCAAAAAAGCCCAAACTCTAGGAAATTCCATACAAATATTAATGTTAGCAGAATAGCAAAGTTAAATAATTAAGAGCTTAAAGTCAGAATGCAGGACTGCTTTTTCATCTTTGTGTTTATTCCCATGTGTACATGTCACAGAAGACATGGAAAACAGTAATTTCCATCCAAAATTGAAGATCTTTGCCATTAAGATCTTTTGCTTTCCTGTCCCCAGTAAATGGTGGCTGGCACTGACGCATATCCTGCTAAAACTGTAGCCCAAGATTTCCAAATTAAAAGTTACGGAGAAACTTTTTGTTCTTAGCAGTTAATAATGTCTGAATCTGTCCAAGACATTGAGTAAGAGATTTCATAGCTCTCATATTGCTCCCATTAGGGAAAAGATAATAGATGACATAAATCACAATGCTAATTCTCTCACTTAATGCACTACTGATGGCTGTTACTTTGGGTGGGATTCGTCATAGCTAGCTTACATCACCTACAAGTCAGATGTTAAACCCGTATTAGTCATCTAGGCTCCCTTGGGAGTCAGCAAAGAGAAATAAACATTTCTGAGGCAGCAATTTAGCCCTCCCATCTTAGACTTCTTATGATGGGTTGAAGTATTACTTCCTGGAGTTTTTCACTTCTCATCAGTGAGAAGTTGTAGAGGCCTTTTTAGGACTAGATGCATATTTCTTAGGGCGTTAAAATAGATGGGATTAATCCTACTCTCAAATACTACTGTGATGAAGATGGGATTAAAAACTTCAGTAGAACAGGCTAGTTAAGCTCCATCACCTCAACCCCTCATCTATGTGTTTGTGGGGGTTTGTAAGTGATTTTTGGCAGCATTAGTTGGTTTTGGTCTGATTCAAATTGAATCAGATTTAGGCTCTAAACAAACATTAGGGTTGGGTTTGATCTGTCATGTCCTATGTATCTTGCAAATACAAGGAATTTAAAGTAATTTCAAGGATACTTTATTTCATATTTTAGACTCAGTCTAAGGGGAGAAGTCTAAGATAGTATTCTTGCATTTTACCTCTAAGGAAATGGAGCTCTAATTATGTTCCATTCAAGCCACATTGAACAAGCGAAAAAGAAGACTGTTGAAGAAATATAAATTACAGTCTTTAACTGGGTACCTAGTGTCCTCTCAAAAAATGTTCTTAAGTGAACAATGAAATATTTTACAGGCAAAGTTTCAGGAACTAGAAAAAGAAATGGATTCTATTCTGTTAGAAACGAAGACAACAGAAAGGGATATATATCTGCAAGAGGATGCCATAGAAGTGACAAAATGTCACTGTGAAAACCTGGAGGCCCAAGTCAGAGCTCTATATTCTGAAAATTTAAAGCTGAGGCATGATGCAGAAATAGTGCAAGAAGAGTTTGAGATGATATTTGCAAGAAATAACGAATATCGGGAAAAAATAAAGGCTCATAAACATCTCTTCTGGGAGATGGAAAGTAAAATGCCAGTTATGATTGAGCTTGCTAAAAAGAAAGCTGTTGTTGAACAATTAAAGACAAAGAAAGAGGAGTTAATGTGTGATCTCCAGAATCCAGAAGGATCTGTTATAAAACAAGTGCAGGTACTATATGTCTTCTTAGATTATTTTCCTATTGTATGAAATAATTCTGACATATTTTAACTAATATGTTTACAGTTCATGGGGGACTGACTATGGGGAATATAGATAAGTTATAATGCTATATTAATTGAAGAAATTTTGACTTCAGTGTTCAATAAAAAAAAAATCATCAGCCATTGTTATCTCTATATTATTGTAAAAGGCAGATTCATTCTATGTGATCGAACAAACTCAGCTATGAAAATAATTGCAGAGCTGTAAATTGAACTATATCATTGCCAAACTATCTGTGGGCTTCTTTGGGTTGTTGGATAAACTTACATGAACTCTTTTCAGAATTCTGTGGAACATTGCCATGTTGTTACATTTTTCATGTAAGACCACAGTATTCTTTTAACTTTGCTGTGAGGTAACAAACTGCAGTTTAGCTGTTTGCCAGCAGGAGGTAGATTTGATGATATGGTCATAGAAAGGAGAGGAAAAATACATTTGTTCTGGTATTCCAGTCTAACACTGTTGTTTTTACTTGGCCCTAATCGCAATACTTACTAAAAACTACCATGTAGGAATTTTTCACCACAAAACTTTACCAATATGAGAACTAACACAAATATGAAGTTGAAACGGGGTCACAGATTTCAACTCTGATGCAATTTGCGTTACTGAAAATCTCATGTTACTCTATTCATGTAAATTGATGAAAATCTGGATGTACAAGCAAATCTTTAAATACTGGTAAATAAAGACCCATTAACGTATTTCTCTATGAGAAAAAAATATCTATCTTGAATATTACATTAAATATTCTTTGATTTTGCAATAAATTGCATTTTAAACAAAATAAGTTCAAATTCCTGTATTGTTGTAGTTGTTTGCATATTTCAGATCAAGAGTATATATTCTTAAGTATCTAAAGCCATGTTATAAATTATTTTAGTTATTACTTTGAATTACAATTCTTAAATTATTAATTTACTACTATTAATTATTTTGATGTGTAATTGTGACATTTTAAATGTTTAATAGATGTATTGTGCAACATTTTAAGGAGGGGATTTCTGTATATTGACTTACATCTGCAGGAAGAAATTACACTTTTAAAAAAGGAAATCACAACATTGAAAGAGTTCATCAATAAAAAAACAGATTTGCTGGAAGAAGAGAAAAAAATGCATGCTAAGCTTAGAAAAGAAATTGAGGTGAGTCATTTGAATAAAATATGGTTACAGTTCTCATGACAGAATGTAGATAGTGCAAATGAAGTTTGAAGTACTTCATATACCGTTGGTGGCCATGCATTCAAGTTTATACAGTAACCATGCTATATTAAATTCTTGATGCTGATAGTCTTTCTAAAATTCAGAACTTAATTGCTATCCTGAGGAAAACTGAAGTTAAGAACATTTTTTCTTAAGTCTTTAAAGAAGGAGTTCAGCTGTGAACTTTTGGAACACTGTCCTGAAAAGAAAGAGGTCACTGGATGGTAGTAAAGCAAAATGCACAGGTTTTTATTTCTCTAATACTTTTGAAATACTTTAAATTTCATTGCTGACTTGATTATTCATGACTTGTTTTATGGTCCTGATAATTCATCAATGGAAGAATCAATTGTACCAAGAAAATGGACTAATTTGAGCTGACATTAAATTAGGGATAATGCAGCAGCTCCTAATTAGCTGGCAAGATAAAATTCTGATAAATAGTTCAAACCTTCTCTTTTTAAATAATTGAACTATATTTTACATTTTGTTCCTTACTAAAATACTTTGTATGTCTAGAGAGTTTTTACTTTGGAATTTTCACATCATTTATCTTGTTAGTTCAAATAAATGCCACGAAATTTAATGAGCAAAGCTTGATAATATAAAGTTTAACTGATCTAAGTTTAGCTCTATTGCCCATTGTAAAATGTAGGAGGAAAAAAGAATCATTTTTCATGTAAGAGGGAACAGCAGAGAATTTTAAAACTGAAAAGCAAAACAGTCACTTTAGAATAAGTCTATGCTCTTCAGCATCTGAGAAAGTATTTTATTATCAAGGCAATATCCTCCTAAGAAAGTTCTCTAAACCCAAAGTGAAATTAGGCAGCCTAAAAATAACGTTCTGTTCTGTTATCAAAACCAATGTAATTAAATAGTGAAGGTAAACCTGTTCTTCTGTTTGGATTATATGATCTTTTTGCCTTGGAAGGAAGCAGGTTTAAAAATGGAATCTTTCAGGGTATTGTTTTCTATTAAGAGCTCTCTGGAAGACAATCTGATTTTTACTACAAAAGTTGAAAATGGACGGGGCAGAGACATTAATACCCAGCAGGCCTCAGCAGAGCCCAGCAAAGAATATTCAAGCCAAGCCTGTGAATAAAGTAAGATACTTGACACATGGATGAGGTTCCGTTGAGCTGCAGTGGTGGGATTCAGCTACAGACTGCCGACACCTAAATGTGGTTGTTTGAATGCAGGTGACTACACAGGAGTCAGACAGGTTCCCATTATAATCACTGGAGGTCTAGTCAGTGCAGTCGATGTATTCCAGATATCAATTCAGTTGGCCATACGTAGGTGTTTACAGTAGGGTGAGCTGCATAATCTGGTCTTTCTAGACTTTATAGTATGCATTGGCTAGATTTATGTTGATCAAAACAGGGATGTAGACATCTAGGTCACACATACACCTCTAACGCTAGGTGTCTTAGTCTGCAGACTGACCCCACCTCAAGACTTCAGTGCTTGTCATAGGACTTTTACATGTTGCATGGATTCTCAGCTTCTAGCACTACGTGGGCCAAAGTAGCTGGTCTCCTTATAACCTCATGGAGTTGAATAAGGCCAAGTGCAAGGTCCTGTGTGTGGACTGGTGCGATCTCCAATATCAGTAAGACTGAGTGATGGATTGTAGAGAAGGACTTGAGGATATTAGTAGATGAAAAATTGGACGTGAGCCAGCAATGTGCACTCACAGCCCAGAAAGCCAACCTTATCCTGGGCTGCATCAAAAGAAAAAGTACTCCCCACCTGGAGTACTGTGTCCAGCTCTGGAGCCCTCAGCACAGGAAAGATACAGACATGTTAGAGCGGGTTCAGAGGAGATCTGTGAAGGTGACCAGAGGGCTGGAGCACCTCTCCTATGAAGAAATGCTGAGAGAGTTGGGGTTGTTCAGCCTGGAGAAGAGAAGGTGCTGGGGAGACCTTATGGTGGCCTTTGAATATATAATATAAGACGGCTTGTAAGAAAGACTGAGAAAGACTTTTTACCCAGGCCTGTAGTGGTGGTTTTAAATGGCTGAAAGAGGGTAGATCTAGATTGGAGATAAGGAAGATTATTTTTACAATGAGGCTGGTGAAACACTTCAAGAGCTTGCCCAGGGAAGTTGTTATTATTGGAAGTGTTAAAGGTCAGGTTGGATGAGGCTTTGAGCAACCTGATCTAGTGAAAGATGTCCCTGCCCATGGCAGGGGGTTGGACTCTTTCTTCCACATCAGCATGTGGCTATATTATTCTTGGCAGATGCTTGTCTATCCTTGAAGGACCCCAGTGATGGAGATTCAGTGTGCCCAGACAATTTTTTCTAATAGTTAACTTCTATGTACATGAGGCCCAGTAAAAATAGCAATGTTCTCCTCCCCTCTGTTCAGTAAGTGTATGAGTGCTCCCTGCCTCAGCAGATGTGCCAGACAGTTCTCGACAATGATGCTAGAGACATGTTTCTAAAAAAGCAGGTAATATTGATCATAGTTGGTTCAGTGTTGTACAACACAGTCCTAGTGATGTTCAGATCCTGCAAGGACTCATTCAGAGGAGTGAATCTGACAGCATCCCTCGAAAAGTTGTGAAGTATTGTAGTGGAGAGCCAGGCACCATGAAGAAAGGCAACTCATCACCAGTAAAATAAGGCAGCGCAATTTATGAAACATCAGTGAAGGAGGGAGGTAGTTATATGTGAAGTTTGGGCAGCAAGACTCACAGGAAGTCACTGGCAATGCTGTAATTCTGTTGCAGCTGTACATCATGTGTACGTTGAATACAATGTAATAATGTTTCAATGAGCAGACACAAGAATAATTATCCACTACCACTCAGATGCCATTCAAACTAAGGTCAGTAAGCCCAAATTTTCATTAAGTGAATATGCATTATTTCCATTTTTATTATAATGAATGCTTCATGCTTTTGTACTTCAGAATGCAAATCTTCAGAGGGTTGTCTGAAGCCGCTGTTCCTCACATAAGGCAGCAATGTGGGCAAAATTGATACAGTACTACATTGCCACAGTATTGCCTTTCTAGGAAAAACACGCCTTTTTAAGTGCAGTGTAATGGTGAAGGTGCAACTACAGCCATCTGGGTTACTTCATTTGTATTCTAATTTATACTCAAACACACTTGTCAAAGAATGAAAATATCTTTATCACGTCTCACTCACTCTGGAGCCTGAAATCTTCCACGTACAAAGTGTTGCCACAGCTGTGAGATGCTGACTCTGGGTGGGATTTACTTTGTTAAAGTTTAGACATCTACAGAGCAGATATCCACATTGAACTCCTCGCTTAAGCTCTTAGCGAGACAGAGCTTTTCTTTCCCTTAGCTGGAAAGAGAGGCACGATTCATATTGTCCTAAAGTAGATCTCTGAAATAAATCAGATTAACTGCTTCCTAGATATCTGTGTCTCTTCAGTAGCTATAAAGTGAACATGGATGACTTGGTCGAATATCAGAATCTGCACTTAGACAGAGTTAGGTGAGCTGAACCCACCTCTGTAAATAGTTTTACTTGAAAGAAATTTTGAAGTGAATTTTATTCTATTTTATTAGGTACAGAATAAAAGATATGATGCTATTCTAAAACGTTTGCATTGCCAACTGAACAAACTGCATTCAAATAAAAGACAATGGCACTGGAACATTCAGCAGCTGGAGAAGAAGGCAGCAGAACTAAGAAAGTGTCTTGGAGTAGTGGAGTTACAAAGCAGCATATAAAACAAACCTAACAAAGCTACAATGTGTGTAATCTTTTCTAGACAGAGGATCTTTATTCCTGGAAATACTACAAATAGTAAAGTAGCCCAGTATCTGGGCCAAGGCTCAGTGATTTCTTTCTTTTAAAAGTTTTTCTCCCTTTCATTTTGTGGCCTAATCTAGGCTGTGCTCAATCTGTGATGCTTTGGAATAACTTTGCTTTTTTTTTTTTTTTTTTTTTTTTTTGTT
>VZSZ01004226.1:255441-277342 GCA_013398815.1 Ibidorhyncha struthersii
TTTTTTTTTTTTTTTTTTTTATGGTAGCCAGAGGCTGTTTAGGAAGAAAGTTGCTAACATTTCCAGGTATTTCCAAAATGTGTGCCAATTTTATCTAAAAAGTCATGTGAAGTCAACCAAATACGATTTGCGGAGTTCCTTTTTATTTGATTAGATCTTTGAAGACTGACATCTACCTTGTTTTTCCTACAGAGAAATTCGTATCAGTGGATATTTACATTCTTGAGATACCAAAGTTCCAGATCTTTTATCCACATCCCTTATTATTGCAACCTACTAAGGAACTCTGAAAGCTCCAATGGCCTGTGTTTTGCTGTGGGGGAAATTCATATAGAGGATGTTACAGCCTGTTTGCCCTATATCTGCCAGGGGGACATAGGCTGTCCAGCTATAAAAGGCTTAGGCGCAAGTATGCTTAGAATGGGGCTTCAGGTAATCTGACTTCAACTGGTTTAATATATGTTAGCAAAGAGCAATGAGTAGGTAGAGAGAGTACTGGGAATTCCTAGAAATAGGAATGCATTATAGATGATTGATTATAGAGGAACTTACTGTGTCGAGGATCTTAACTATTTAGTACTAGCCACCTAACATCTAAGTGCTTAATGATTGGTAAGATGATTCTTAACATAAATGACGACCTATTAAAATTCCTGTTAAAATAGTAGTGAACAGCAGACATTTTATTTGCCTTCTTTTTGTTATGTGCTTGGCATTTGAGGAATTTACAGTACTTTCTTACAGTATGCTTACACCTAAAGTAATAGTTCTGACTGGACATAACCTGTAACGTTTACCTGTTCTATGGAAGTAGCTTTTTATTTGAGGTGCTTTCTTGAATAATTTAGATTTATCTTTGCTCCCGAATATAAAATAAAGATTTAAGCAAATTGAGTATTTACTGTGGAAAATGTTAAACTGCCTATACATTGTTAGTTTAGGAAAGCAAAGTTTAAAATGCAATACTATGTGTGAGAACATTAATATATTCAGGTATATTTACATTTCACTTAATATCTTATCTCACTTAATATAAAGATATTTTAAGCAATATGCTGATTCATGAAGCTCTCTCTCAACATTGTTAGACTCTCCAGTTTGTTTGGCTTGGTCTTTTTCCTTTGCAATATTATCAACCAGGCTACTTTCATTAAAACAATAATGTAGAAATGAAAACCTCAATATCCCATGCTATAGTAACGGTAACGTGATATGAATGATTTGCTGGACCTGCATTTTCCTTGTTCCTTTTCATAAATCTCAGTAAGTTTCAGTAGGTCATATTGCTTTCATCATTCTTTTGTACATGCTTTGAAATTGTTTAATGTAATTTAATAAAAGTGAATACAAGAGCTGTATGTATTACTCGCATTAGTGCTGTATGCAGAGGAAGTGTTCCCTTCTCCTACACTGAGACCTTCCTATCGTCCAAGACCCATGTTGTCTAATACTTATTTTTGCTGTGTACTTTGCAAGAGAGCTCATGTTCTTATCTACTGGGATCCTTGATCCCTTCAAGGGTCCTCAGCTATCAAAGGTGTATTCCTCCTTTTTCGTCAGTGTAAAACTTGCTTTTTCAATATGCATATTTAAATGGACTAAGCTTATCTCAGTTGTGTAGCTATAGTTCAGTTATTTAATTTCACTCTGTGTGTCTGTGCTATGTGTATCTGTTGTGCTCTTGTATAATTAAAAAAATTATACTAGAACTAAGTTTACCTTTAATTCTGTATCAAATAAAAATACTGTTATTGGTCTTAATACCAGTATCTGTGGAGTCCCATTATGAATACCCCCTTCATATATCGGAGATTCTTTAACAATTGTCTGTGGAAATGTGTTAGCCAGTCCCTGTGTTTAACTCAACTGCCTTGACATCTGAGTTGATTCATCTCACTTTAGTCACTGAGTACACCCAAAATCTGCATTCAGTTGTTTTGTGTGCTGAACAACACTTTTTACAGGATCAAATGCATTTTGCATGCTTCTGATTAAACAGAACTTTGTATCATGCAGTATTTATACATTCTCCCATGTGCAGCATTTCAAATTTAGCATTTAATATTTAACAGATAATAAATACAGGAAAGGCACAAACATCTTACTAGTGAATTGCAGTTAATTGGGAGAAAACCTCATCTGGGAAAAAAACTCAGCTGAAAGAAGGAAGTCTAACTTACTGCCTTCTCTAAGCTATCAGCATTCTGTACAACATACGAAACAAGAAATGCATGTAGCTTTTTATAAAATGTCTAATTCCAGCAAATCCTGGCAACCTGCTGAGGCAGATTTTTCTTGGTACAATGTTGAACAGTAGTAGGTTGATCTCGGGGCATTTTTCTCTCTCAGCAAGCAAGCACAAACAGCAGGAGAATGATTTATGATTTTTGGGAATAACTTGGCAAATGCACTTAGTGTTCTTTACGTAAGGCTCTCCCAGCATCCGGTAGAGAAGCGTGCTGCCAAACCCCTGTCAGTCAGTTCTGAGGATGGGTGTGGAGCTAAGGGAGGAACTCCTGGCTTCAACGCCCTGCAGGCAACGAAAAGAGGAGTGAGTGCCCACTCTCAACAGCCAAACAGACAGCAAACAGCAGCGGACATGTAAATAAACAAGAGTGAGGAAAAACTTACCAACCCACGAGTCCTACTTACTGCTTAGGAAAAGTTTGAAGCACAGGAGGCTGGATTGATTCCAACAATATAGCGTAAATCAGTGAGAAGATATTTGGGGAACTCCACACTCAGCAGGGAAACAATACAGCCATTGGATCATGTCACGTGATGCAGCAAATGTACTGATGGGTGCTAAAGGGAAGGATTTCCCCATGCTGTAAGCTGCCGCTCCACATGAAACCCTTCCACGTGACCCAACAACCTCAGATGCTGGAGCAGAGGAAAGGTGTCAGACAATACAGACATACCTGCTAAGATCTTTGCTCTCATCAAGGCTACACGTGATACACAACAGAAGAGGGAAGGTGAGTTGGGGATAGACACCAATGTTACGCTGCTTTGCCTCTGTTGCAGTTTGCTTTGGCCCTCAGGAGGGTCACTTGCAGAGCTGTGTGCATGAGTGTGACAGTACATAATGCATGCTATTCTACTATGGTTCAGATACGACGCCTCAGAGGAGGAAGAAATCATGACCACACCATGCACTGATGGTATGTCATGCCGCCGAGGGTGAAAAAAAAACCCTTTCAGAACTCTTACCTGATTGAAATGCATGAGTATATTGTTATCAAAGTAATTATTAGATCCTTTGTTAAAATGCGGTTGCAGCATGTAGCTCTGAGTCATGTTGAAGCAGTGACTTCTTGAGGAATTCCAAGCAGTACTGAAATATTTTTCTTTTAATTGTGCACTTCACAGGAGGCAAGCACTTTTTCAGGGGCAGGATTAAGGCAGTGCAATGAACTGCCTCAGAAATGTGGATCGAGCAAAACCAATTCACAGCCTGCGTAAAGTACCACATTCAGTTCTTTCACTTGGCTTTTTCTAGCATTTAGAGGAAGCAACATGTAGCAACCTAACAAAACAAAGGGGGAAAAAAATAAACCACAGACTGCAAAGGACAAAGCAAGATAAGCAAACAAAATCTCTGCCCTCCCTACCCTGTGAAGAAAGATAATTGTACTGCACATTCCCAACCTGGATGAAAGCAGACAGAGGAGACAGCTTTGTCATGTCACTAAATATAATTCTGGTTGAAAATGGTCGCTACAATAATGAGCAAAGGTCAGTGCTCTGTGTTGAACAGAGATTTCTCCTGTTAGGAAATTACATGAGTCTTTCTACATCTTGCAGTAGCTTTTTAATTTAACATAGTCTAGTCTTACATAATTCAGTAAAATTCTTTCCAAATCTTTCCCAAAGCAGCAACTTTCTTAATCTCTCATCTTATTATAAATATCTTATACTATATATTCAAAACTTATTGACTAGATGTCACATAAAAGCTTCAATGTATTTCTTTCATCTACACATTATATTAATCATCAAAATATGTCACTTGCAGTCTCTTCAATGAAGTTCTGAAGACTTTTCTGGAGTGGAACTAGCCGTGACAGTTTGAAATGCCTTTTTCCCTCCACCGATAATGAAGTCCAATAGTTCCCTCTAGTGGTGAAATGTCTTTTTACATGGTAAAGGCACCGTTTACAGTTGTTTTGATTTGAAGATCAATACTTACCGTAAGAATAGTTAATATTTCTACAGAATACGGTGAATACTCCAAAATGCTATTTTATTTCTAAAAATACAGGATGAAAAGGAGATGCTGAGTATTCTAACTCTTACAACTGCAAACAACTACTGGAGGATTTGATTTATTTATTCTTAATTATTGGTCTGTTTTTGAAAGAAGAATTTAGCACATTTCCTCAGACCTTCTGTTCTAATCTGAGTTATAATGCAAGGTCCACTACAAATAGAAGGACTTCATTTTTTTTTCTTAAAAATAATTTTTAAAAATATTATTGTGAGCTAACATCAGTCTTCTACAACTTTTTCCTTGGGTCACTTTCTTCTTAGTAAGAACTATTCTGTTTAAGATCTTTGGCTTCCTGCTGTTTGCTGAAAAATATATTTCAAAAAGATTAGGTCAGTCTTATAGCTGACTAAAACTGTCTATAGCTGGTAGTTATGGATTTACAACATATTATGTAAACCCATGTTTTCAGGCTTCTGAAATAACCCTGCCTGGGCTGAATGTTTTAGCCTGAAAGCGCAGTTCTGTCTCAAGGTCAGTGTTCTGGAAAGTTTAAACATAAGGTATGAATGTCATCGCTTGAGGCACCCAATATATTTGACAAGAGAAAGGCATCCCACAGCCAATTCAGTTCTTGCGTGCCTTATGGCAGAGTCTGGCTCTTTCCAGTGACTACAAAGGAATCCTAGAGCAGCTACCCTTAATTTAAAAGACTCAATTAAGTGCCTGTTTTATGTGAGATAAGCCCAGCAATAGCACAGCCAGTCTGTTGTTTACCCCTAATTAAAAGTTTATTTTATGGCTATGATGTGCTCTGGAGCTAACATTGAACTTTGACAGGAACTTTTAAGGGGAGAGGGAGGACGGTTTCAGGCTAACCATTAGGTAGTTACCTGCTTTTATCACTTTTCTCTTCTTCAGTATTGGCACAGAGTTCTAATCTATTGAATCCTGACTTTATAACATTCATATAAAATTTACATGAATAGACCAGTGGCCTTCTCAAGCGACCTGAATAAAATTTATCTGGGTCTTGTGATTAAAATTTTACCCTCAGGTTTTGTTGTATCTGTCGCAGTTACTAAAGGACTGGAATGCCCTGCTCTGGTGCAGTACAAATACGCTATCTAGTGTTTGTGCATCTCTACTAAAATTATGACTTCATACTGTTGCTAAGACTTCTTTAGTTGCTAATGTATTTGTATTAGGTTATTTGATGCATTTGGAAAAAAAAAAGCAAACATTTTGGCAGAGGAGAGCTTGGGTATCTCAAGTTTTTTCTCAGTTACATCTGTTGGTTCTTCCTTTATAGTCATGGAGGGAAACACTTCTAGGGGATATTTCATCTGAACTGCTTTATATAGTTACATTAGGATGACAGGAATTGTGCCCTAAAAAGTCCTATTTCTTTCATTTGACTGTAAAGGGAGTGAAGGGTCACTAGCTCAGATGCAAATAACTATATTGTGATGTCTAAAGTTAGGTAAGATGTATCCAAGCCGTATATCTATCCTTAAGCCGCCACAGTCCCAACAGCATTATTAGTAAATGCTCAAATTTCTTTTTTCTTTCTTTTGCCTTTTATCGTCTTATTGCTGGCCACGTGTTTTTCTTTGTATTTCTCTAGCTTCCCCTATTGATTTCCTAGGCTGTAAGCTTCTCATTTATATATTACACTCAATGTTATGTTTTCCATATGTTACACTGGGGAGCAGCGAGAGGCTGGTTCTAACAGCTATTTCCATTTGCCAGTGAACCACAGTAGGCTTTTAGCTAAAGATTTCCTCTTTCTTGGTGGAGTACTCATTGCTTTTTAAGCATCTTTTTAGTTTCTGTCATAGAACTCCCATTTTTCATTTGCTTTTTTCTATCTGCTTTTCCCCGGCCCACTTCACTCACAATTTTCATCAGCCATTTTGCAGCATCAGCTACTCTGCAGGGGATTCACCTTGCCTCTCTTGGAGATCTATTTAGAATTCAGTTACCCACATTCTAGTAGTGCCTTGCCCTTTGCATTGACTAGGGAGAGCATCTGGGTGGGAAGAAATCTACCTTTTGGATAACTTAGCATGAGGTGAGATGAACCATCTAAGATAGGTGGCATGACTTGCCTTCGAGCAGTGCCTATTTCCCTCTGTTGTCAGCAGAAGGAGTCCAGGGAAACTAGTTCTAAACTCATGGCAGATGATTAAAATTACATGACAGAAATCCCATCTATCATCTCCAGTTATCCCTCACCGACTCCAGGCCACGAATTAATACAGCTCTATCCATCGTAGTGAGACCATAATTGAGTTACCCTGTATTGAGAGCAGTAATACTTTCTGTGTTAAAGGATCACAAGGAATAATTTTAGAAACTCTAATAAGTTGTCTGACCTCCATGCTGCATTTCTGAAATTGAATTCTCCCATGGCAAGACAATTGCTCCCCCGCAGTCTGCCTCTCACTGCAGACAGGTCGTAAGAAATAATTCTGGTATGGTTTCATGGTCTTTAAAGACTCTCCCTCCTTCCCACACTCCTGTATTCTCTTCTTGTCTTTTGTGCTTTAGCACATTGACAATTAGTTTCTGAGTTATTGGGGTATACAGACCAGTTAGCAGTGTCTTTGTAGTACTACCACTACATCATTCACTACTTTCACCTCTTCCCCTAGACAAATTTTATAGAAAGATCTTTAGCATTCCAGTTGTGTGAACTATCTCACTAGTTGCCAATAATACTTGCATCAGTGAGAATTTCCAGTCTCTTCATTGTAACCTAGACTTTTAAAATTAGTACCTAATGACCCGAAAAATCCTTGAAACTGAGGACAGAGTTGGAACCATAGGTGATAAACTTAGACAAGGATAGCGGGGAAATGTGAATGGGAGACAGACATGGGCTGCAATGAGCAGAAGTAAAAGAAATTGGGGAGGGGAGAACAGGAGTACATAAGCCTGTCGTGGAAAGTGAGGTTCCTAAGTCTGAAAAATCCTCCGGAGTCAGCAGATAATCTCCTCTTGCTCCAGCCGCTGGGGAATCACGGTCTATGTTACTGTCAGTGTCCATTAACTTGTGTGACAGAGACCTGTGCAAAAGATCTAAAGTACCAACCCTGATGTTGACTCTACGAGTATCAGAACAATCTCACAAGGTTATATTTTTAAAACTCATTCTTTGAACTAAGCTATGAGATTTATTTGATGCTCAGTTTCCCATGGAACATCTTTCTCTTCCTCATGGCACCTCCAATGCTTCCTCACAGGGTGCAGTAGCTGCTTAAATTTTTTAAGGCGGTAAGTACAGCAGCTGAAGAGGTAGCACCTAGATCCTCTTGTAGCTCAACACTGTAGCTACTCCTTCACTGTGTGACCTAACGGCTCAGGTGTATTCAACCATCATGGGACTCAACATTTTGCTGTCTTCTGCACTAGAAAAGAAATGGCTTGAAAGTCCAAAGTGGAAGAGAGTTTTCTCATTTGACATTCTACATTATTCTGCAGTGGTGTGCGGTAGTTCCTACATCTCTAACACACTTGAGATCTGTTTTTACATGCAGAATTTGAGTGTTGGTGAATTACCTGTAATAACAGAGGAATTCTATGGCTGAACTTTCAATTATACTAGGATTAAAAATTCTTATAGTAGCACATGGAGAAGAAAGTCAGCCCAATGCAGTTGCTGTCTTTTCCTGGTCTGCTTCTGAGAGAAGCTGTGTGCATGAAACATCTAATCTTCTAGATAGGAAAAGAATGTTTTTCAACAGATTGTTTGCATAACTGTACACAATCCCTCACTGAATTGCTGAAAAAATCTCATTTCTATAGCCATACCCATTTTAATGAACTTCTCCTTTGTAATTATTCAATTATCCATTTTGCTGCTCAAGAAAACCCGCATAACAATGATTTAACACAGCACTGCAGCAATTAGTACTCACAAAACAACAAAGAAACACCTCACTAGTCAAAGAAGGATCAAAGTATGAAATCAAAAGTAACTCATTACAATCATCATAACACCACTTCAGTTCTTACAGTAGCAATCACAATGTTTTGGTGGTTTTGACTCCTTTATTTTTATATCTAAAAAGAAGCTACAGAGCATGTTTATTCCATTTTCAGAAATATGTTAATTAAGAATTTCAAAGCCTCTTTGGTTTTCTGTTGAAAAGTAGAAGCTAATAGATCAGTTGCTCATTTACTGCAGCTTTTGTCTAGTCTAACTCTGCTCACTTCAGTAAGTCTGGAGTCGAAAAAGGAGCGATACATTGGCAGTTACACCTGGAGGTAGTTTAGTTGTCACTTTTAAAACAATCTAACTCACTTTGCCTTCAGATGGCTTTCTTTCCATTTGAATGGCTTTGCGATGTTGGTTTTTTTTCTCAATACTTTTTTTTTTGTCCTTGGTGTTACGTTATATTACTAGCTGATGGCACAGGGGATTTTGACTACTTTTTAGGTTATTTGCACCAGAGACATTCTTAACCATGCTTATTAGACCTTCAAGAGTGCTAATTTTCTCATACAAAGGGAGTGTTGAACTTTCATTAGTGTATTTCCCAAATGCTTTAATTTCCTGATACCATTTAGTATAATTATGTTTGCTTTTAATACATAAGTGTGGAAAATAATGTACATTGGGAAGCAAACAGCACAAAAGCTGTCATAAAAGCATAAAAGAGCAGCTGATAAGAAAAACAGCAATGCAACATTGTTTTTAGAAGCAATGGAACACAAGAAGAGCTGACATATTGTGATGCTAACAACTTTAATTAATGATGTATAGAAGGTCAAGCATAAATGAGAAAGAGAAGATCTGTTAATGGAAAACATGTGCTAGTATACTAAAATTAGAAGTTTGGAAATGTGCAATACAAAAGCAGAGAATTCTGATGAAATGTTTGATTGGGAATACATTTCTTGAGTTTTTTTTTTTCTCTCCAGAAAGAAAATGAGGCATACTTTTTAGAGATAACAAAAGGGAAATTTTGGCTATTGAGTCCAAATTACCAGTGTGAAATACGTGTCCACTTTATTTCTTCCTCATTCATATATGACCGTCATCTTCAGGGCAGAGTTTAGGACATGTTTGTTTAACCTGTAAAAAGGTAGTTTGAATCAATAGCCAAGTGGGAGTACCTTTTCAGTGGGGATTTAGTGGTCGTGAAAGTGAATGGCCTGTTTCACAGCCATTAATTCTCTTACTTTTGCAGATGTGCCAAATAAAGTCCAACTGGGAATGATGTTCCTTAGTAGATACGCTTCTTCAGTGCTGGAATTCCAAGTCATTTATCTGCAAAACACTTCCCTCCATGGCCTGCGTTTGGATGCTGTGTTAGCTGATCAGTCCCCTCTCCGACACGGCAAAGAGACTTTTAATAGTGGAATGTACAGCAAGGCAGAAGACCACTTGCAGCAAAACTTGCTGAATCTGTGTGCGGTTCTTCTTGCCTAACCTTAGCCATACCAAGCATGTAAACAAATGAGCTAGATTTCTTGTATGAAAGAGAGGTACCTTAAGAAGGTGATTCACCCTCTCCTCAAATAAATGTTTTGGTGCAATTAATTGCTCTAAGAAAGCAGAATTGCCCTGCAGTGATGTCCTTCACTAGAGTTGTTCCATTTGGCTGTCTTGGAATTTGTCTTGTTTAATATTTAGCCATTTAAGCATTAGCTAATGTAAGCTACTCATCTGGGCTTCTTGGACTGAGAAGAACATCCAGTGTGCATGCTAAAATTGATGCCTCTTAAAGGTAGCATGAATCACCCTGTGGATGTGACTCTTTTTCCATGTTCTACAGAAGGAACCGACACAATTAGCTTCAGCTGGACTTCAGACTCTTTCAGCTAAAATACAGCATAGATACAACTCACTCACTTTTAGCCATGTAGAATCATAGAATGGTTTAGGTTGGAAGAGACCTTAAAGATCATCTAGTTCCACCCCCCCTGCCATGGGCAGGGACACCTCCCACTAGACCAGGTTGCTCAAGCCCCATCCAGCCTGGACTTGAAAAAAATCTAAAAAAAAAAAAAAAGAAAAATCTGCCTTGAAAATCGGGGTGTTTGGTTTAAATAAGGCCAGTATTTTCACTTAGCCTATCTTTGCGACTTAGTTTAGATAACTTCTGGTCAGTTACTGTTGAAAGTACCACAGCAAACAGTCTTTCTTCCTGTGTTTGTCTGGGATAGAGGTGGTGACATTAAGAAAAGTCAAGGCAAAATGGTTGCTTTTAAATTTCAAATTACATTTCGCGTTGAGGGACTCCACTGATGGTTCTGCCAGCACTTCCCATCACGATCTCCTATATTTAGAAATATATGGCTCCATCAACAGTGAAAGAACAGAACTTGGCCTTCTAGAGAGTGGCATTTTTCCATGTGACATAATTAAACAGATCCACACGGACAGTAAAATTCCTTCTTTTTAGGCTCTGGTGGTTTGAGAAGACATATTATATCCCTTCCAGTCAAAAAACATTTTGTTTGGTTTACTGCATTGTAGTTTAATTTTCTTTCATTTTAATGAAAAACAGAAAAAATCCTTAAAAAACACAAAGAACTTAGCAGCTCTGCTCAAAAGTGAAAGGCAGACAGAATTTCTGATATCGTACCTCCCACAAAGCAGAATAATCACAGTCATTTACTGTCCCAGAGCATGTAAAATATGGCAGCGATATTACAGAAGACAAAGCCACAATTGTTACTGCAGAAATACTAAGATATGTAGCCAGTGATCTCTGGAGAAGAAGAAAATACGAAAGTTGAAGTTTTACACCGTGCAAAGATTGTAATCTGCTGCCATTCTTTAAACTGGAACTGTTCGATAGAACAGCTCCCAAACTTTTCCACTGGTTCCAGCATGCTCCTGAATTCTCTTCCAGTTGCAACTGCAGTCTTTTACTCCTGCTTCTGGTCATGAATCCTGCTTTTGCAATAAAACTTCTGTCACACTCACAACCCTCACTGAGTTCTGATCCCTTGTTTATGAACCACTGCTCTCATGGTACTTTTCACGCAGCCTATTTTTTCGTGTGTACAAGTAGGCCATTCTGCTTTCTCCTTTTATAACAATCACCAGGGGTTTTAAAAAAGCAGAAAAAAGAGCATTAAAATGACGGCACTCACATAACATCGTTGCCACTTGCCACTATAAGAAGGACAAATCGCATCTTTTGGTCTGCAAAGAGTCTGCTAAGTCCAAGCTGCCTCAAGACGTTCTGCAGCAAATTTGGTTAGCACAGTTGAGGGAAAGTGATTGTCTGCACTGAAGCGATGGCTGTTTGCACTTTCTTTGTTATCATTCCCATATCTGTAGCTCTTTGACATGGCAAATCACCGCTAAGAGAGAAGTGGGAAGTGTCTGTCAGCTGATGGCCCAGCAGCAAAACAGACCACATAGTGATGTCCCCACCTGCTGCCTAGACTGGTGCTTGCTCCCTGCCTGTTCTCAGAGCCAAGAATTGAACTGGAAGCTGTGGGTTTCATGCACAGCAGCGGTAGCCAATCTCCAATGCTACACATTGTCCAGAGAACTTCTTATAGGAGCTGGAGAATGGAAGTATTGTCAGTGCCTTTCTTACAGGAGCTAGGCCTCTCCTCTTAAAACCTAATGCTGTTCAAGAGATCACTACAGACTATTTGGGGTCTATTTAAGACAGAAGGTTAGAGTTGGTGCCAAAAAAGAGAGCTCTTACCCTCTCACACCCGTACTGGGACAGAAACTGCCCTGCCTGACGGAAGGAATCAATGTGCTGAATATCCTCTTCTTTAGGTTAAAATCTTACACTAGTCTGAGACTGATGAAAAATATAAAGGGAGACTAAGGAAAGCCTGCGACAAAACTGATCCTGTATCTAGCAGGATACCAAATCTATAGAACTTCAGGTTTGCGATATCAGGCCATTAACTACTGGGTAAACTAAATGAAGTGAGAAGAAAATGTTTGCACACATTGACATGAAAACAGAGTCTGTTAGATTGGGTCTGCATGCTAATCACAAAATGTATACTTCTTCTATTTCATAAGCTTCTTTGTGGCCCGCAGTTACCCCCTTTGGGAAGTCCTGATTACACGTGTAATGCAATAGGGTTCTCAACCTGTGTTCTGTGATTTTACTTTCCAGAAGCCTCTCATTTTAAGGACTGCGTGAAAGGCTTTCCACAGCAATACCAGTGTTCCCAGTCCTTTCCAGCACAACTCTAAATGGAGTTGTATTGCCTGAAATCCCTCAGTGTGTGGCTGCTGTAAAAACTCATACTCCTGAGGGCGATGTAAAAATCTTAACTCGGGGTCCAGAAGTAGAAATGGGACTCTGCTGTGAGAGCTGCTGACTCTCTTTGCAGTTCTGATTCAGGCATGGAGAAACCTACATCTGTGTCAAGATACAGTTTCCATGATCTCTTGTACTTTTAAAGTCTAAAAGCTCTCCATGAGGCACAGATAAATGTGATCTTCATTGATAGGAGATGAAGCTGAAGCCCAAGAAGCTGTAACTTGCTCTAATGCAGGTTCCATTTGTAGCAATAAAAGCCCTGATAACCTGCATTTCCATCCTGTCCTGCTTATCTGTTTCTTACCAGGTGAAGACTATCATGAGAAACACAGTTTTTACGAGAAGCCAAACTGAAAGAGAACACCTTCCTACGGATTTGCGTCTGGTGGGGTTGTCTGATGGCTAAGAAGAGCTTCCACTCATACTTTTTCATCCAAAGGAGCACTAACAGCCACTCTGCTTTTTGTGAAGCAATTGACAAAATCATGTATTTTTTGAGACTGTTTCCCCTTTGCCAGATGCTGTGATTGCACTAGTCTCTTCTTCTTAGGAAATCAGACTAAAATAGCTCTACAGCTGATTTTGCTTTTTCAAGCAAATTATCCAGATACATTAAAAACAACAATGACAACAACAACAACAACAAAATATTCTGTAGCAGTTTGTTTACTCAGGGAGTCCAGTTTTGCCCCAGAAGAGGTGCCAAGATTGCTTAGTGTACCTAAGAGTAGGACATGGCACAGTTCATGTAGCTTTCTGATGCATGTCAGACAGTCAAATCTTGCTCCCGGTGTAAATCAGGAATATTATCGAGCTCTGGGAAAGAAATTGACCCATAACTTCTCTGTCTATCTGTATATTTCTTCTGTCAGGGCTGTTTACATTTCCTTCTTTGTTTAATAGTAGAAACTGGAGTGGGTGGAAGGGAAAAAAACAGCATGATTGGCTACTTTTTTCTAACAAAAAATTAATTGGGAGGGATTGGAGAAGCTTTCCTCTTCTCTCTGAGGACTCTCATCACTGATTTGTCCTATGGGATGGCTGCATCTGGTTCAGCTTAGCTGTATCTGTCTTCAGTATCGACCCTTCATCCAGTTCCATGTCTGTTGGAACGCTGCCTTTTCTCCCTTGCTTGCATCTTGCCATTTTTCTTTCTCCTACTACTCTTATTTCATTTTAGGCTTGTTTGCTTTACGGAAACCCCTGTAAATCATTCCAAGATCCGTTGTCAGGAAGTGTGCTAGCTACAGTCATGTTGGCTTGATTTCTTCGGCGTTTTAATGCTACTTGCAGTAGCTATACCGTACAATCAAACCCTGACACTGATAAAAAGCAAAAGAGAGCCAGTAGATGGCACCATTTATTATCTTATAGAAGATTCATAACCAAAGCCTAGAGGGTTTTTCCCCCTTAAACCTGGCTGTCAGTAAAACGTAAATCAACCCTCCATTTTTCGAGATGTTACTTACAAGCTTAGTAGAGACCTCACTTTATATCCTTTCCCAGGGCTTCCTGGGAAGGATTCAGTGGCAATGCCTTAAATGGAAAAACATTTTAGAAACAATAATGGAACTAGAGGTCAATAGGATACAGCCCAGGGGAGCTTTCTTCTGTTTTGCTCTTAAAACATACCCCGCTGCTGCTTCACTTTCTTCATTCTATTAAATAACAGATTTGCTTTGAGGCATATCTCCAAACCCAATAACTTCGGAAAAGATTCAGGCAACGGTCTATTACAAACATGGTTTACCTCTTCTGTAATAATGAATAGTACTATTTCCTTACAACATATAGCAGCTGTTATCTAGGGCTCTCGGAGTGCTTCAGCACACTAATGAAGCATGCCTCGCAACACCTCTGTCAGGTAGGCAATATTAATTCTCCAGGAGTCCCATTGACTTCAGTGGGTGCTTGCGTGGTTCTGCATGTCAGAGAAAGAGATACTCATGTGAGTAAAGACTACAGAACCAGGAGTAAACAGTGTAATATATTTTGTGCCATTTCAAGCATTTATTTTTTCCCCAAACAAAAAAAAAAAAAAAAAAAAAAAAAAAAAAGAAAAGAAAGTAGTTTTGCCTTTCAGGAGTTAGCCTTTGCAGCATTTTTGGTAGGGGATCAGACTGCCTGCTTGTAGGTTAGCTACAAGTTTCCAGTTGGTAAGGCATGCACTATGTGTGCTTCAACGACAGATTTAGTGACTTCAGCATCATTTACTATTAAAGGTTAAAAGCAGTTGCTCTTTCTAATCTCCCGCTGCACAGCCAATCTAATTTTAATACTGTGTGCTGTAGAAAAGGAAAGAAATGCAATGCTGAAACATTTAACAGGATATATTTTTCCATCTTTATTTTAAGTTATGAAAACTGTCTGCAAAAAGCTAGTAAGTGTTTCCAGTCAATGATAGTTTCCTGGCATCAAAAGATTTAGAAAATGAAATGAAATATCCAGCGGAAAAAAAACACCAAGAGGAGAGACAATGAAAAAGAGAACAACTTGGATTTTCTATATTTATCTGTGTGTTATGTGTATCCGCTTCACTGGGCTGTCAATTTTAATTGGACTGCAACCTACTGTAGTTGGGTTCACACTGGTTCAATTAAAAAATCCTGTTGTTACTTTTTTTCCGTATTGCCCATAAATAGGAGTATTGTAGAAGTAATAATGTTAACCCCAGTGTCCTGGCAGAATGCCAGCTCAGGTAATTATATTCTGCCTATGGAAATTTCAGTCGCCATTTCAGCGGAATGCATTAGTCTTTATTTTCCGTTCCCAGTCATCATGCTATATTGCACTGCTGTGTATTGCTAAAGAGCCACCCCAGATGTGCCTGCATTTTAGTGACTGCTGAACTAAGTAGGAAAAAAATCAGGATCTCTCCTCCTTGTACAATTCTAGACTATTGGCATCATCAAAGGGCAATGTTGGGGGTCAGAGTTGCTTGAATTAAGGTTTACTTGATGAAAGTATGCATGGAAAGTATGGATGGACTGTATAGATAGTTAATGGTTTGTGGAAAGTTTGCACAGTGATGTGGTTATGACAAAGAACAGTGAAGGATTTTGTAGTCTCAGGAAGATCTTCACAAGCAAGGTAGGTCAGGCTGAGTCTTTGACTTAAAGAATGGTATAGTTTGTAAAAAATAATCCTTTAACAGCCTACCTGATAGGTTTGCGCAAGGACTACTCATCACCTAAGGTAAAAAGAAGAGGGGCAGTTGCTGAAAAAATGGTGATAGTGCCCTCAGAGAAGAGCGGCTGGAAATGTTAATTTTGTACATCATTTTCTCCATGACTGTCATTATGAATGGTTAAAAAGAAAAAAAGAAGACACACACCCCCCTCCCCCCCAAAAAAGAAAAAACAAATTAGGACTAGCCTACTGGCATGTTTTTTTCCAGAATGTTTACTTATGTCTGTTTTGAAAATGGCCCATGGTGCTGTTGAAAAAACAGACATTTGTCTACAAAATAATCAGTAGCAGCTTAACTCAGCATTTATTGACATTAACATGAGAAAGGTGGAACAACTCTCTCCTTTCAATCCACCCCTCTTTCCCAGGCAATAACGTCTGGATAACCCACGTAGGAGTTAAGAACAAGGATTATGCTTGCTTTGGGTGACTTCTAAATAAAAATGAAACTTGTGTTACAAAATGAGCAGAATAGTGATAAAGTACAATGGGCATTCAGGAAATCAGCAGCAAAAAGACAGCATAAAGGTCAAAACACCAATCTTCTCTTTCAAAAGATCTCTGAAGCCAGGGAGATGTGTGCTGACTCAAATGGCGGAGAGCTATCTAATTCTTACAGACTTGTGACGATGATTTGGCACCTCCTTGTCACTTGTGCCTTGAGGACATCTTCAGCTTACAAATATTGTTAGGTTTCGCTTTGTTAAGGTGGAAACTGAAACTGCATTTTAGAATTTGTCAATCTGCTATTTAGCTTCTATTATCCAAACCGTCTCTCTATCTGTGTTTACTGAGCATATATAGTGTTGCCTTATAAACCGTCTTCATATTTTCTCCTTTGGGATTATAAAGACCTCGTTCAGCAGACTTTTCCTCATCTAAGTAAGAGTGATTATTTTGATGAGCCTGCTTGAGTTAACTGGAGTTTCAGTAGAACCGGCCATATGGCGGAGAATCATCTACATGACCAGGGATGCGAGATTTGGCCCAAATCTTCTGCTTCTGATATGTGGTGGTTTTAAATTCTCCCAAATTTTATTTTTTCTGATTTAGGGGGGGAACACAGTTGTTTTCATTTTCTGATGGTGACTGGAAGATGAAAGATGAGCTGCGGGGCTGGTGACAGTTCTCAGGACTGACAGCATTAGCGTATGTATCCAGTCATACAGTAACGATGCAATCCGTTAGCATAAGGTACACAGGGAGCTGTCAGGTCTGTAGCAATCCAATTAAGTTACATGGTTTCTAAAGCTAGATGATTTGAGGAAGCTTAAAACAGAGTTAACACTGCGCTGGCTCAACGGCTGTGTCAATTATCTGGTTGGATGTGCTTGTAGCTCTGGCTGCTGAAGCATGTGGTCTTTTTTTTTTTCTTTTTTCCCTAGAGCAAGACCAGGGAGAATACATTTAAGAGTTAATTATTACCTAGCTTTATTATTATTTATTAAATGAGAATCCTTATATATATTCGAAAGAGATGGTCATACCACTTGAGGAAAAAAAACCCAATAGAATAGATTGATTGCATAATGCATTTTTCAGGCTTTTTACTGAAACTGAAATATTAAAGTTCCTTTATAGTAGCTGAAGTGGCATTCATTTGTGTGGAGGTCACTGTTTGACCTTTGCTGTGGGAAGCCTACACGGTTCCCGTCAAAACCTTTTCCTTCTAACCTTTCGTTTCTGATATCTGCCTGCATTTCTGTTTGTGCTGTTCTCATTATCTTTGCATCTGAAATGCGTGAGACAGAAAAGGAAAGCAGCTCCATGGCATAGCTATCTTTTCTTACAACTTCTCTCTTTGTGGAAAATTCATCAAAAGCCCTGTGTGAAGTCCTGTCTGAGCTCAGCCCTCCATCCTTCCAAGGTGTCCAAGGACTTGCAGTCAGGTAACCTTATCACGCTCTTAATGCAAGTTCTTCACAGGTGCATGTGCTTCACTTTTTGTTTAATGATTTGTACAAGGAGCTGCCTTATATGCTTTGTGGGAAACACAGGCAAGATTACCTTCTTTCTCAGAACTCTCCTTCTTTTTAATCAGAGGGCTTGTCCACCCACCTAAAATAATCGAGCTCCCTCTTGGCGAAAAGCCTGAGGAAAGAGAAGGGTCACTCACTGTACGCTAACCGCGGCTCGCCTTCTTCATCTCAACTGGAAATTAGAGCCATTGTCCAGTCCTCCAAAAATACTCTGCTGCCAATTCCGAGAAGCAAAATTACATCTGTGACAAAACTGATGATAAAATTCGTATTGATTTCACTGGGACCATGATTCCAGCCCAGACTGGTAGATCTAAGAAATTACTAGCTTGATCTCATCTGCCACTCCAAAGAAGGAATCAGGAGAGCTGGTGCACCTGCACAGGAGGGAAGACAGTGCAGCTTGTCAGGTGCTATGTTTCAGGAAAAAGTGAATTGCAAGAATGAAGGAAAATTTACAAAATAAAGCCAAAGAGGGAGGAACAGTGTGGCTGCACGTCTGCTTTGGAGACCCCAAAGCCCAACCCAGCTCTGCAAACGTCCCTCAGAATTTCCACTACCAGAGTTGACAGAACTATTTCATTTTTATACCATGTAACGGAAAACACATCTTACTCTTGTATGCCATATTGGACTCTGATGGAAAATGAAATGTTTTTCTCGACAGTTGAGTTGGCACGAGCATTCGCATAAGCTCACCTCTTGCAGAAAAGGTCCTGCTAAGCTCAGTGGTTAGCCAAGTCTGCCCTTCTGTGGAGAATATGCCAATATTGATGCTGATATTGATGGTTGTTTTTTGCAATGGCTTTTAAAGAGTTGAACCATAGATTGTTTCTTGCTCAGTTGCTCCATCCACCTTTTTGATGTCAAGATACTTATCAATACGTATTCCTGGCATTCTATTTGCAGGCCAGCAAAGCTGACCCATGAAGACAGACACGTGTGTGTCTTCCAGTACAGAAATGACATTCTCAGTACAAATTCAAGTCTTCTGCTGTGAACTCGAGCACACCATTGTGTGTACGTAGAAGGCAAAGGTTGAGAAAGAAATGAACAAAAATGGCCCATCTGCAGTCACTGGCAAAAGTCCCGAGAGAAAGCCAGGAAGAAGAAAGGGAATCAGAAGAATTTTTAAACGCACATTTTCCCCTTTTATCATGTTTCTAATCCCATTTCCTTTGCTTCTTTTTGTCTTGCTTTGTTGTTGTTTGTCTATAGCATGTACGTTCTCAAGGCTTTATAACGCTTCATCTTAAGGGAAAGCCTGAAGAGTGTATTTTGCCTGCTAACGAATAACCTGAATTTTTTTCATCAACTGAAGCCAATCAGAGGCAGGAGATTACACTCGACAGAGGACTGAGATTTGCATATTAACAGCACAGTTATTGAAGAATAGCTGTCTCGTATTTAGACCAAACTGTGCCCTCCGATTCGCCAATACCGGCTGCCAGCCAATGTAGATGAGGGATTCAAAGGTCAGATGGTTTTTGGTTTTGGTTTTGTTTTTTTTTTTTTTTAAAGAGAGAACCGTACAGTGCTAATAAAAATCAGATAGCGAAACCTGTGTGCAGGAAGCCAAGTAAGCAGAGCGAACCTGCTTGGCTCTGGCTCTGTAGCGGCACGGCCACCGTGCCCTCTCGTTGGCTCCGACAAGTCTATCCCTGCGTAATGTATCATATTGTGTATATTAATGTTTCGGCTTTACAGTTCTATTTCCATTAGGGGAAGATTGCCTGTGAGCCTCTTAGTGGATAAATAGGAATTTACAGCTTTCAAAAATTCTCTTAAAGCTTGCAGGATCCACAGAAGAAGGAATTACACATGACTATTTTTGAAGCTTTAAAAGGTCCAGAGGGCCTAATTGTGCTCTCAGATATGTCTGTGCAGCTCTGATTGAAGTCTTGGGATATAATGCATGCTTATGCGACAGCTAAAATGAGTTCTTTTTTAAATTAAAAAAAAATAATCCTTCAGTTATTAAAAAATTAGACTGTAAAGTCTTCAGGGTCAAGCCAGCAACTTCCCAAGAGCTATTCAGAACGTAACAAAGTGAGGTCTCGGCCGGAACCTGGCACTGTACCGACCTACAAATAGCAAATAAATGCTGAAAGTGTTAGTGAAAATCACGCAAAGAAGGTAACACCTTCTTCTGCACGTTTGCGCATGCGTGTTTGTGTGCACACGCTTATGCAGGGGGAAGGAGGGGACAACCCTAAATTGCCATAATGAAGTAACCTTATCAAGTGTTTTCACACTTCAGTCAGTTATGTTAAACAAGACCAACACTGGCAGAGATATTTTCTTTTACCTCTGTTTTATATCAACCGAGGCTTAAGCTACAGTCAAGAGGAGTGTGTTTAAACTGTGTTGTGTTGTATGTGTGTGTTTCTAAGTACAATTGCTTTCAGTGTTGGGAGAAAGAGATGAAGAAGCAAATTTAACACAGATAAAGGCAACAAACATAATAAATATATTCAGACACCAGAGTGCGTGTGATTTTGTTAACTAGTCCTTGATTTCGCAAGTTAATTTACAGTACAGGTGAAGTATGAGTTCTCTGCAAGTTTTCTGCGTGCTTTTTAAAAGGTGTTTGCTTAAGAATGAACAGGCTTGGGGTCTGTGCTTTGAAAGACCAAAAAGAGGTGTTTTCCTGTAAATAATATGGAAAAGGATGCTCAAGTTATAATTAAGTCTTACTTTCGCCAGGGCTACATTCAACAGGAATGCCTCCAGCAACTTTTCCTTTATTCAGCTATCTGTATCGCCACTAAAAAGCAAAGCGAGAACCAGTCAGGAAATAAGTAATCCACATCTGCACAGCTGGGCCAAGAGTGGCTCCCACTTCTCAGCAGAGGTAGTTACCACTTACCTAAACCAGTGCATTATTTTCCGTGCTTTGTCCTCCACGTGTGTGTCCTTATATTGCTGGGTATAATTTATGTCAGTATTATTTGTTGTCACTTCTCAAACTGAAGCTGTGACACTAACCCTGCCAGCCAAGGGAAAAAAGCTACACACAGAAGCAACACAAGCCAGTATTGTTTAAATCAGATGAGCCCAGTGGTGTGGAAATCGCTTCTGTTGCATAAGTGTGCTTGCTGGTAAACCCAAACCGATGGGCTGGTGAGCATATATAATTAGCCCAATACCTGTGGATGTATTTCAGTACCGCTTTAGCGAAAGCGGTACTGTGGAAAAAGAGAGGCAGGAGGTTCTTCTATCAGGTGTTCTTCCTACCACTAGAAATCATAGCTGCCGCGTGCAATATTTAATATCTGATGTTAGTTTCCACCTTTCAGCCACAGCCACTTTTCACTTACCAACTAATCGTCACCTAGAAGTGTGCTGAAATGTATTATAAATGGGTATACAAAGGCTTTCTCCGGCACTAAATCACAACCATCTCTAGAGAGGAAAGGGACTGCTTACAGCAGCCCCTCATGGTAATTCAGGCCAGGAGAAGAAGGCTTTTCCCACTCAAATAGCAGGAAGAGTTCAAGATTAGCAAGCACCTTCTGCAAGATGTGGCTGCAAAAGCCTTTGTTAACTCTCTGCTCAGACGAGGTGTTCGGTGGCATCTCTAGGAGCAGCACTTGGCTTTTGGGGAAGCACTTGTTGCCGTCAGCCCCTCTGGGCCCGATGCCTTGTCCTGGGAAGGGCTGTCCTTGGCCACCTGCCCCATGGCTTGGAGAAAGAAAGGTGAGGTCAGGTGCTCTTGCCACGCTTGAGGGTTGTCTCCTCCTGCCTGGGAGGTCAATAAGCAAAAAACCTCAGACCTTCAAGGGTTTCCCCTGAAGGGTGCTGGTTTTAAGCCACGGCTCAGTGGGAGGTGCGAGCCTCTGCAGAGAAGACATGCAACTGCTTCCCACAGGAGGATTTCCAGGGGAAGCCCCAATCCCATCGGATGGGGTGCAGCTCCCATACCTGCCCAAAGTGCCGCGAAGAGCGGGCGGCTGTGTTTGCGGGGAGGCCTCGGGCAAAACTCGCGGCAGGATGCTCTGCCGGGGGTGCCTGCAGGACTGCCGGCTTGTAGGGCGGCCCCCCTCCCCGGCTCCCGCCCGCCGGGCTGTGCGCTCCCCGCCTTCCTCACCGCCCCTCTCCCCCTTCCTCCTCCTCCTCCTCCTCCTCCGGGAGCCTTGCCTCCCCTGCACACACCTGCCTTGCCATTTGTCGGCGGCTTCGCTAGGAGGGGAGAATTTTCCCTCGGTCCCTTGCAGCATCCTTCCCCGACACACACACGCGCTCTCTCTCTCTCTCTCTCT
>VZSZ01004226.1:278112-365851 GCA_013398815.1 Ibidorhyncha struthersii
AACCCCGCTCTCCTCCCGAGAGTTAGGAGGACCCCGGCAGCCCCCCTGCAGTTTGCAGAACAGTGTTTGGTGGCAGCTGGGGCGGTGACTGTCCCATCCCTCTCCTCCCCGTCCTCCCCCTTTCCTTGAGCAGGTGCTTTAAAGCGGATTTCAGCGAAGCTGTAGGTGACAGGGACCTGGTGTGCGACCGGTGAGGGACAGGGGGGCCGCTGGGCACCGTTCTGTCACTATCAACGTTATTGTTGTGGGTTCCCAGATGGGGAATAGCTGTATCCAGCCCTGGCGAGGGGTGGGATTGGTTGTGGGTCGTGTCCATCTCCGGTTGCTTTGATCTAATGGCTAGAAGTAGCTTGCTGTTGTCTGGGGTGGAAAAAGCTCTCTTGCGTTTTACTCTCTTCATTCTAAGTGTGTATTTGGTGAGGGCTCCTGGTTTCTCAGAGGCAGGTTAGAGGCTGAGTAAATCCATTTCTGGGCAGGAGAGACAAGAAGCTCTCGGATCCTGCCTGTGAATTGTATATTTTCTATCTTGTGTGTTATTACTTTTTTTTTTTTTTAATCACTGCAAGTTCTGCTGTAATATGTCTAAAGCTTTGATGTCTTTTGCAATGTACCTCATTCATTTTTTTCCCTCCTCAAATTTAAAGTGGAATGATAAAATGCACAGACATTAATAAATAAGTTGAAAGGACTTTGAAATAGTGCATGTTGTGCATGGTGTGAAATTGTAGATATACATAAAAGGGTAATAACTACTCTGCAGGTTTTATTTAAAACCTTTTTGTCTATGGCTTTGTGCCGAAGTCTCTTCGCCTGACTCTCAGCTTTTAAGTATGATTGTTTTTTGCTGTTGAGGTCTCCTGTCATGTTTTGGGGATGCCTTGGTGGGCACACACATTTGCTTGGTTTTAATAATCTTTTAATCTCTCACTTTACGAAGACTTGCCACTGTAAAAATACATGAAACTTGCTATTGTGGCTTTAAATTTTAGATCTCTTTTGCTGATGCTTTTATTTATTTATTTATCTATCTAGTTATTTATTTATTTATGTTACAACTGAAGGGGGGAGGGGAAGGAGGAGAGTAAGGAATTCTCTCCTACTCTTCCATCAGTCCAAATGTGGGGAAAAAAAAAAAAAAATAGAAAGAAATTAAGGCACTGAAACAACCCTGAGCTGAATTCCAAGAACAAAAATGACTCCAGCGTGTGTACTCGCCTGCACCAGGCGTTCTGCAGCATGTGGTATTTACAGAACTTGCAGCGTACAGTAGCTCTCGAGTAGTAAGAGAACGTTTTGTATCCTCCGAAGCAAGAGAGTCTTTGACAAGTCGGCAAAACTATAGATAACAGTTGAGGAATGCTGATACGCGCGAGTGCAATGTGTATGGAAATATTGCCGGACTGCTTAAGTTAATTTTTTCTCAGGATAGTTTGCCTTCTTCAACCTGGACTATATGCATCCTTTCCCCTGAATTCTGAGGCATTTTTTACTCTTCCTCTCTGTGTGCGTGTGTTTTAATGTTAGTCTTAATCTGTCCGTAAAATATAGAATAATCTGGTAACAGATTTAGAAGACTCTATTGCCAGGCAAACCAGGCAATAGATCATGAAATCAGACAATAGTATTTTGTTTCCTAGCAACCCCCTACTGCGAACAGAAAACAAAACGATGGTGGATGCTTCCACATCACGATAGCTGTGTGTCGAAAGCCCCGAGTAGTAGGTACAGGACTACTAATTGTGCAGTGAGATTTGCTCCTATTTGCTTCGGCTGCTTTGTTAATATTTTCCTCTTTTGAGAAAGGAATTTGCTGGGCTAAGCGCAGTTAAACAGTTAACATTTCACTCTGCACTCCTAGCTTGATAACAATGTCCGTTAGAATGAAAAGAGCACAAAATTAAGTAGCAGCTGTAGAATTTTTGCGATATAAGAGCGATTTGAAATACCCTGTTCTTATTGCTGGACTATTTCTAAATCTATGCTATTACAGACCCTTGAAAATCAGATTTATCATCTCCTGTATCCAGTGTGCAGTATCTTTTTGGACTTTGTCTCATTAGTCATCCTTTAGCTTTGTGTTTCAGAACTATGTTTGGTAGAACGTATTAAAAGAAAAATCCTTTGCCGCTAGCAGGAATGGAAAGTAAAATCCGAAGTGCTGCTTTGCCATGTTTACATTCTTGGCACCCAGTTCACCCCTTCAGAAGAGCTAGAGCTATCACAGTGCAGCGGGATCGGGTCCTAAGCCATGATCTTTCTAAAAGCGCTTTTGATAATGCAGTAATTCCCTTAGTTAAAGTGTCTGAGCATTGAAATGGCATCTCGACCCTGGACCAATCTCGCATGCACTTTGCGCACTGCCATCTATCTGATAAAATCCATTAGTGCAAGCTGTGGATGCAACCCCGTATCGGTGCGGGTTTCAGCCTTCCAGCAGGTGTTGGTGCTTCGAAAGCTGCTGGAGATGCTGAACTGCCGTAGGGAAAGGAGGTGAATAGGCACAGATGAGTATAGTTGTATGTACAGTGTAGCAGAGGAGCTTCTCTGCTTTTGCCACCTTTCCTTCCTTTATAGGAGAAAGCGGCAAAAAGTTGTTGACAGAGTTTTACCTGCAAGTCTTTGCTCTCCAGCGGTATTTGCAGTGGGGACGCTGTAAGTAAACACACTGGTAGTTTTCCTATTGGTTGCACCAGTGAATCTGTGACGGTGAAGGTATTATTTCCGTCTGGGAAACTATAAAATCACAAGAAAAATGCGCTGTGGGGAAGGCAGCAAACTTAATCGTGTGTGCATTATTAAACAACAGTATTTGTGCTACGCATGGGAATGGCGTTCTCTGAGTGACTTTGGGGTTCACAGCGTTATTTAACAGATCCAATATGCAGTCGCGTATAATTTATTTATACCGCCTATAGGTATTTTTCTGGTTCATCTGAGGTACTGAGGTACAAAAGTGTTACAACAGATGACACTTCAGTAAAAAATGTGGAAGTGGAATGGTCAGAGAATATTATAATCCTGATAATCCAAGCTACTATCTTGTCTGTATTTGAAATCATACATTTTAGTCCCATAGCATGTGTGGATGGTTTAGTTTAGAACACGTTAATTGAATTTTGGAAGGCTTTACGGATAGAGAGGAAATAGTCATTTTCCAATTTTTCTTCTCCGTTTCTTTCTCAGATGGCACTCCTCCCAAACTTCAAATCTTACAATTAGGTAGTCCGCAGATTAAGCTCGCCTAATTGCAGTCCCCACTTAGCCTCTGCCTGTGTTTACCAGGCAGCAGGATGAAGGAAGGCAAAGAAAGCAAAAAGTAAAAACAAGAAACAAGAGGGGAAGAAAGGTCGTGAAGTATTCTGTGTGTAAACAATGGAAGACATTTGGAAGTGATTTAAATACTCGCCACAAAATTCCTGTTATGCCAACTGCATTTGTTGCTAGTGATGAATGTAAAATCTTAACATCTGCAGTCACGTGGGTTGGCAACCGATGGAAATAGTCAACCCATGACCAAAACCAAAGACTACTACCTTCTTCCCCCTTCTCCCCCTAAAAATCCATCTTTCATGGAACAGTGAGTTAAGTCCATGGCATTTAAAAGCGTTTGGTAGACATGAATTAAGAAATGGACAGCTTTGTTCTCTCTGTTTACCTGTGCAATGATGGTAGTGGCTAATGAGCTAACGGGGAACGTGCTGCGTATCTCACAGAGGTACACAGGCCTCTTCAAATTTTTCACAGGGCTTTTTTTTTTTTTTTCCTTTTTCCAAGAGGGAACTGCAGTAATGAGAATGTAGAGTTACTTACTGCATGTTTAAATCCTATAGACTTAATGATTACTGTGCTGTTGCATATTTACTTATGTATTTTTTTCCTATTCTTATTTTAAGAAAGGAACAAAAGCATGATGTCAGTTTTGGACTCTCTCGAAGCTTCATTTTTAAGTCCTGTAACATAAAAGCATTTGAGCATTGTCAATTCTTGCCAAATATGGAAAATAAACCATCCAAGTGATTACAGAAACTGAGGATTTGGTTCAGCAAAGCACTGACTTGCACGCCTAAGTTTTGTTGATTATTTTTTTTTTTTAAATGTATAGTTAAGCTCATCCCTGCTTGCCGAGATCAACTGGATTTAAGCATGTGGTTAAAGTTAGGCATGTAATTAAATGATCAAGCAAAACCTATAACCTTTGATACTAACATCTTTGCTTTTGAGTAAACAGAACTTTTAGAAGAGTTCCTACAGGATAGTAGAGCGAAGGGGAAAAAATTGGGGAAGAGGCAAATTCACAGGGGTCTCAAATCAGGAACGTATTGACGGGTAATAGCGATGCTGGAAGGGATCTAGAATTAAGACCCAGCAGGAATTAACACATGAGTCTGCAGTGTGACTTGATTACAGAACAGCCCGGTTTGGGGTTGAGCTGACGAGAAAAAGGAACCATGTCAGCGAACAAAGAGGTGGGATTCCCTTTTAACAAAGAATCAGCCCTGAACTCTGAATATTGTATCAACAGGAAGATATTTACAATCTGAACGAATGTTAGAGAAGAGCAACAAAATACTTGAGGGTTTGGAGGAACTAGATGAGAGGAAATATGAAAAAATAGACATATTTCTAGGCTGACACTGAATATGGGCAGATAGGTTAACTACATGTAGGTATTTGAAATGTACTGTAGTAAAAGGAATCAGATTTTTTTTGTGTGTGTGTGCGTTATGTGGGAGAATACCTAGGAATAGATGGAGAAATCAAGGAAACAGAACTTTAAAATGAATTCTGGGCAAAAACTTAATGCCAGAAAAATGTGTTGGAGCCTATATTAGTCCAGGTGTAGTGAGAGCCCCCCACCCCACTTCAGACATTTAAAATGAGAGTAGGCAAGTCACTAGCAAGTGTACTGGAGGAGGCAATTCTGCGTTTTCAAGGTGGTGGAGTACAAGGTCTGTCAGCCCTTTTTCATGTCTCTGTTTTGTTCGAGTTTTAGCTGAAGGTTACAAGAGAAACTAGGTCAGATACTGGGCCAACCACCCTTGACTTGATTTTTCTCAAACTGGGATGTTTGTACTTTGGCCAAATGGTTTCCAGTGCCAAGAGAGTTGGGTTTTATGCTTTTATAAATGCATGAATCAGAACAGGCTCAGACTGGGTCAATACCGGGATGGTCGATGTGCAAGGATCGGCTACAATAGATTTTTTAGGGAACAGCTCTGGTTTATTCATTTGTTTGTTTTCCCTTTTGAAAGCAATTAGCATCTTGGGGTGGTGTAGGGGGCACAGAGGTGACAGCTTCTTTTTTGTTGACAGTTTCTGCAGCATTTTGTTTGATCATCTAAGGAAGCTTTCTGCCATCAGGTAGCAATGATGGATAGGAAGTACTACTGCATCCTTCCTGTCCCCTCATCAGATGCCCTGTACTCATAATGGCTCTCTTCTGTGATGTGACTAGTCTGTGTGCAGTGCAAGTCCCGATGAGTGCTGCCATCAGTGGCATGTTTTCTGGAAGAGTCTGAGACGTATGGATGACCTTTCCCAAAGTGCATTGCTCCCTCATCTATTCAGACTGGGAGACAACTCAGCCAGGGAAGATGCAGGTTCAAGGTGTAGGGCAGTTTTCTTGAGGGACGCTTGCCTGGAATGATGTTACTACACTGGTTTCTTGCAATTCATTTTACTCGAAGCAAGTATTCAGAAAGAAAATCGTTGTGCAGACTGATATCATCGGGGAATGTTTTCCAACAGCCATCAGCCATGCCAATTGCAGAGGAGGAGGTGGATTTCCCTCTGCCATGCTTTGTGAATACCTGACAGCCAACTGTTTAAATGAGGCCTATTTCGGTAACCATAAGGTAAAAACAAGTGATTCAGAATAACCCCTTCTTGCGTGATAATGATTAAATCAGTGATCTTGCAGGAGTACCGCACACAAATGCAAGCTGGTCTGGGGCAGAGCTGGTTGGTGAGACTGATCTTTGGTTTAAATACTTGATGGTGCAAGAAGGGGGTGTTTTGAAACTGTAGAATACAGGTTTAGGTTTCCTTTGGGTTTTCTGCCTGCAGAATAAGATGGGAAAAGTTGGTCTGTCTATTAAAAACCAGTGCACTCCCAATACACCCCTGGTGATTGCTTAAAAACAAATACTCTGACAGGTATGCCAGATTCAGCCCTTGCTGGAGTTTGTCTCTAGGGGTTGGTTGATAACATTGGTGATAGAGGTTTGAGAAGAGGTTGAATGAAGCTGGAGGAAGGTTTGTTTGTTTGGTTTTTTTTTTGTTGTTTTTTTTTTTTTTAGGNGTTGCCGATACGTTGCTCATGTTAGAGGGACAGTTTGTTGATGAGTGGATGATTTGTTGACGGACGGATAGGGTAGATAAAAAGAACCCATACAACTGAGTGGATCAAGCTGAGTAGTTGCTGGTAAGGAAATTGGGCAGATTGGTTTACTTAGGATTACTTGTGTATGTTAATAACGCTCTTCTGTGTAAGTGTGTGTATGATCAGACTTGTTGGATGGAATTCTTTAGACTGAAAGATACTCTGTAAATGTAAGATTATTATTCAGGCACCTTTGCAGGGAGAAGCTAGGTCAACAACAATCTTAATTACAGTTTGATTCTGTTAGTAGATTTTTAGATATTTTTAAAGTTAAGTTAAACGAGGCTTTAAAGCATTTTTATACAGGTACTTTTAACATAGCATTAGCATTTAGGATGTGGGGTTTGGTATAGTAGATCTCATCAATACACAATGAGGAACAGTCTCTCCATGGCCAGAGTGGATAACATCTCGGAATGACAGGTTGGCTTTATGGAGATTTAAAAGGGATCTGTGCCTTACATACAGCGTAAAAATGGATCTGGACATAGCAGCTCTGCCTGGGCTAGAAAACAGTGAGGGTAATTTTTACAACTCTGTTTAGACTTAGCTGTACCTGTTAGGAAGTATTTTGACAGGGAAGCAAAGAAGAAATGGAATAGAAGTAGGCGATAAAGGTGTGGAGTGAATTTAGGGAGGTGGAATGGAATAACCAGAATGAGAGTGTGCTCTTAGAATGGGCGCTGGTACTCATGCCCTTATGAGAAGAGTCAGGAAGACTTTCAGCGATGACAAATAAGTTTGTTTCATCTGAATGTAGCAGATTGCTTCTTAATATTTTTGCTGGTCTGACATTCTGTGAAATTGTGTTATATCCTAATGCAGTGGCTCCTCTGCATATAGAATGAGCGCTTGCTATTTTCTACCAAGTGAAGCAGTTTCCTCTCATTCTGCAGTGGTAGAGGCCTGTATTTTGGTGGCAAAGATCCATGGATTGATCTCTTCTGATGACTTACGATGGATGTTGGCATTACTTCAACACTAACTCATAAGAAAGAGTTGCATTTACCGAGTAAGTGATCCACTTAGTTTATTGAGAGTTTTCCTTGGAGGTGTGACCCTTGCTTAGCAGTGAAATCGGCTGAGATCACAGCCCAGGGTAGTATGGTTTTAGATGCATCAAAAAAGTGTGTGTTTATGGTCCTCTGCTGGCAGATAAGGATGATGGGCACCTGGATGTGAACAAGCACTCTGCATGGATTTACTAGCTGTAAATGCATGGTCTATTCATGCATCCTCGTGCCTCCTCTACACACGCACATCTGGCTTCCACCATCTCTACGCAGAGCATAAACGGAGGTGTTGGAGGCAGGCTGTTACATGTGAAAGCTGAAGACTTAAAGGTCCGGGAAAGTACTTTTGCTTTAGAATCTTCTTTATATTGCCTTTCTATTAGCTAGCCTAAAATGAGCATCTCTTAGGTTAATTTCATTTTAGCGAATGAAGGCATCCTTGGCCAGTTTTTTTTGGTTCAAGGTTATTCATCTCTTAACAGCAAGAGACAATACTGTTTATGCTGATGAGTATTTTTCTGCAATGTAATCTCCTATTTTGTATGAACCAGATAGCCATTACCTTTTTATTTCATTGACAGTCCGTGAGCGAGCACGCGTTTTCAGTTCCTAGGGGGAGCTGGGCTAAACTTGAGCTGATACACTCCAGGTGAAAGCCTTGGTGTACTGTTGCCAATCTCCTTAGCTATCCAGTTTCTTGCCAGTTCTGTAAGGTTAATACTATTACAGAAAAACATGTGAAACCAGGTGCAGCGCGTATGTCATTAGTTGGGTTTTGCAGTTTTATTTTTCATGATGCGTTTGTTTAATTTCTGTATCATTTTGCAGAACATACGTAATGTGTAGTTTATATTGTTTTCTTTGCAAAATAGAAGGCAGCTGTAATTTCAGCCTGGGAAGGAAACTATTAACATTTTTTAAGTAAAAGAGAGAGGCTGAAAAATTGGAATTTCTTCTTCTTGGAAAATACTAAGGGAGATTATGTAACTGCATAAAGTCTCTGGGGGAAAGGAAAGAGAGGGCTCGCTGATAATGAAAGAGCGGAGTAGCTGCTTAATGTAATCCGCTCTCCATGGATCGTGATGAGAAGGAAGAGAATGAGGAACTCTGTGGTCAGAGCAGGCTTCATTTGTTCAAACCTGGAAGTAGGCAGCACATCTGACAGGGCAGCTTTGCGTAAGGCCAGCTTGCCAGTCTCCCACCTAGGTTTACCTTTTTCATAATAACAAAGTTGATTCTGTTGGGTACTACATACCACAAATAAACCAGAAATGATAAAAGTAATAATTTTCAGGCTCATCTTGCCCAGGAATAAAGGGAGTAGTGTGAAGTGAGTCAGTCAACCTGCTGTAATCAAACAATTCTATACCTACAGTATAAAAGCTGCACGAATAGCTAGACAGAAAGAACTAGTGGTCATCTTGAAATCATGCAGAAAATCCATTTCTTTTGGTTCTTCAATGTCAGACAGGCTGCCAGATGAAACTGAATATTGAATTGAAAGCAAAAGGCAGAATTCGATAATCTTGAAGATGAGATGCTTTGACAACCCTGTGATCATTGAAATATAGCTGTGATGATCACTGAAGTCACTGTTCTAGTCATTTCGGTGGCTCTTCAACGTCGTTTCGTTCTAGAGGAATCGTTTTGTCTTTGTTATCAGGGAGGACAAAGAGCAATAGCCACTCCGATCTTAAACACGAGGAAAATGAAGACTTCAAACTTTGTGAGAAACTTCCTTTCATGCTAACATTGCTGTCAGCATAACACAAAAGGAGCAGTATAGGATGAGATGTAAGCCTGTGTGTACTGCCCTTTTAAAGATGTTTAAATTCACTACTTCGCTGTTAAATGGATGAAGGAAAAGGGAAATGTAGAACTAAACCCCCAAACCGAAAATCAACAGCACTTCTATTAATGCAAGGGGGCTCAGTGAATATGAGAAGTGTTCAGAGAGTGGCTATAAGCATCCGTGCAAGGACAAATGCAGAGCTTTGTAACGCTGTCAGGGATGCAGCGTCTCTAAGGGATGCCATGGGATGCCTGTACGACAACGCCGTGTTCCGTATGTGCCTGAGGAGCAAGTGTCGTACTGGCAGAGGCAAATTGAAATGAGAACTTCTGAAGTGGGTTTGTCCTGATGCTGAGTTCATCTCGGTGAGAAAGAACCATCTGTGTAATTAGAAGTTAGCCGGAAAAAAGTGTATTTATGCTCTCTCCCTTCAGTTACTCTTGGATATCCTCTGAGGAAGATCTTATCTTTATTTTTGCCTCTACTCTGTGGTCCTCAATAATGCAAGTTTATTTAAAATGAAATTGAACATGACTTTTGTAAAAAATTTTTATACAGCAAGATACTCCCCAGAGAATCGGTAATCTTAGGAAGGCAACTAATGATGGTTTTAGAAGGATTTTGACCAGCTATAGCCTGATGACGCTCCAGTTCAAGCGGAAACTTTCTTCCTCTAACTTGCAAATAAATAACACCAAATTTTTGAGAAAAATATTGAAGGAGACCTCAGCAGCTGTAGAAACTGAATGACAAGATTAACACTTTGAATGAAGATGGAGAACAGGAAGAAGTCTGATGTACGATGAAAAAAAATCTGCAATGCCCACAGTGAGTAGAGTATAAGTAATAGGCTGAAGATGTTGCAAGAAATAACAAGTTTAGGAATTTTTTTCTAGTGGAAAGGATGCAGAGGGGTCCTAGAATGGATTCTGTGAACATTGTGGGACCTTTACTAGTTGAAGCCTTCAAGAACATGGTAGATATAACTATATTGTCTTTAAAGGATGTAACTGATCCTGTTGCATAGTTGTTTCCAGCTCTGTTTGTCTGTGATTCTCACCAAGCCTTACAGTGAGTGGGATAAAATGAAGTGGGACAGTCAGAAGGAGCGTGGTTTCATAACTTAACAGACTGATCATCTGGATTTCAGTTTATCCCTGTTTGTGTCGGAACAGTGGAATATGTAGCAGTCAGGTTATAGGAGGCGCTGGCAGTTGAACGTGGATGTTTCAGGCTTGAAAATATTTTCTTCCCTGCCCAGCTCAATGTGGAGCATTTTGCCATGTTGCACTGTTAGGCTTGAAACGTTTTGATAAATTCACTTTTTCACGCATGGTCCCTTGCTAACACAGCTTGAGGTTCAGCCCTGGCTGGTGCACAAGCATCATAAAGCATAGGTAGAGAGAAAACTAATCTGTCTTCAAAAGGCTTATGTAGACATATCCCAAGTTGTTAAAGCGCAACTAAAAATAGACTAAAAGAATGGTAGACCAGACTTTTTAGAGACTCGTGACTCAGCGGCGACATTTTTGTGTATTTTATTCAGAGTTGCATGCTTTCAGTTTTGGACCATGTTGGAGGAATAATCATGTTACAAAATGAATTCGGTAGTCTGTGGTTTGTGTTTTAGCTAGTGTAGGCTTTATGGACTTCTCACAGTATTTCCAGTGGCTGTCTTTGGTCAGAGGAGGAAAGTTGCCTGAATTTTGGGAAGTGTGTGGGGAAAAGACTGAGCAATGGACCCCAGTTTCTGCTTTTCTCCAGTCATTCACTCTATACCTAGTAGCAAAAGTAGCAGGTAGACCAATAAAAATAACGTAATATTTTAAGAGTACCAGAATATGAGTTCTTTTGGTAGAGAATTTTAAACGCTTCTAGGAAACAAATTGGTTCCTGTGCATTATGTGTTGATGGAGATTGCGTCCTTTGTACGAGTAATGAGTCAAATGCTCTTTTAAGACGTATGGGGCCAGATTCTGATCTCCAGTGATTTAAATTTTGAGTAATTCAAGAGATATCCATGAATTACACTACAATAACAGATTACAATCTGGTTCTTATTCCATAGGATTTTAATATGGTTATAAAAAGGATATTCATCTTCATTTTCTAAATGTGTAGCAAGTTACCTAATTAATCCAATATTGTCTTCATTCTGGAGGAGGCTGTTTAACTTGAATTTCATTGTCAAATACCATACAGACAAGCTCGTGTGGTGGTAACATTAACTAATGATAGAGTTATCCAGTTACACAGTTCTATCATTAACATGAATTACAGTGTAACTCCAGTTGTTTTCAGGAGAGAAAGACCACGTTGCTGAAAGGAAGAAAGCATGCTATTTTTGCAGTCACTATGCAATTAACTCATATAACCTCTGTGCTCGTCATGCTTTGTATAAGATCCAGGGTGACCAACTGTAGGTCACTTACATGAGAACAAAGACCCTGGGGCTGAGAGACAGTTTATTAAGATAATACTGTGGTGTGAAGATCAACTGTCACAGCAGTTGCCAATGAAAGCGTGTCTGTATTTACTGTATACTTGCAGTAAATAAGAGTTGCTGGAGTTGGGATGTTTTGAATACTAAAGGATGGGGAGAATAACCAGATAAAGAGCGGTGGTGTGAGCATGGAGCCAACCTCACCTTGTTTTCCGCAGGTTCTCCTTTGGCGGTGATCGCTCTGTGGATTTTCTGATGCAAGGTTGAGTACCTACCATTCAAACCACGGGACGTTCATTATTTTTCGCCTTTATTCAGCTGCTTATTTTCATGAAAATGAAGGGACTCTTCCCTCTGTCAGTTTTGGTCGCTCCTTAACCAATGTCACCCAAAGGTAGTGAAGAGAGAGAAACAGATGAAGATGCAGACAGAGCATCATTTAAGCTTCGTTCTTAGGAGGTAGGGCTAAAAAATATTTTTCTATCTTTCCAGATAGAAAAAAGTTGAATTGAATTCTTTCATCCATGCCAAGGAGTACAAAGTGTATTGTCACTTGCTGGTGCCTCTGTGTATTTGTCATTGGGAAGCCCACAGCAATGTGCTTTCTAAATGGTCTATGAAAAATGGACGTACAATCTGTTTAAAACAAAATAAACTGGGTGCTTTTATCTGTTAAAGCAAACCAAAGCTGCTGTGGTTTGCAGGCCACTTGGTGCCCTTAGACTGCGTATAATGGCAAGTCTGGTGAGTTGCTACTGACCATAGTAAGAGGAGCAAGTTCTTCCTCACAGTGCCTCTTTAAACATTTTCTGAGTAAATTTTTCTTCTAAAAATCTTTGATAATTTATAGTTAAGTTTGCAAGTGTCTTATTTCAGCTTTACAAGAACATCAGATTTTGCTCTCCAAAGCACAAAGAAAACTCCACACTTAAAATTCAGTTTTGCAAACCCTTCCCCCTTCCTCAGACATTCATATGGAAATACACCATTAACTGTGAAATTCCCTAGCAACCTTAGCAGCCTAGAAGAAGGGATCCAAACCCCAGCAATACTCAATTCTCATGCGAATTTGTACTGTCTATTGTTAATATTCATTGTATTCTAATAAGCGATTTGAGAAATTCTTTTCAGGGTCTCTCCTCCTTCTTTCTCTCAGCTGCAATGGGTGTTTTGTTGGAATGGTGCAGTATTCACTGGTGGAAAGTGGAACCCAAAGCTTCTTTCTTACCATCTCTCTCTGGAAAGCCTTCAGAAAATCCACTTTATTTCCTGGAGGTTCCTTTGCTAATTGGTTTAACAGCCCATTTTTTTTTTTTCTGATAAATTACTCATTGACAGCTGATAGAAGAATTATTAGTACTAACTAACGTAATAAGTGGTTTGATAACTGCTTAATGGGAGAACTCGTAATTTCATATACATGGCAGCAGTAGTATGTGCTGCTGCATGTAGTGCAGTGACTGTATTTGTACCTCTTAATTCTCTTACCTAGTAAAGACTAGTTATCTTAAAAAATCCGGAGCTGATGCTATGGTATGCAGAGTCTCAGGTGTTTAAGTGGAGAAAATCATTCAGGCATTGCTTTCAGCTCAGCCATAATCCCATGGGAGCTGAGAAGTTCTGGCAAAAAGTCCCACAGTTTGACAGAGACAGGACTGAGCCCTGAGCTGTCAGCATCAAATGAAGCTTCGTTAGCCCATGAAAGGAATTTCACTTACTTTTCGTTCCAGCTCTGGTTTCTAGAGTAATTTCTGGGGAGTGTAGATCTGTGGTTGGTTGTAGGTTTTTTTTTTTTTTTTTTTTGTGTGGGTTTAGGGGGTTTTGTTTTTTTTTTTTTTTAATTTTAAGCAGTCCCTTCTGTATGTCTGTCTCTCTAGCCCTTTTTGTCTTGCCTTCTCTCCTTTCATTTTTATGACCCTCCTTTCTCCTTCTCTTTCTGTCTGTCTGTCCCATGTCTTTGTACCGTGACTTCCATTTCTTTTATACTTCAGACTTGCTATTTTCTGTTTAATGCAGTCCTATTTATTACTTTCCTTTTCTTTGCTCCCTTCATCCTTTCTTTTTACTTTTCCCACTTTTTTATATTATGAGGCTCTGTCATAAAGAACCTAATTAATTTATTTCTACAGGGATAAGATTGTAGACCTTATGTTCTATTACTATTTTTCTTTAATTTTATATTTGAAATTTGCCAGAAGTGCTCACTTTCTGGAATACCATTTCATCTACTCTAACATTTTGGGTTTTGTATCCCGTGCAAGTGACAGAAATGTGCCTGCGTCGTATGACGTAAAGATGGGCAGTGGATGTAGCCCAGCAGCGCTGTATGGCCACAGTTAATTTCTTCTTATTTGAAGGCTTAGAAACTCGAGCTTCTCTCTGAGGCTCAGGACTCGGGTAGGCTGTCCTGTCACCTGAGTTCCTTGCTCTCAAAAGTAATTTTAAAATAATAATATTTGTTTTGCTCCTTACATTACACAAGTTCAGTTGTATAAGAGGCTATTTGCGCCTAGTGTAATAGTTTTGTACAGTTGTCAGAATTTTCATGTTTTTGCTCGAAGAAAGGTGCTTGCTTTTATGTGGGGATCCTTAACTTGAGGTAGTTGTTCCAGAGAAAGGAGTGTTTGTACCATGTGGTATCTTTATTTAGCTTTTATGTGGGTAAGTCAATTTGAGAAATGTGGTTATGTATCATTAAGGTCCATAATCTTAAATGTTCAAAGACACACTCACATGTCTTTAGTATCAAAATTTGAGTGTGAAATAGGTAGTACTATTGGAAAGCTAAATGAGTGGTGAGTCAAAGTAATTAAGGGAAAGTAAATAATCTCTAAGGTTCTCATTCCCCATGAAACTAATTTCGTATCTTATCCTTCATGTATTTAAAAATAGTTCCCTGCTAATTCAAGATGCTTGTGTACTATGTGTGTGAAGAGCACTTCAGTCCTATTGAAAGGATGGCAGATTAGGGAGTTATTTTCAATGGGCTATTCTTTTTATTTTTTTATTTTAAGAGAGACATTCAGTTGAGCAATGTAAGTGAATAAATCTTGCTGGAAAAACAGCTTGATGTGCGTGCAAGACAGCAGGTGATCAGCCGATAATTTTGTGGTGGCTTATGACTAGAAAACCTTTGTTTTTGTCTTTAAAGGCAGTACTTTCTCTACAAAGGTGGGGTTTTTTTTCCCAGACTAGTAAGGCCTTAACTGTTCTGCCATATATGCTTTCCTGTTTTACCTCCGAAAGATCTGTGTCTTGTCAGTGACTGTGCTACTTGGAATATGGATTATTATTTTTTTTTTCCTTGAACTAATAAAATATACCTTGTAAGATGGATGGCACGTATTAGAAGAGCTAAACTGCTCTGGAGTTGCTGGTCTGCCGTGCGTGAGTCCGATGGCGGTCTGATGGGAGTGTGACAAGATTGCACTGTCAACTCCATCAATATCTTGAGTAGTTCTCTTAAGAGGGCTAATATATGTTCATGACATGTCTCCAGGTTTCTGTGCCGAAGAAAATAAACCTCATTTCTTTTTTTTATTTCTGTGTACATCCTGCCCTTTAACTCCTGAGGTTTTCTGTTGCCCAGAGAGACATATTGCATATGTAGATTTCTTCTTCTTACTCATGGAGATGCAGGTAGCGGCAAGGCTGAAATAGCAAAGGGACTCAGGTTCATACGTACAGCGCGCGTGAAGCACGGTACTGTGCTGAAATGTGTGGAGGGACTGCACAGGCTCACTCTGGGCATGTAACATAAGTGCCTGAATTAAGAGCTTACAACGGTATATGTTCTGCAGCCCCTCGGGCTCGGAATTGCCTGCTCCAGGTGTCTGAATATCTCTGCCGAGTGTACAGCAACCCAAGGTTAAATCATAGCAAAGTTACATCTCTAAAGTAACCAATGTAGATGTATTCCCTCTGCATCCGATGAGGATGCTATGTGTTCGTTATTAAATAGGGATGCTGACCTGTTTGATAGTGAATTTGGAGGAGTTGGAGATGGGGCTTTTTTTTTTTCCCAGATCTGCAGCCTTGCAAGACAAGATGGTAAAACTATTTTTTTTTTCAATGCAAATTAACAGAGGCTTTCTGGTTTATTAACTGTGGATCCTTGTGCAAATTTAGGACTGGAACGTAGCGCTTATGTCCTGCTGTCCTCATGCTCTCTGAAATCAATGAGGAGTTTGGTGAGGAAAAAGTCAATGCTTGGCCAGGGCCCTGCAGGTTTGGTGAAAGAAAATAAAACCATCAGTTAGTATTCTTGAGAGGAGGGTAAACCTATTCAACGTAAAAGGGAATTCTGTAACCTCTTATCTGCAGCAGGAAAGCCGTTTTTTATTAATCGATCAAAGAAAATGTTGAAAATAATTGGAAAAATGACTTGAGGGAGGGAAAAGCAGAGTTAAGGAATATTAGTAGGAGGCAGATATTGTTTGTGAAATCAGACTATTCTTAAAGCTTTCATATGCTCTAGTGTATAGGGAAAAAAAAACTCTTTCCTTTTTTCCTCCTGAGAGAAGCCATGATTTTATCTCAGTAATTGAAAATAATCTCTGAAGTTGCTCCTTAACTAAACTTACATGAACCCCTTTTAAATCAGTTGTTATCTCAGTGAATTTCTCAATAAATGTTGCTGCCTGCGCTTGGATGGCATGTTCCTATATAGCAAATAAGGCTGAGCACATCCTATTCATGACTCAAAGCACAGCATTTCTAGCCTAATTATGGTGGCATTTGGCAGTGATGCTGTAGTTAAAGGTGCTTGTTGGTGTTTCTATTATAAATTGTGTGTGCTTGAATGGCTTAATTCATGCCAGGCAGAAGCCTGACTAGCTATCTACTTAGTAATTTTTTTCTCTTCATTAAAAATCCTTAAGTGAAGAAAACAGTTTTGAATTCAGTATTTCTTTGATCATATCTGTATGTCTGTCAGTCAGTCTGACTTACTGACTGACTTACAAAAAATGCTATGCTTCTCCTTCATTTCAAAACTTTCTTCTGTTGTGCAACGTGTGTGGTTACTGTGCGATGACTTGCATCACTCTCAGCACTTCGGGTTGCTCAAAGAAAGCCATGCCGGTGAAAAGAGGGAAAGGAAACACAAGACCATATGGAATTGTCTGCGTTGAACAATCTGTGCGCAATGCTGTCTGAGAGCAAAGATGATTTCAGTTGCCTCAGTTACTGCAACTGGGCAATATTAATTTAGGGACTTCTCACTTACTAGGGACGTCGCCGAATGAATGCCTCACAGTTCCACGAACACTGAGCAATCCCTCTAGACGTCACTCAGTAGTCATTTCTGTCACGCTTGCATTAATACGCATAAACCATTCTGTCATTTCCCACTGCATAATGACCAGTGCTAGATCCAGCTGTATTTATTCCACATGTTTGGAAGAGATGGAAAAAAACTCAAATGGGCTCAACTGGATGCAACTAGTAAATACTATGAAGCAGTTCCTTCAAGAAAAATACACAGTGAGTTTTATGGAAATATTGATAAAAGTGGTTTTGTTTTTTTTTTTAAAGCATTTCCTATTTAGAATTCTCTTGTTTTTCTCATTATTTTAATTTTATTTTTTTTTTTAGGCAAAGGGCCTCTTGAAGTCTGTTGAACTTAATAAGAGTTTTCCAAGTGACCTTCTGATGTCTGTTTAAGGCTGTAGAGGCCCCTGAAGTGGTAATGCCGAGAGGTGTAATTGGCCCTATAAATCTCAATGGGTCATTAATTCTAAATCCCAATAATGTTAGGACCAGGATGCATGTAACTGAAGCAGAGTGATGAGCATAGTAGGAAGATTTATGCGAGCATTGTCTTGCTTTGATTTGCACAGTAGTAGAAATTATTTGTAGTTTAGGCTTGGAAGCTTGCTTTCTACTTTAACATCAGTTCACATGTATCACCTATGTGTTTCTGGAAATTTATAAATGCATCTGTTTGGGGGAGACGGCAGGGTTTTTTTGCATATCAGGACGTAATAGAACATGACTTGGAAAATCTCTGAGATGCATATAAACCCCTCAATTCTCACCATTTAACTGTATAAAAACAGTTTTCAAAACATTACTGCACCTAACATGTTTGCTGTTAATAATGACAGCTCAAATTTTAAAGCATATATGTAAGTTTTTGTTTGGTCTGTAGAGACAGGATCTGAAGTACACAGTGTCTGTAGCTCTCATGTAGGTACGCCCCAAATGGGGATGATCTCTGCATCGGGGTGCACGATGAGTCCACCATCTCTGCATGTACTCAGTGATAATTGATGGCTAATGAAAGCCTTGCCATTATTTACCGTGATGAGAAAGGCTTTTCAGTGTGTTCCTTGGAGGGAAAAAAAAAAAAAAAAAAGAAAGGCTTCACTTTGGCTCAGTGAGAACTTGTATCTTGCTTCCCTCAATCAGAAATTACTGTAATACGTCCTTATTCCATTGTTTGAGGTGGAAGAGATTATTGCTATATAAGTGTCAAAAAGTATATAGGTATATATATCAAAAGATATATATAAAAATATGTATAGCGATATATATAAATATATATTGCTATAAAGGAGTAAAAAATGAACAGGTACAGTTGCACGGCTTTTGCCACATGTCATTTGACTGCCAGCGATTTGTCCAATCCATCTTAAAGTCCTCTTTGCACTTTCCCATGGAACAAATTTTGCCCTCCTTTGCTTCAGTCCCCTGCCAGGGATTGTTCAGAGAGATGATTGTTGCACCATTACCCGCAAGGCGAAAAAACCTGAACGTATTCCAGTATAGACAGAACACTGGGAGGAAACAGTTAAGATCAATAGGGAGGAAAAAAAAATACAAAACCACGCAAAGAATAAAAATATCGGACTTTTTAAAATGAAAAAGGCCATTTATGTGGGAAATCCTGAGTATTGGTATTTTTATGTAATCTGAGGTGGAAAAGGAAGTGTTGGGTGTCCCATAGTATTCTGCTATAACACCACATTCAGGTTTCTGAAACATGTATTTGTCATCATATCTGCATCCATTTATAACTGAAAAGAGAAATTATAAAAGCTTATTGCTTGGTCTCCGGCCTTTCTGCGCAAACGCATGTGTACTGCCTTACCAATTCTGAGGGACTTTGCTAGGGACTATCCCTACGAATGCTTGTTTAGGTACTTCGCAGCAACGGGGGCTCAGGTGGAAGGAGAAGAAAAGGCATGGTTTCTATGTGTGCGCTTGTGCGTCCCTCCATTCTTCAGGCAAGGATTTCAGTTGCAGTTTGATCTGTGATTTTCTGGCAAAGCAATGACTTTGACTGAAACTCTGTCTTTTTGTCCAGTGGATGCCACAAAGCCTTCTACTGTATTTGAAATAGTTTCATAAAATTTTTTGTTTTTTAAACTCTGACTGTAATCTTGTATTAGGGCCTCTAACAAACATTAGTATTCATACACAAAATAATACATGAGGTACACAACCTGCCTAAAGAGCCAGGCCCAAGCTTAACTGACCGCTTGAGAATTTCCATCATAGGGAGCTTTAGGTGTGCTTTGGTTCTCTTCTGGAACAAGAAAAACTAAGTCAGGACCTGGGATGAGAAGAAAAGATGTAGCAAGAACTTCTCTGCTGTAGGTTAACCATCAGACCATTCTTTGCAAAGAGTGATCAAATTCAGAATAGCTGTGAAGCAGCTTTAAGCCCAGCCTGTGCTTCTACCAGAGGACAGGTCTGGCGTGGTTGCAGAAAAGATTGGTGTTTGAGGAGTGCTCAACCAGTCTGAGGGTTGCACCAAATATGCCCAATAAAAGGTTCTAAAATGTTCGCTCTACATCTCTAACGAGAACGGATTTCTAGTTTTCAAGACGGGTAGTCCTTAATTCTGTGTGATGCAGTTCCTTCTGCCATTTTTGGGTGCAAGTCAGAGTACAGTCCTCGGTTCTAGAATACATAGCCTTTTCCTTGCAAAGAAACTTGTCTGCGGATAGTGGAGCTCCCTTTGTTTAGCTTTGCTATGTAGTTTATAAACCTTGTTTGATGTTTTCGTCTTCCTGCTTCTGCCACAGAAACTTTTTTTTTTTTTTTTCAGGTACAAATATGGTAGCGTTGGAATTAGTTTTGGGAAATGTTCTTCTTTTTTCTACGTTTGAGCTTTCATTTCAGAAATAACAAGATCAGGATAAGAACATTCGCAGGATCAACACACTCCTCTGGGTTGTCATTACAGTGACAGAAAAGAGATGTATAGTGAAACTTCACTTCTATGTGCTGTATGTGGTGTCATTCCCTTAAATGATATGAATGGGAGAATTATCCCAGTGGATGTCTATTATGATCCTTCTCTCTGGAAAGGTCGTTGATAATTGCTGTTTATCGTTTTGGAGAGGATTTGTTCAAATATATCTTGAGTATTCATTTTCCAGAGATTTGTGTCTAGGGGACTTAAAAGTGACAACAAGAAGTGCGCACAGTAGAAAATAACCGTTTGCACAAAAGAAATTTTCAGTGTTTTATAAGCGAAGGAAGGAAGGAAGAGGGAAAGTTCTTTTTCATTATGTTTTTCCTGACTTCAGCTTTTTAATTCACGTCTCAAAACCTCCGTTTCCACCCCTGTGTCCCCCCTATACCTGGTTAGGGACAAGAGGTCCTTTCACTTGGTGAAAGCCGAGGAAAGCTCAGTAGCATTTGTAAGAACTTTGCCGTCCAAGTATTTTCCTCTGTGTGTGGTAAAGGACTTAATTTTTCTATTTAAATTTTTTGTTGTCAGTTTTTTAGGGGCTTTGACTGACTATTCCATGTTTTTTACAACAAAAATGTTGGTGTTCCTTTTTACAAGCTCTTAGAAAGACACATCTGAGGGGAGGAAAAAAAATGTATAGTTTGTACCTTTAGACTGCTGCTATATTGTGGTAAGAGTATCATTCTGACTAAGGTTTGCTTTCCAATCTCATTTGTTTGGCTGCACAAACTTGTATGTCATATACATATCAGGGAAGATTATTGTGCCTCAGTGCAGGGAAATTTCTTCCCGGAAAGAAGTGCAGATCTTATTTTGGCATCTGACAGGAATTTCAGGCCAGTTTAGAGTAAGAGGTAAAAAAAAAAAAATCCCTCATGAAGAAGAGTATACTTGGCTTAATTTTATATGTCGTTGTAACCTCTGTATAATGCCAATGGGACTGTATGCGGGAAACTTGAAAATGGAATTGGGTTTCTTAATTTTGGAGGATTTAGGAAGAACTGAAGGAAAAACAGGCTCTGGTTGTGTTTGATTTCAAGGTTAGACTAAAACTACTGAATGCTGGGTTAGATGGAATCTTTTTTCCATACAGAAAAGAAGGAAATCTGGTGATCTAATTACTAGATCACTCCTGCTGTTTCACCTAGGTTCTGTATTTGGCCATTAACTGTTCAATACACCTTCATCTGGTGTGGAAAACCCCAAGAATGAATCTCCTGTTACAAGAAAGCGAGTGTTTTTGATGGTAGCTCACTCTCCTGTTGATACAACTACATGCCACAAACTCAAGTCTTTTTAGCCTTTTTTCATTTTGGAGTTGCCGATTTCTGGATTCACTGATGGACTTGCTTGAGTTTTCAAAAAGTCCTTGAGCAAGCAGTGAGAGTTGGTTTGGAAACTGTTGTATTTATGGAATCTCAGCATCCAGTTTATGAATTCTGGTTCAGTTGCTTCATCATGGGATGCCCCAGGCGATACGCTGTTGGAGCCTGGAGCAGGAGTGATAGATGACCGTTAGCCTCGATGGTACCCACTGAAGTGGGAAAAACTGGTGCTGGAGTCTTAGTAAAGAGACTTCAGCCAAATTACTCTGCAGGGAAAGCAGTGGGAACATTCAGTATTTTTCCAGAAGCAGAACAAAGTAAGTTGATAAATAAGACCCTGGGGAACTTGCTGAGCTTCAGGAAGCTAGGCTGACTTCTGCAGGAAAGAAGTTTGCTTTGCTTGACTGTCCAGCCTAGGAGGAAGGACATGCCCCATGTGGGTGATAAAGCAACATGACGTGGTTCCAGTGGAGGAGTCATATGCAGGGGAAAACCGATCCCATATTCCTGTTAGGTTTCTGGTTTCAGTGTAAACGTACTTCAGAAAAGGGAAGCAGAGAAATACAAGTCTAGGTAAGGTAAAACTGATTGTGTTAGCTCTGAACTATAAATCCTGAGTGTCTATAAGAACATAGTCCTGGAAAAGACTATGATTTAGGTAGCTTGGGGTCTTTAGTATCTTTGCCTGCCTCGATCACATTTCTTTGAAGAGATAAAGGAAGGGAGGGTGATCCAAAAAACATGTGCTACACAGGTCAGCTAAAGAGCAACTACTGCCTACTAAAGGCTGGTTAGGGACACCCTGGCTGAATGCACTGGGACCTGAATCCAGTCAGCTTACTGTATGTCTAGCTGGGAAACTCTGCCCGAGCCTCTTGAAAATGAGTGAAAATACGCTGTCCAATTCAGATCAATTCCCTTAGAAAAAGGTAGGGAATTCTACTGCAAGTTCAGTCTTTAATGATACAGATTGAGAATCTATGCTCGTATTGCCTAGTCCTGAATACCCACTTCACCAAGAACTGGAATAAATAATTTATGGGTAAACCAAAGCTATTCTTCTAACCAAGAACCAGATAGAAGGATGGTTGTGTTTGTCATACACTGAATGTAAATCTGAAACAAACGGTCTACAGACCCTGTTAGTTCCTGCTGTGGCTCAGAGGCCTGGAATCCTTTCTCAAGTGTGCATTTGCCAACAAGTAGGGCTTCCATAGTGTAAAACCTGTCAATCATCTGCTTGTGTATTGGCAGCATTCAGCAGAGCCAACAGGGCATGAAAATCTAGACTGCCATTTTTTGGAACTAGAGGAGGTAGCAAAAGAGGCAGTGCATTTACTGAGAGCCTCTGTGTGTATGGATGTCATTGCAGCCTTCATATTTTTCTTGTGATTTTTTTTTTTTTTTAACTGTTGTATGTGTCAGTTTCTAAGATGTCTAGTAAACTACATGACCAAAACTGTTATGCGTCCTAGATACTCTTGATGTCTTTGATGTCACTGAAAAAATGAGGAGGTAGATCTTGAGAAAGAGTAGCCTGAATTCATCCCAGGTAACTTTTAAAGTGTTTAACCAGGCCATCTATTCTAGAAACATACGTCACCCAACTTTCCTTTGAACGAAGACAGTCCTTCCTTTATAGGCCTATATCTGTAGGTATAGATTTTGGTCTTAGTGTGGCCACAATCTTCTGCAGATACCTATTTGACTACATTGACTACACAGAATTTGGGGTGGTTACGTACTCAGTTCAGGTCCTCCAGCTGGAAACAATATTTAAGTGCAGTCTCTCTTCGATACTGTGAGAGTGGTGAACAGCAGCCTTTTTTCCATCATTTCTTCACCAGCTATATACTGCTGTGCAATAATTTGGAAATAGATGGAGTATCTATACAACTGAGGTAGCTAAAGATCGACCTTCAGCTGTGTTTATGAAAGGAACAGGTGGGAGTCTAGAAGAAATGCTGAGCATCCAGGGCCTATTGCAAGGAGAAGCAAGAAAGAAAAGGCAGCGGCAGTAACTAATTTGTGCTTTCTGTTAATCTTTGAAGGTACATAGCAGACAGCCGAGACCAGAGCAGTGAAGTAAACTTGTAAACTGTATTCCCTGTAAACTTGCTAGGCAACTTGGGAGAGTGACTTTAAGGGCTGAAGAATGATACGCTTATGTTGAGGTGCTTTAGGTCTGCCCAACTCCAACGGAAGAGATGATGCCTCCAATTTGAGGAGGAGTAAGGAAAGACACGTCACTGATTCATTTCAGTCCAAAGAGGTAATTTGCCTTTTGAGTGCACTCAAAGGTGCACTATAGAGGGGAATACATGAAAAAAGGGGTAGCTTTGCTGGGCATAACTCTACAGAGAGATCAGTACTGTGAATATATTTCATATTGCGGCAAGATGGAATTTTTTAAAAGAAGCTCATTAGCAACTTTATTATAAGTTAAGCAAATTACACTTTTGATCATTTAACTACTAGTATTTTATTGAAGAATATTATGCACTAACTATAAATGCACTGGGCAGTACTCATATATGATTAACAATTAATTCATATAATCACCACGTAAAACACAGAATAAGCATTCCTTTAGTCCGTGAAGTTCGCTGAGCATAATGCCATTGGTGTGTGATCAGAGCACACGCACGTGTTTCTTGCCTGTTTTTCTGCTCCTCCTAAGTAATATCGGGTATGGGAACCGGAAATTAACTATGAGTTAGTAACATTCCCAGGGCCCAGTGTCTCTGAGGGACCTCTCTGAGACAAGACTCCAAGCAGCTTGCATCCACAAGTTCAGACTATCTCCTAGCTCTTTCCTCTAAAGCGTCTGGCCTCCTTTGTATTTGCTAGCAGGCGTTAAAGCAGCTGAAGGTTATTTCTGAGTAATTTAAGAGTTCATTAGAGAAAATCATAAGGAAAAATAAATTGGTCAGAAACCAAACACTGCTGGTCCAGAGCTCTTTGCTGAATGTAGGCAACTAGGAGGTAGGTGTAGGTTCAGCTGTCTTAATCTGAGGTGCAGCAAATTGCCTCTGGGAGACATCTTGCACTGATATTTAGGAATGACTTAGAAGGCCATTCTCACACAACTGGAGGTGAGTGAGCACTTTTTCTACGCTGTGCTTTATATCTGATAGGAGTTTCTGCTGGCCTAGTCAGAAGCAGAGCAGGACCTTTCTGGAAATCAGGCTCACATTTTTCCACTGGCCTGGGAGAAGCATAGAAGTCTGAAAGAGGCAGCATGAGGCCAATGCTGTCAGCCTCTGGGGCAGCTCGCTTGGGGAAGGTCCAGGACACGGGAGGGATGGGCTGGGGGACAGGGGTGCCCTGAGATCAGAGAGCCACCAGGATCAGGCTCAGACTGTGCCTGAGGGTGTAACATCTAGAAGGAGTTTCCTCTTAACTTCAAGTAGACAGATTATTCTTTAACGGTTTCATCTGTGTATTTTCCTTTGTTGTTTGATTTCTGGCAGTGGGCTATTAGTCGAGTCCTGCACAGCAATTCCGGTGCGTTGTTAAGATGCAGAATTGGAAAATCTTTTTAAGAATCAATATTAAGAAATGAAATATTAAGCTCTGCTCCAAACTAAAATGAATTTGAGAGACCTTTTTCCTGTTTTTTCCCTCCTGTAAATCTCTCTGTAAAGAAGCCGCTATTTTTCAATGGCTGTGGCTTGCAATTTTTTGATCATTCGTAGATGATAGGATGCTGCCTGGCTGTGATGAGTATCCCAGGATGCTGATGTGCTGCACTTCTGTGTTGATTCAGCAACAGGGAGAGTTGAGTGGGTTCAAGGGGGGTTGTCTTTTGTGGGGGGCCTTGTCTACAACAGGAATGTTATGAGTGAAAACTAGCATTGTACATTCTTAATTCCACAATGGCAGCAAAAGGAGCATCCAGTAGTGGTGTTCTAGCTAGCTTACTGTATTTTGGATGTCTTCATTAAGGCTGGAAACTTTAACATGTGCTTGTTTCAGTCTGTGTTCTGAGCCCCCCACGTCTATTATATGCCGTGGAGACTATTAAAGCTTAGCTTAGCTCCCAGTATCATTCCCCATAACTTAATTTTTGGCTCAGGGCACTTCTGAGAACAAATCTGTGATATGTTTACTTTGGCTGGAGGAATTGAAATGCTTTAATGAAAAAAAATAAATTTTAAAAGCTCCCCAAATGTTCCTGCAGCTTTGCTTTCTGCTTTTATTATGCTGATCTGATTGGTTTTAATGTGAGGGCTTCTTTTGCTCTGGGTCCTATGTAGTCTGCAGTGTCATAAGAGGTATACCACTTTACAGCTAAGTAATGTCGACTGCCTTGTAACTTAGAAAATCTGAGGTTCTCAGCTGGAATACTGCACTGTGTATGAATATGTCCATTCTTTTCCCTTACTTTCCTGAAATGTAGGAGGTCACCACATTTAATGTCTACAAGGTCTTACCAAGATGTCTAAGTAAGAGGCTAAGTGGGCAGAAGCTTAAGAAGCACAAAGAGTTCTATTTTCATATTCAGGTTTTTTGGTCTTTGGAAAAAGAATTTCTAATATGCTTCATTGGTTATTACCATCACTTAGCTAACAGGTAAACGAATGTACAATTAGAATTGGTTGTCCTGTCTCTACTTTTATCTTTCTGGGACAAAGAGAGTAAGAAGTGACAGTGAGATATTTGTCAGTATTTGGGAAGTTTCATTTCTTTGTTCTGTGTTAGACAAGTTCACACCTGTGCGCAGTGCAACCATAGACACCGTTCTTGCCTCTTTTGTGGACTTCTCTTAGGAAAGACCATGTAAATGTTCACAATAATTCAAGGGGTAACACAGACCTTTCCTTCAATGTGCTTCTACAATTCTTGCAAGCGTACATAGAATAATAAAAGAATCTCTCTTTCTTTCTGCTCCCCAATTCCTTCAGAGAAATCCCAGTGGGTAAAAAATTACATTCAGGCTTTGTAGTGAGCGGTTCAGGCAAGTAGGTTCCTTTCCATGGCCATGTGCATTTAATGTATAGACAAAGGTGGTGAAGGAGGGTGCAGTTTGGGATTCATTGATGCTGTGGTGCTGATGATATGCAGGCCTGCTGCCTTCACGCTGGACCCAGCTGGTAATTTCCTAATGTTTGGCTGGGGCCTGGGCTTGGATGAAAGGGAGCTGGCTGTAGCTCGGGCCAGATAATTTGGAGATGCTAATAGCTCGTTTGTTAAAACAAGTAGAGGGCTTGGCAGAGAGACAGGGAGTTTCTTTCTATCTTGTCTCACCCCTCCCCTCCGCTTCCCAACTTTGCCCGCTGTTCACCAGAGGGTGTTCATTTTGTTGGGTGCTCTTTGGAGTCCTCATGGACACTGGTCACGGATGCCCCTTTCCATATTTTTTTTTGCATGATAAGTGTTTCTTGTGAAGATGGATCTTGCTATCATTGTACGTATTTCCATTTGGTGCAGTCTGGCTCACTGCAATGGCTTGCCCACGAGTATATCTTTGCAAACCACTTAAGGAGAGCGAGAGAAAGAAATGTCAGCTGTTGTAGGCTATTGACTGCCAGTTACTGATTTGGGCTGGCTGGCGTGAACACATTTATGTCTGGTTAAAAGCGAGCTCTAGATTTCTTTTCTCTGCTGGCTTAGATTCAAGGGGCTTTACATAGAATAGTGTAGCTTTACATGTGATTTATGGCTGGAGTTCAGACTGCAGCTTTTTCACGTGCGTTTGTAACAGATGAGGTCTGCCTATACGTTATGCTGTGTTTGATGCACCCCAGGATGCAGTTTGCCCTCTTGGCTTCCAGGGCACACTGCTGACTCCTATTGAGCCTTCTGTCAACCAGCACCCCCAGACCCGTTTCTGCAAGGCTGCTCTCCAGCCATTCCTCTCCCAATTTATACTTGTGCCTGGCATTACTCCATCCTGGCTGCAGAATCTGGCATTTGGACTTGTTGAATTTCATCCCATTAACCATCGCCCAGTGCTCCAATCTATGTAGATCCCTCTGCAAGGCCTCTTGTCCCTCAAGAAAGTAAACAGAACCTCCCAGTATGGTATCAACAGCAAACTTGCTAATGGTGCATTCAACTCCTGCATCCAGATCGTTGATAAAGACATTAAACAGAACTGGCCTTAGAACTGAACCCTGAGGAGTACTGCTGGTGACCAGTCTCCAGCCACATGTAGCTCTATTCACTGCAACCCTTTGAGCTCTGCCCTTCAGCCAGTTCTTTACCCAGCGCACCCTGAACCTGCTCATCCCACAGTTGGACAACTTGCTGAGAAGAATGCTGTGAGGGACAGTATCAAATAATCTTAAGCCTTACCATAATCAGCCTGTCAAAAGAGGTGGTGATCTTAAAGGTCCCTTCCAACCTTAACAATTCTATGATTCTATGTATTCAGGGTTGGTGTGGCCTCACCTTGAATACCGTGTGCAGTTCTGAGCCCCACAATTTAAGAAGGATGTGAAGGTCATTGAATGCATCCAGAGGAGGGCAACAAAGCTGGTGAAAGGGCTGGAAGGAATGTCCTGTGAGGAGCGGCTGAGGACTTTGGGCCTGTCTGGTTTGGAGAGAAGGAGGCTGAGGAGCGACCTCATCGCTCTCTGCAGCTTCCTGAGGAGGGGCAGCGGCAAGGGAGGTGTTGAGCTCTTCTCCCTGGGATCCAGTGATAGGACACATGGGAATGGTTCAGGGGAGGTTCAGACTGGACATCAGGAAGTATGTCTTTAGTGCCTTAGTCTGGACAGTGTGTACACAACTCTCTCTTTAAAGGGCCATACTGTCTGCTCCCTGTGCAGAAACCATCATGCACTGATGATGTTTCCTCATCGACAGATGAGTTGCAGGAGAAAGTGAACTTTCTAATTATTAGATTGTAGCTTCTGTTATGGCAGATGAGTTGCTCATGCTGTTCCTTAAAGAAGGGAATCCTTTATACTCAGATTTTCTGGCTGTCTCCAGCAGAAGAGCCACAGCTCAACAGTTTGAGGTTAGGTATTTTAAGCTGTTTTATCAGTGTGATCAACACGGGGTTTAGTGCTGTGTGAAGACAATTTCTTATATAATTCTCTACCAGTTACAGAAGAATTTTAAAGCATGCAACACAAAGGTGATGTTTTTAATATATATATTAAAAATATAATACATATATTTTTACCTGCTCCATATCCCCTATCTCCAATTTAGAGACATACGGCCGCGTGTTTTACGTGCTGTAGATTCCATTGTCAGCTGTGAGTAAGAAACATTGTGGAAGCGACAGTGAGATCGATCACTGTGGTCAGGTCTGTGTTTGGGTGGAGCAGGTGAAATTCTGCCAGGTAGTAATGAAGAAAAGATATTTCTGGCCACTATTCACAAATGAGGTGTTCAAGTGTAGAGAGATGAATTTGAACATGCACTGAGAGGCACAGGGTCTCATTTAAAGTGCCACAAACTTAGTTAAAATATGCCCATTGACAGCACTTGCCATCTTGGATTCAGCCCAGAAAGAACACTTCTGAATACTAGAAAATAAATAGGAGGTGGACCTTGAAGTGAGCTTTCAGGTTTTTGTACAGGGTATACTTACATAAGTGTTTATTGTTTTATTAGAAGACTATTTGTACTTACTTTATATTTGAAAAGATTCTCTAGTTAACTGCTATTATAGTGTTGTTATTATTTTAATGAAGTTTTTCTTTTAATTTAACAGAAACTGTGCTGTGTTATAAACATGTGGTTTTGGTCACTTAGGGATGGTAAAAACCCTTTGATACAACTTTCTTTAGCTGGCAATGTACAATTTTTTTTTTTTTATTTACAATGTATATGTGTCATAAGGGGATGAAAATAAACTATAATTGAAATAACTCTGTTTCCAGGGCCATTCTTTCCTCATTTATTTTCATGTGCTCACTATTTTGTATGCCCTTAATTGAACTGTTTTATTTTAATCATTTGTATCACTTTGTAGTGGTGAATTTGTTCTTGTTGCAGTTTGGGCTTCATCATTTCATTTAGCACTTTTCCTGGGAAGTCAGAACGTTAAATAAGTGTAGAAAAGATTTGCTGTACATCAATTTTGATTATCCTGAAAGCACTACACAGTTTAGATCTATAAACACATGTACAGATATTTTAAGCACGGAGGCAATTCTACTAAACTTGATGAGTCTCTTTTCAAAGTTAGAGGAATGAATAGGAGTTTCTAAGCAGTAAACGCACAGACCCTCGCTTGTCTCTGAAATTCATTATTTCCAGAGTGTGGCTTACTAAAGCAGGGGTGTATTTTCTGTTAACTGAAGTAATAGGAAAAAAGTTAGAAGGAAGCAAGGTCTCCCAGCGACATGAAACTGACGGTTTGAAAGATGCTGCGTGTGGTCTGTTTTACAGCCGATGCCCCTTCTACCCACAGCTGACAGCAGCAGCAGAACAACAAAATCTTGCTGCTTAAATTTGATGGTTCATTGGTAGCAATCAGCTTTTTTTGGTTAGTAAATTGCACTAATTTATAAGAGGTTTTAATATACGATACTATATTTTAATAGCTATCTGGTATAACTATTAAATTATGATATTGCCCATTAAACTTTCTTACTAATTAATGCAAATTTTCTTCTGAAAAGGTGATTCCCCACCCCCATCTCCTTGTGTCCCTAGGGAAGCTTTATTAATTTCACCAGAGAATTGCTAGTGATGTTGCTTCCACTTTACAAATAGGTTGGAGCTCCTTTTAGTAGGGGCTCTGGGTGTTTTGGGAAGCAAAGATGTTAAAAAATAAAGAGGAGTTGGGTTGTTCAGGGAGAAAGGAGAAGGAACAAAATAGCAACATTGAAAATCAAGGTGAACACTTAATAGAGCTCAGGGAATAAAAGTATCCATACATGAGGTGGGGGGGAAGACCACGATGAAAAGGGAAGAAAAAGAAGATAAAATAAAGCAAAGTGCTGTGCATTGCCCCAGAATTTATACAAACAGCCCCAAGAAACGTCTGCAAAAGCAACGTTTTCTACATATTGTGATGGAATTTGGGGCATTTTTGTTGTATTTTTGTTGGTTTTGACTGGCTTTTCTTACAACTGAAAAACACAGTTTACCAAGAATTTTTCTTTTCTACGGTACTTCCATTCAGGAATTCCATGTTCATGCAGGGGAAGATCTATTTCTTGCAACAAGTTTCTTTAATTGGAGAAGCGAAAATGATGCATCTGGTATTGCATACTGATGTTAGCATTGTAATAGCCACACTGAGCAGAGCAGAGGCTTTGTAGTCCCTGCTTAAAGTCCCAAAGAACTGACCTTGTTTGGGGAGCTGGCATGATGATTTACTAAGGAGGCACCAGTAAAGATCAGTACTTTGTTCACGCTATGAAAACCGTAAAGATGCAATGGTTCCTAAACACCGTCAAACAGCAGATGAGATCCTTGTGTCGTGGAAAAGCCAAAAGTTCCTCTGGCTCTGCTTTGGGGAACAGAGAGATCCTGATACCCAGCAGGAACACAATGCAGCAGTGCCGTAAAGGGCACTACTGCAATTAAAATTATCATGATAATGCAGCAGGACTGTATGGAGAGGACTAACAATTTTTTTTTTCCAAATACCCAGAGACAACTGCCTTTTTGCACAGAAAGAAATGAGAAGATTTTTGATTTTTTTTTTTTTTTCTGGGGCCCTTCTACTCTTTTCATCCTCTGTGTTCTCCAAGTGACACAGCCGTGCAAGGCAATTTCAGCACAGTGACAATTATTTCCTTGCAAATTCCAAATCTTCTCCATGAAAGAACCATTGCAACTTCCTCTTTTAATCTCATTTTGCATCCCAACCCTCTCCCTGCTGAGAGACCTGTCCCTCCTATTTCACAAGGTCAGACTATGGTACCACAGTTCTCTAGTTTTTCTTTGAAGGGAGTGTGATTATGTTCAAAATTGTTTAAAAAACATAATTTTGAATCATCAAGTAAGGGAAGGGAGGAAAGCAGAGCAAACTTGATCATCTGATTGTGGGGAACATTTTCCAGTATTAGATTTTTATTTTTTTTTAAATACATTGAGATAATAAGGCATATTATTAGTAAGCAGTAATTATACTCCTGGCATAAATCCAGCATGAATGTTGCAAGGTGCTGAAGCTTTCATCAAGCAACCTGTATTCAGCCATCAATAAATTCATAATCTCTATGCAGGTAAATAAATAGATACATATCTGGTCTGTTTGGTAAATTCTTTGAACGAGTTCCTTGTTTCTTGTTAACATGCTGCTGGAGGATTGGGGAGATCTTAGCCTACCTGTCTGTCACTAACATCCTGGCATTAAAATAGACCGTATGCAACACAAAGCTAAAGTAGGCCATGCCTTAGGATCTCCAAATATACGCGACATGGAGAAGAAAGTAACGAGTCTTCTAGCACTGTTTAGAAAAGCAGTGCTTTATCAGTGCTGCTGTTGGCATCAGTAGAGCGGCTGTTTGCCCTTTTCCTCAGCCTTTACAGTTAACATCCAGAGCACACAGGGGAGAGAACAGTATCAGCTGTAATATGTGTGACGTATCTCTGGGACAAGTGCAGAAGATCCAACGAGTAAATGTTTAGTGGCCTCTCGGTGGCATTACAGAGGAGCCTTCCTGGCCTGTAATCTCCTCTGTAAAGACAGAGGAAAGGAAAGTCGTGGTGGGTTGACCTTGGCTGGCACCCAGGCGCCCACCTAGCTGCTGTCTCGCTCCCCCTCCTCAGCAGGACAAGGGGAAAAAATAAGATGGAAAAAATAAGATGGAAAAAATTGTGGGTTGAGATAAAGGTAACGAAGAAAAGCAAAGGTTGCATGAGGCAGCAAAGCAAAAATATGTATTCTCTACTTCCCATCTGCAGGCGATGTCCGGCCACTTAGGGGGAAGCAGAACCCCAGTACACATACCGTCTGCTTCAGAAGAGAGACGTCTTAATAACGAATGGCCCTGCTCCCCCTTGCTCTTAACTTTTATTGCTGATTGATATCCCTTTTGTCATTTGGGGTCAGCTGTCCTGGCTGTGTCCCCTCCCAGCCTCTTGCCCACCCGCAGCCTACTGTCCTTTGGAAGGTGTTGGAGAGACAGCCAGCCTTGGTGCTGCGTGGGTCCTGCTCAGCAGTAGTCAACGCATGAGTGGGTTATCAACACTCTCCTAGCCACAAGGGCAAAGCACAGCACTACGAGGGCTGCTATGGGGAGTGTACAGAAGCAGCTTGTGGAGTTGTGCAGAGAAGGGCAGTACGAGTGGTGAGTATGCGAGTGCAATCCAGCGCTAATATAGCCATCTCCTGCAGTCTTCACAAAGCAATTTTTATAAGAATTCAATCATTGTTCAAGGTTTTCAGCAGACATGCAATACTTTCAACATTTGCTGCCCAGAGCTAGTAATGATTGTAAATTCAAAGACTTAAACTTCTGCAATTAATAATGATGGCTCCTGACAGTACTGTTCACCACCCTAAAGAAAAGTCAGTCAAAAATCCTACATTTACAGATACTTGTGATCAAACAGCACAAACACGAGCAACATTTTAAAATGTGATCCTGTATATATGTGGAATAAGGTTTGAACTATTCTGCGATGTGGTTAGTTACTACAGGAAAAATCTGCATGTATTTATTCATGCGGTACGTGGCTCTATTACTCATGCTGTTTCTTCAGTGAGTTATTTTTGACTAAAGTGCCACAGTTTCACAAAATGACCCGTCAACTTATAATAAAATGCCCTTTTAGTAAGTTACTGCTGAAAGGATGTACAGAGAAAGTAATGAAAATCTACCAGGCTTCATAACACAAGTTTTCATTTCCGTCCTTTCAGTGTGTTGCAAAGTTTCCAGACAGGGCATCCATAACAGGGCCCTGATAATTTCCTTAGGAAGCTGCCTTTGCTGTATTTAACCCTTTTTTTTTTTTTTTATGCAATATCTCATATTTCTATATCCTACTTCATTAATGAGGTTGAAAAATACTGCTATTGCCAATTAGTTATGGGTCAGCAACTGCTAATTTTACAAGGCTGCGCCATTTCCTTCTCAGCTTTGCAGACATGCTCATATGTCATTCCGTGGCTGCCCGGGGTACATGTGAATATCAAGTAGAATCCATGATATTGTGTTTTTTTTTCTTGTATCCGAAAGCCAAGCCAATGGTTCCACTAAAATTTGGAAGGATAAATTAAGTATTTGAGAAGTGAGGGGTTGTATGTGTAGCTGTCCTGATAAAAGGGTAACGGTTGTGAGTGTTTTTGAGGAAAAAAAAAAAAAAAAATCCTAGCACTTATGGATGTGACCAACCTGTGTAAATATGAGAGAACCTGCTGTGGTAAGCATGCTGTTGAGAAACGGCTTATGTTTCTGGACAGTGATTCACGGTGTTGGTCACAAGAACCATCTCATGTCTCATCAGTGATCTCAGGAGAATGAGAAAACTCTTCCTGTCCTCTTCCCACCGATTCTGTAAGAACTTAAAATTTTTGCTGGTTTTGAGACGTGTGGCAGTGACATTTTCTTTGCTGCGAATGATCTCTTTGGGCGAACAGTTCCAGCACCAGGCTGGGTAGCTACTGACCAGGTGTGACTGCCAGAGGGGAGAGTAGAAAGCTTTTAGAGGAATACATTTCTCCATATTGAAAGAGAATTTCCTCCCTCCTGCCACAGTTTTAAGGTTAAGATCTGCACAGATATCTAGAAGCTTTTCTGCAGTGTGTTGCTCATCTCCATCATTTACCTCTCAGCCTTCCAGATTCACTTTTGGTCTCAATGTACAGCTGTTGAGGGAGAAATGAAATGCAAACTGTGTTGTTTCTCAACACTCAGCTTAGGTTTCCTCAACCTGGAAGCAGCAGTTTCCTGAAAGAGGCTGTGCCAGCAAGAGTTCATCTTGCCCTCTTCTTGTGCTCCTTTGTCTAGAGGAGCTAAGAAACCTTGCGGCTTTGGCCTGGTTTGAGGTAAACCTTCTGCCACTGCTACGTGACTGATTGCATATGTAACATATTAGTGACTGCCAGGGAGGTGAACATAGTATTTCTTCCACATTAGTTGGTGTAAGTTTGAAAATGCTGCTGTGATGCACAAAGAGAAAGAAAAAACTGTCCGTGAAATGTTTGGAAAGAATCCGGGGAATTATCTACTGGAACAGGTTGCCCAGAGTGGCTGTGGATGCCCCATCCCTGGAAGTGTTCAAGGCCAGGCTGGATGGGGCTTTGAACAACCTGGTCTAGTGGGAGGTATCCCTGCCCAGGGCAGGGGGGTTGGAACGAGATTATCTTTAAGGTCTCTTCCAACTCTGACTCTGTGACTTCACATGAAGTTGCACTTTAGAAAGTTTTTCAGCCAGCAGCTGACTATTTTCATGATGCCTCGGAGATGTGGATTTGTCAAAGACCTTGAGTAGAGCAACCTGATGCTTCAGGTTCAGCTGTTCAGCTGACAGGAGCGTGGGCAAGAGAACAGGCACAGGCAGTTCCAGTCTCTGCCACAGACATTTCTTCCTGCTTAGAATGGTGATTTCCTCCGTCCTCACTGGTAGGCTTTCTGTCCCTTTTTAAAGCAAATAGCACTCCGTACAGAAACAGTCCTGTACTTAAAATGGAGAATAAGGAGTGATAAGGGTTCCAAAACCAAACTGTTTGGTCCCAGATGTCTACTGAGTAGATTTGCGTGTCCTCCAGAAACCTCCTCCAAAATATATCCATCTTTGCATCTCGTTCTCTTTTCTGTGCATTTATCTGCTGTGGATGTGTTCAATATTAATTACAAGTCCGCAAACCCACAGTTAATTCCAACAGAGGACTTCTTTTTTTCACGTGTACAGTGTTGGTTTTATCTTTTTTTTTCTTTTATTCTGGTCTCCAAAAGAACGTAGCCATAAAAAGTAGTTTTAACCAACATTGCAGGTTTGGCTAAACTCAGAAAAGCAAAGCAGGAGTTAAAGTTGAAAATTGTGTCTTATAGTTAACTATTCAGCTCATTTTGTTGGTGGTGATTACATTAGTGTCCAAGAAAATGTGTGATCTTCTATATTACGCATGCTGTAGTCCTTAGGCATAATAGGGTTAGTTGAGGACAGAGTGTCAGATGTGGTATTTGTCATTACTGTTGATTTGCCTACTTGCATGCTGTTGTGGATTTGTGTTGAACTATTAATAGTTGAATGTAGATTTTTGTCTGACTTGGTGACTTTTTTTTTTTTAAAAAAAACACCCTGTCTTGGCATGCTTTATTTCCCTGTCATTTTCAATAGCAGAAATGTTTGCTGTTAAATGCAGTTTGTCTCCAGTTTTGATTCTTCCTTAAAGAAAACAGCATGTTAAAATGAATGGTACAAATTCAACTATTTGCTTCTCTTTTGTAAATGCTGGTAAAGCGTGTTATTAATTACATTGCTATTGTATAGTAGAAAATATTTTTTTCTCCTGTTCAGTAACTCTACCTTCTGTTGTGTAACTGCTCCATAAAGGTCATCTTTTTACCAGACAATAATCTTAAATGTCATGCTTTCCAATATATTTAACCACTTCATATCTAGATATGTACTTGGTGGAGCACAGCACTTTGCTAAATGAGTTTTGGAGATTGGGAAAGTAATTTGATTCAAAATAAATTGAACTTCAGTGTTCTTCTTCCTGTGCCTGTACCTTGCTACTTTGATATCATCAGACAATTTTGAGAATATGTATAGTTGATCTCTGTTTTCTGTTTACAAATGTGGCTGATGTACTTTATTCAAAAAAACCCTGTGGTTAACACAATGGCAATGATTTAACAAAAAGAAACACTTTGTGCCTGAAAGCCGTTTGCCTTCTGGCATTCTCTTGGGATTCCAGTAGAACACAGGGAAGTGAAATAACTACCTGCCTGTTTGAGTAGATCTGTAAATGCTGAGGATGCATGTGTCTGACCAGAGGCACTTATATGTGGTGGTTATGTATTTTTGGAGCAGCGTTTTGAATATTTCATAGTAGTTCATTTGGGCATACATATGTTATGTGTGGGCACGCGGTGCACACCATGGCAGAAAGTAACCTGTAACCTCCACAACATTAAAAGCTTTTAGTGCAGGATTTAGCCTAGTATTTCGAATACTTTTGCTCTGTGCTGGTTTTTCTCCAGGGAGAACACAAACCTGCCAGCATTTTGTTCCTTTTCTCACTCTTTTAATTTCCATTATTGTTTCAGACTGTTTGCGTTTCCCTTAGACACTTGCCATTTTGCCGCCTTCTTTCCCTTCCTCTTATATATAGAATAATGGTTTAGGAGAGATGGGAAGGCTTCCTAGTATCTCATAGAGGGAGAATTTACTTCGTGAAGCAAAGAGTTAAACTCAAACTGTCTTACACAGCCAATTAAGTGTACGCTGTCTTTTACTATGCATGCATGCATGCCCTTGTGCAGTTAAATGTAATTTATGTTGGTAGCGTATGCCGTTCTTGCTTAGTGACCTGGGCTCAGACTGTGACACATTCAGTGCAGCCTGACAGTGAGGGAAGAAGACCTACAGATATACACAGGTGTAAGACAGGATTGTTAAAACTGAGATGGTAAGGTGAAGTTAAAGATCATATTGTTTGCTCGTCATTTGCAAGCAGATAAAAATCAGGTCTGGTAATTCTTGCAAGGTCCTTGACCAGTCATTAAACTTACTTGCCTTAAGAAAGACCTGCCAAATTGGCAATTAATGAGACTTAATCTGGTTAAGAATGTTTTAAAATTAGTCATGTATGAAATTGTGGTATAAGTTTCTTTCACCTCCCTGTCTATCCTTGAGCTGGACCTGAGCTTATCTGAAATGGTACTAAACGTAGAGATGATTTTGTACTTTTTGAGATTTGAAAATGTGTTGCCATCCTTAAAAGATATATGCTGAAATGTAAAGCAAGAGTATAAATAAATTAGGTTTTGTTTTTTCTGAAATTACATATATATATGTAGTTGCAAATATATATATATGTGGGTATATGTGTACAGTATAAATATTTTATAAAATACTTTTCATGTACTTTATAGCTGTTACGTACCTTCCCTGCTCTGGTCTGATTTTCAGGGATGTGTTTCTTTTCATGCCACCAAGAAAACTATTTGGCTGACTTTGAGAAAAGCGTCAGCAAAAACAGTCTTGCCTTTTGCCACCATTATCATCTGGTTGCTTCTTGGTGCCTCAAACATAGTAATCCTTATTTCCTTATTTCTATGTATGAAACCTTGTAGACTACCAATAGTATTTACTGGCCTTCGTATCTGGGAACCTGACTCATAACTGAGGGCCCTCTCTTTATGTGGACACAAACCAGAGATGTATGTAAGCCATTTAGGAAAGCAACCAAAGGAGTATGAGGTAAGAGGTAGCAGATGGCTATGGACAGATTGGAGGAGTACAGGGGAATGATGAAGCAGTACTGTCCAGCATGATAAGCAATAGTTTTCTTCAGCACGTTGAGAAAAAAAACATTTTGGAGTCATCTCGACAAAGCGTATTTTTAGTGGTCTCTACTTGGAAATATTTAGCTAGCAGACAGTGGAAGCTGGCATTGTTGGAAGAGCTGACATCAGCATAAAAAGTGAGAAAATACATTAGGTGGGAGATGAGCAGTAAAGAGCCTTAGAAGGGGGAACAAATTATATTGGATGCACCAAAGGCAAAGAGGAACAATGTGAATGACCAAGGGAAACAACCTTTGCAACAGGCAAGATTGTGTGTGTCAAGTATAGAGAAAAGGATGCCTGTAGCGATGTAATGATGAGAGCTTTGGCCGGGAACAGGAGCTGTGTGAACAGATAGGAAAAGCTATATCGTAGAGAGGTTATGTAGAATGAATCCACTGAACTGGCACATAATTGGGATTTGAGAGACTGGGCTGAAAATGTCATCTGTGTTGTGGTTTGCATGACAGGCAAGACAGTGATGTTGTCCAGAGTGATTAGAGGAGGATATGGAGAGCTGAGATAGTGGAAGATGTTATCTGCTTTATATTACTCATTCTGGTCTTGAGCAAGACATCTCATGGGGGAGGAAGAGGGAGAAGGACTACAAGGCGGATGTTAGTGTTGGAGGAAGAGGGGGCAGCAGAAGGCAAGCCAAGAGCAGAAATGGTAGATTTATGGATCATCCACTGGGAATTTCTGTTTCCTGATGTTGTGCAGAGATAAGGCATGGATGAAAGGAGATTAAGGACAGAGCTGCTTTGAGTTCTCTACAGGAAGCTGGTGGAGAAGGAGAAAGCCACTTGAAATTTGCTATTTGTTGGATTAAGGAGTTTCAGGATAAAACATCCATGAAAGTTTCACATATATTTTATCATGTATCTACAATGCAGTACCCTAGGATATAGTATATTTGGAGATAATTTTCAAAGACAGCTGACTTCATCACCAAAAACATTTGGATTGGGGCAACTTCTAAAAGACTGTTGAAAACTGATTGGGAGTAGTATGTACTTTAGGGAACAATGATGACTCTCAGAAGATTAAAAAGTAGTTGGGGTGCCATATTTTAGATGAGAATAAGCTCTAACTTTTTGAAGACAACCACGAGAACCAAAAAAAATGCATTCTCTCCAGATCATCCTGTACTGCAAATAACCATAGATCAGATGCGTAAATCATCTTGGTAGCTAAGTAAATATATTAGTTTTTTTAGAGGTGATGAGCACTTGTTCTTTCCTCTCCTGAACAATGATTTCTGCAATGCAGACTTCAAAGTATAGGGATTTCAGCTGTATTTGGGAAGACAAGGAGTAGATTAGAATTTACTTAATTTTTTTAGATTTCACTGATTTCTAGGATGTAGATTGTCAATTTATCTGGCACAAAGCTGTTGAAATGAACAGTGCAGAAGAACTGACAATGTACATTAAAAAGTGTGTTTGGAGCAGAATTTATGTTAAAAATCGATTATTATTTCAGTTGCTCAGAGAATTTCTTTTGCTGTGGGAGACTTAAATCCAAGATTTTTTTTTTTTTTTTGTGTAGAAGGTCCCAAGTGACATCTGAAAAGAAATACATGTAATAACTTAGGGCCTAAGATTAGCCATTTGTTGTAGTCCCAGACTTGATTATGGATAGACTAAGGAAGTAAATTCTGTTCAGTACTCTAATTCGTAAAATGGCAGCTCAGTATGTTGAGAAAAATCCTAAGTGATGTTTTCAATGATGCATTTAAAATAATTTTTGTCAATAAAAAAGAATAAAAGCATAAAACTTCTGAATAAAAATGCCAAACCCAAAACAGAATTTATGCCAAATCTTCGTAATATGTGGAAGATGAGGTGAAGTCTTTGAGTTAATGAGTAAAAAAAAACCCCATGTATTTGATAAAGAAGATAAGATTCCGCATTCTTTATGCAGCTGTTCTTTTATTTGTTTTGATAAATTCTGCTTTAATAGCATACTGGTGAATGTAGTATAGTTTTTAATTTTAAAAAGTTGAACAACTGGAATCTTTGAGTCAGAAGAGTTATTCAGGGTCATTTATTTTATTGTATGTATTTGCTTTGCGGCTCATTTTTTGTATCAGGGGTTTTGAATTATTAGTGAATGCTGTGAAGGGCCAGACCCTGGTCAGTATTGCAGAACAGTATGAAAAGGCCCTTTCAGTATAGTCTGAAAGGAGAGCTGAAAACTTACAGTCTGCAGGGGACCATCAGTGGGCTGAAGCTGGCATTTCTGGCTTTCTGCCAGACCTTACCCTCTGTGTGACTAACTTCAGGGTTGGACAAGGAGGGATGTCCAGGTGGCTTAGCATCCTGTTTTTCCTTCTCTCTGCTCCACTCATTGAACTCACCTGCAGTACAGTCAAAATGGTTCAATCCTACATTCAGAGGTTGGGCAATATATAAAAATAAGGAAAAAAAGAGCCAAAAAAAAAACCTAAACAAACCAACCCACCAACTCAAAAACAAAAAGAGAAGAAGAAAGCTTAAAATCCATGGATTTTGCTGGCAACAGACTGAGTTTCCCCATAGCTTCACAGCAATGCTAGCTGTAGGGCATCTCTGGAGGTTTGTAGTCAAATTTCCTGCTCAAAGCAGGACTATTACTAACATGACTTTGGGTCAGCCAGGCTTTTATTGGTGTACGTTGATGAGATGGTTTCATACACTGGAAGCATTGTGCAGTCAAGGAATGCTTTTGCCTTTCCTTCTCAAACAGCATGCACCCGTGACCATCCTCTGGTCATGTATGCAAGCCCAGGTCTGTGAATCTCATCATGCCATAGCTTTGCTACTGCACACAGACTTCCAGTTGTGTCGGTTTATTGCTCAAGCTCTGTGCAGTGGTGTACAGCTGTTTGAGAAGTCTGAATGCCGTGCGTTTCATGGCCTCCTCCAACATGTACTTCCCCTGTATCTGCGCTGCTTCCTCACATCTGTATTTAGATACCATCTCCTCATGAACCTAGTTTAAAGCTTTCTCCACTTGGTAGCAAGCCTGTTAGCAAAGATATTCCTCCTCTCTTTATCATGTGAAATAAGTCTCCTCATCCTAGTTCTCAGGACTTTTTATCTTCTGTCAGGAGCTTCATCTGAGATCATCCAGTATCTCCTGTCTGGAAAGATGGGACTGCGGAAGGAGGAAGAAACTACACTGGATAGTTGATTAAGATTGAAATGTTACTTCACATTTTCATACCAGACCTCACCACTATGATAAGGTGGTGAAATTCACCTGAGCATAGTGACCTCCTGCTGCGTCCTTAGTGCATGAGTTTCATCAAACTGGCTAAGCAAGGACTTAAGTAGCTTGCAGGGGCTTGTGTGAGCTGTTCTGGAGTTAATGAACTGAATTAATTCTAAGAAAACTGAAAATAAAGTCTTAACTATATATAGATAGAGAGATATGTATAGGTACATATATAGCTGTTGGAGAGAACATTCCTGGGGAGGAAAAGAGTTAATGAGGCATTTCAATGTCTTTATATGGAGCCGTATAAATTTCAGCCACTTAACTTTAGCAGGAATATCCTGAAGCGTTTGAAGTGTGGTGAATAATTTAAAATAAATAAGGTTAATGAAGAAGACCCTGTTTGCCAGTCTGAAATGTAAATTTTGAAGACCCTTTAAAGTTTTTGCTCACACAGAAAAAAAGAGCGTAAATGATTAGGTCCTGCATTTTATAAACAGTTAGGGTGAGGACAAGTTTGGTTATCTCAGCACTCTGATCTAGATCTTTCAGCATGTGGTTATCTGTCTTTATTGTGTGAAAATTTAACTGGTTATTTTTTTTCAAATGTTCTTGAAAGTGCATCCAAGAGGGTTTATGAAGACCAGATGAGGTTTGTTAGGATGGTTTCCTCAGAAGCAGTCTGTGTAATATATGACATCTGTTAAAAACATTATTAAAGCTGTTATTTTCTGTTCCGGCATTGCTCTTGGCTTTAGGACTAGGTAAAATTTTTATTGTAATATTTGCATTCTCCACTATTAAATAGGTGAGTTTGTTCTACAGTTTTACTTCAGGGCAGGTATTTGGCGAATATAGCAACTCTGGCTAACTGGACTGGATTCCCTTCTGAAATCTTTTTATTGCCCGTGTAAGCATAGTGTGGATGCCTGCAGTAAAATTTTAAGTACATAGAGTGGATACCACAACAAAGGTCATTTGCGAATTATTTTTTTTTGTGACTGTATTAGTAATCATGAAAACACTCAGAGGAACTTCGTCTTTTGACAGCTTTTATTGGTCAATAAGGTGTGGTTACTGTGAGAACTCTAAGGGTTTTCTCACATCTCACTTGTCTTGCACACATCACCTGACCGCAGTAGACCAAAATACTGAACTATGAAAATCCTGGTAAAGTGAAGTGTAATATACCTTGGTGCAATGCTTGAGTTAGAGTTGATACTTCAGTCTTTGTTGTGCATGGCTCTAATAAAATATATCTGAGAGGTAACCATTACCACTGAATTAATAACAGCATCGGGCTTGAGATAAGGGGAGCTAGATTACTCAGTCACAGTAGCTTTAGAGAAGGAGGTGAACTGCACCAGCAAGGTATTTGATCCAGGATCTAACTATGTAATTATTACGGTCTCACTTCAGAGTTACTCATGAGTGAGAAGAAAGGACCTGCTGTGTGGCTGTGGTTTTGACCAGTACTCATCCCGTTTCTTCTCGGCCTTTGCAAGAAGCCATAAGGGAGCTCAGTGGAGCTCCATCCATCTCCTTTGTCCTTACAAACGGTTCTGGAGGTCCGTGTTGGGACACCGTGAGGGCATGCTGTGTGGAGACGTGGCTGTCACTGCGTGTCTGCCACAAGTTCTAATCCTTATGAATTGCTGGGGGAAAAAAATCAATCTGACAGATGTTCCTTTGTGAACTGGCCCTGGGAATTACTGAATGTCATTGGCACACATGAATGTGCATCTGACCCAGGATTGACTAACTCTGAATTTTGTTAACCCCTGAGAGCACTCATGGAAAAGACATTCAGAGGTCTCCTAGGCTATCCTGGTATCCCAAGCCAGGATCAGTTGTGTTCTGGCAGATCTCTGGTTTGTTCTTAAAAACCTTGTATTCCAGTGTTGCGCTGTTCTTACTGTTAGAAAGTAAAAATCTTCCGTGCTGCAATTTGAACAAATTACTTATCACCCTATCTTCCATGGATGTCTCCTCCTATTTTCAGCAGCCATTTTGGTATATGACAACTTACAGAGTTACTTCTTGGTATCCTTTTTGATGCATTAAACAAGCCTCACTCTGTCCATGTTTCCTCATAGGTTATGTTTTCTAGAAATCTGTCTCTCTGGTTGTTCTGCATCTTTCTTGGAGTGTGATGCCCAAAACTGAATGTAAGACAACTCTGTTTAGAGAGGATTCTTTCACATGTCTCACTGCCTGTAATGCTGTAATTCTGTTATGGTGGTTTATATTTATGCAACGGTAAGATAGGTATTCTTTACTAGAGATCCTCTGCTACAGAAATGCAACTGAAAAAGTGGTTCCTCCTCCTGCATTTATACAGTTCATTATTTATACAGTTCATTATTTATACAGTTCATTATACAGTTAATTATCAAGATATCCAAGTATCTTGCATGTGTTCCTACTAATTGACTCCTATGCTGCCCTCAAACTGTAGATTGGATCCAGCTTGAGGTTATAAACATCTAAATGTAGGTGCCGAAATGTACATCGTATGTTAGCTGGGTCACTAAATTCCCAATCTAGTCAATGGAGCCTGGCCAATTGGACACGTCTTACTGAGGGTCAGCTGAAGAGCCTCATTAGAGTCCCCAGACACCAATGACTGTATTGGCTTGTCCTCCATTAACTGTAAAAATAATTTGTTTACAATCTGGACCTGAATCCCATTCCATCTTTCCAGTTTACCCATATCATTTTGAATTCTAATCCTGCCTTCCGAGATACTTGCAGTCTCTGAGAGCTCAGTATCATCTGTGAATTTCATAAACATACCTTCTATTCCACTGTTGAAGCCATTGTTATAAATATTGAATGGCGTTGGACCTGAAACACAACCCTGTGGAGCCTTACTCAATATGCTGCTCTTTTGTGATTGCAGCAATTGTTTTCTGAGTGTTTCTTCAACTAGACAGCACCCATGGATGTATTTTAATAATTTATTTAAGCCTGCTGTTGAAAAATGCTTTGCTGTGTTGGGGTTTTGCATGCTCAGGATTATGAACTCTGTTACTTTACAGTGACATTAGAAGAGTATCCTATTCCCTTCCTCTCTTTACTAGCGGCTCTCTTTACCTTCTATATCAAAAGCTGACTTCAGTTTATTCTGAATTTTTGCTGAACAAAATGTCCTGATGTATTTCTTTCTCAACAACTCCCAGATGTGGGAGTAGTTAAAATACATTATTCCAGTCCTGTACTCTGGATGATTCTGCCAGTTGTTTCGAAAACTCTTTTCTTCTTAATTTCCCTGGCTTGGCGGTTTGAAATAGATCCTCACAATAGGAATGTTCCTGCTTTTTTCTTCTTTAACTTTGTAATCCTCACGTGGAAGTTCCCCAAGATCTGAATTTCCTCATGGCCTGGAACTACATCACTTGTATATGTTCTTGATGCACAATGCAGTACCCTTTTCCCATTGCCAGTCCTTTTGAAAAAGCAGTACCTCTTGACGTTCATATTTTAGACACATGGGTTATCCAAATCTGTTACTCCAATTAAATAGTAATCTCTTTCGATATCTGGCTTCTCCAGTTTGTTTCCAATACTATATTGTAGGCGCATAGAACTTCAGTAGACTCATTCACTATTCTTTCTTGATGTTCTCCTTGATTAGTTTATTTCAAGGAGCCTTTAGACCCTTCTCAAAGTCACTTCTCTTCATATATTCGCACAGGTTTTTGTTATTTCTCTCTGACCCACACCAATCCTGACTTAATTCAGTTAATGTAACCAATCAGTGTGTAAAGAAGCTTTCCCCTTTTTAATGAGATAAGCTCTGTTCCTATCAGTTTGTTTACACAGCGCTGCCCACTTGCTAAGGAAACCAAATTCTTCAGCATCTTCAAAGTCGAAAACAGGAAAATGTCTCATCAGAAATAGGAAGAGTTAAAAGTTCTTTTGTTTGTAGACCTAGCAAGTTCTTTCACTGTTTGCTGCAGCGGTGGCACTGACAGCAGTTGTGGTGATGGTAAGTTGGCATCATCTGCTCTTTCTGCTCCTTAGTGCTCCTAAACTGGAGGCTGTTTGTGTTGGAGATGAGATTTTCGCAGCCACTTTGTGTATTGCACAGGACTGGAATGCTGTCTTTCAGATGTCACTGTAAAACTTACTTCTTTGATCTTTCAGTTCCATTTCAGCACACATAATTTCAGTCAGCACTTATGACAGCGCAAATAAGAGCTCTGCAGCTCTTAACCTGGACTCCTTGTGCTCAAACTGGTTTCCTCATCAAGGGTTTAGAAATGAGCCATGCTTTGATGTGGCAGACTGAGAATTGCGTCTCATTTTAGAATTTTGTGATACCAGGGTTTCATAAATACAAGATGTGGTGTTACAGCTAGGATACTTGATCTCTGAGTATTTATTTTCCATCTGAATAAATTGATTTTACATTGTTCTGATGAGGTCATGGTGCCAGACTTTAGGTTTGCTTGATCTTAGGAGAAGTGGGTGTTTTGCTGAAGAAATTCCACTGCACTGGGAGAGTTTGAACCGTGTGGTTTTGGCAACTGTGGCTTTTGGCTTGCCAGCAGACATATGGGAGATACCACAGTATCTATCGTGAACAGCAGTGAAATGGTTGACAATGCTGACATTTAAAACAGCTGGAATTACTTCTCTGATGTTGCTGTCTAAAGAGGGGAGTAGGGCTTTGGGCATGGACCTCCATGATGGCAAAGTGGGACCGCAGCCAGACTCAGCAGTGTTCAGGCCCGTTGTATCGTGCCAAGTTACTGTAGGTGGAGGACGTTTCTTGAAAGCTGGATAATGCACAAGTGAAATTGTAAACTACGGACAAATATATATTTCACATTCTCTTCCGGACCAAATAATTTTAAACCGCTTTTATCTCCTTTCTTATATGTATAAAGTCCTTGTCCTTTAGCTCATTTCTAACACAGCAGCTTTTAGCTCCAAAGGTTCCATCTCAGTCTTGGGTGTTGGCCATCAGTTGGGAGTTTCAAGTTGTGAAATTGTCATTTTTCTCTTTGAACTGCTTAGTTCACCAGCGCTAGGAAGAGATGTGCAAAGTGGGGGCCTTTCTCTTTTCATGGCTCAAAGGGTCCACGTATGGTTATGAAATGTCTAATAAAATGGAATTAGTGGGAGGATGCACACCGTGGTTTTGATTCCTATTAATAACAGCCTGAAGGATGACTTTCCCACGTGATTTCTGGCGTTCACTATGTTATTTAAAGACCTAATGTTCTGTCATGTGTGATTTATGCAATAGAGGTGCTTTTCTATTGTATTAGATGCAGAAGGATATTAGCAGCCATAAACTGGTGTATATTTACATTTTATTTTTTTTTTCAGTGGTAAAAAGAGATATCACAAAAGATCAGGCTCTTTGAACAGCCCTTTTCCACAAGTTTCTTTTTTCTACTCACAGAATCATAGAATCAGAACTATTTTAGGCTGGAATGGATCTCTGGAGGCCATCTGGTCCAACCTCTGCTCAGAGTAAGACCAAATACATCAAGTTGCCCAGGGAATTGTTCAGTTGGATTCTGAGCATCTCCAAGGATGGAGATCCCAACTTCTGTGGGTACACATTCCACTGGATGACCGCTCTCATGGCAATTTCATGCCCGCCCTTCGTCCCACCTTACATTCAGTGAAAATGTCCCTTATTGTAAATTGTGTTTGTTGCCTTTTGTGTTATCACTGTGCATCTTTGGGAAGAGTTTGGATTTGTCTTCTCTATACCCTCCTGTTAGGTAGCTACAGAAAGTAGTAAAATCTCTCTTAGCATTCTCTTAAGGCTGGGAAAAAATGAGTTCCTTAGCCTCGTCTTGTATGTCATTTTCTCCAGAAATTCATTTGTTTCTGAGGCAAAAGTATAATACGATGCAACTTTAAAAATTAATTTTATTTTTAAAAGCACAAAAGAAATCCTCAAATGTAACATAAATGTACTCTGAGGGATAGCCCTTTGTGAAATAGTTTGTTTGGTAATTGTAGATCACTGTTGTCTGCATTTGTTTTCTTGTAGAGCATATATCTTATTATATGTTTTTGAAGTTTCTCTAGATTGCTATACATGGAACTTAATGCTACAGGAATTTTTAATCTTTTTTTTGTAAATAAACATGAAAACAATACCAAATGGAAATCTACAGTAATGTCTTATATCCACCATCTATATATCTACAACTGCATGACATAAGAGAGAGGGAAAATAGCCCTGTCCTTGAAGTTTTATGTCACCAAAAGTACAGCATCACCTGTTGATGATTTCTTCTGTTCAGCTTGGAGGACACGATCTTGAACTAGATTCCTTTGAGACCTAATCAGAGTCAGTGCTACTGTTGGGATTAGTGATGAGAAATTGCTGTGCTCTCCTTGGCAACTCTTGCCCAACGCTGGATCATTCGGTGTCAACACAAGGACTGAATTCTGCCTCTGCCACCAAATCTGACAGCGGACAGGAGACCATTGCACTAGAGCATCACGCAACTTTGCTAGAAAGGTGAGGAGGCTGCTGGCAAAGGTGCATATTCAAGGAATCTGGAGGGTCTGCTGACCAAACTAAGCCCGTTTGGCACCCAGGTTTGCAAATTTAAATTAAAGATAATAGAGACTTTAAATTTCACCTTATACATAGATGTCAGTGTTTTCTAAGTGACAAAGTTGCAGGTACCCAGACTGGTACCCAGACAGCTTTGGGCTGCCTTCTGTAAGGCCCTGCAAACTAATGGTTTGTCAGAGAAGACAGTAATTGATGCTGTCCTTGAACCTGCTGCATGCCTTTGGTTTTGGCGCAGAGTTTATTACTCAAATGTGAAAAAGCCAGGAATTAACACACAGATCTGCAGCTCCCTTATCTTAGCAGGTGGCCAACTCCAGAGACCTTTTCCTCCTGTTCTTTCAAAGTTCCTGGAAAAGGATATTCCCCTTACGTTTTTCTGGACTTTGACTCGTCTGTTTTTCCTCTGAGCCCCTGACCAGGTGAGGTCAAGAATAAACATGCTTCCCAGGAGATATTAAGTGGTAGATTGTATCCAAACTGTGGGATGCCCTATATATATATATAGATATGCATAGTTACGGAATGAGGTACTAGTACATCAGCCAAGGTTTGGTCTCCATCATGGATCACAGCCATTTAAGAGATTCCTGACTGGTAACTGAGTTGTACATTCTCTTTGCAAGGAAGTTATCTTGGTATCTGATTTCTACAGGAAGACCTGTTCATTTACAGATATTTTTCTTTTTTCCTGCTTGGAAGGAAATTTATGCATACTGGATACTCTTTTTCTTCTAGGTCTCATTAAAAAAAAAAAAAAAAAAGTATTTCTAGTATTTCTAATCCTCTCCGGAGTTCTTAAACTTTGCTGGAGAGTATACCCTGTTGTGGTACCCAAGTGTGAATCCTTTCCATGTGAAGATTTTGGATACTTTTCCATCAAAGTTTAAATTTGTCTCTGGTAAGATGCCTGTTTCCTACATATCAGGTCAAACAAATACTTGCATATTTATAGCAAATGTTATCTTCTTGGTAATATGTAACTAGATATTAACTTTAACTATTATTTTCAGAGCCCTGATATTCAAATATGTAGGAATATATCTAAAAATTATGTATATTACCATCTTTCTGAGCTCATTCTTTCGCACTTTGCTTGCTGTAGCCAAGTAATTTTGTAGTTTTGTTTCATATTTCTATCACTGAATGCTGCAAAACTCATATTTTTGAAAAAGAACCCCATAAATGCCCATATCCCAGAGCCTTTGTCTACCTTTGCTGTTTCCTTTTCCTTGACAATGAACCATCTTCCTCAACGTCTTCTTTACAAATTGTCACTTTTATAATGCTGCCTCGTTATACTAGTTTTACCCAGTTTGACATTCTCCCTCGCTGTGATAGCGGCCACGGCACAGGCTCTCAGCAGCTCGCGTGGTGAGACCCCCCCTCTTCAGTTTCTGCCATGGAGGACAGGCGCGTTGGGAACCGGGCATGAGCAGAGCAAAGGGTCAAGCTATCGGAAGTAAGGGACTTCTGAAGTGGCCTCCTTGCTCACTGAAGAGCCCTGTCGTGGTGCCCTGCCTGAGAGCAGACGAGGAGTGGGGAGGAGACAAGCTGAAACTGCAGTTGCTTATCTCCGAACGCTTCTCAGTTGCTCTGTTTTTCATGCCTCCAGCTCAGCTGTAACGCAATAATTAACCTGAGCCTTTTAGTTTCTCCCAGTTGGCTTTAAATTAACTCTGTTGTCCTGTTGCGTGGAGTAATCCTTCAAGCATCTGTGGGGTACACTACAATTTAAATTGTTTATGAGTGCATGGGTATTTACCGTTTGGTCAGTATTTATTTTACTACTATCCTAGTAGTCATTATTTGGGTGATTTTCACGTTTGTGGGCCTTACTGTCTTAGATGCTGCACACACACAGAATAAAAAGCGAAATCCCCACTCTGTCGGTGCTGCGGGGAAGTCCAAAGCTCTTTAACGGTACTCATGGCCAAACCTCCTAATATGAAATAAAATGTGGCAAATTAGTTTGAGGAAATTTCAGATCAAAATCTTGTTGTTAACAGAGCTTTGTTTCTTGAATAGAGACTGTGGCTTGTTTAGATATATTGAAATGGTATTGTTTGCAGTTGTTTCAAATCAGGCAGCTCTTTTTAAGACAGAAAAAATTTGGATTTCTTGTAAATGGCATTCTTAAAATAGTTTGTAACAGGAAAGAGTGAAGAAGACGACAGGATCTTTGTTTCAGCCAATAAAATCTTTCACACAGGCTCTCACAAATCTCATATTAGTAGCACAACAGTGGGAAAAGTTTTTTTTTTTTTTTTTTTTTTTTTTTNTCTATTTAATGGAGAGTCTAAACCTGCTATTTTATTAGTGTTGTGCAGTAACATGGTCTGTAACTATAGAACCTATTAAACACTCCATAAAGCCTTCAGGGAAACTTCTTTCAAACGTTACACTGTGTTTTTATAAGTTATAATGCCCTGGAAATTGGCTTATTATCAGTTTTCCATCAAAGTAAAGTGTTCCAGGAGAGTGGAGGATGACCTAATGTGATCTAGATCGAAAGCATCAGTGAAACTTGATGATTATCTGTGTTTTGATATTGTATATATTAACAGTGTATTCTTGTCAAAACACATGTAGATAGATGCAAGGCAAGCTAGAAAGACATACCTAGAAATTAAGGTTGCTGCTTGCATCACTGTAATCATAATAATTTTAAAAGTGAAGCTGTAACCCTCTTATTTATTGTGAATTGAGTGGCAGAAACTCCAGCACAGGACAAGATAATACAGATATGGTGAACTTTAAATATTCAGAACATGAACTCGCTTCTTTGCATTTGTAAAATGATGGTATGAAAATCTAGTAGCGTACAAAAACTAATCTAGCAGTGTGCCAAAGTAATTAAAGCAAAGTAAATAATCTCCAGTGTTCTTATTCCCCACAGAAATTGTTTAATATCTTATCTTTCCAAACTAGTTTTCTGCTAATTCATGATGTCTTTGTAAGACTCTCCTTATTCAACCAGTGCTGTTGTTTTCCATGGTGTGGGAATATCTCCCCTCCTGTCCTGGGGGGACATGTATCGGGTACTGTCCACATTCCAGAAAAAGATGTTTCTTCCATACAGTGGAAATGCTGAGCATGAAGCTAACAGCTGTAATCCTTTTTGGTCATTTATTGTTTACTTGGTGGAAGGACTTTGTTTGCCTCAAGTGTATATGACATTTCTAACATTGTCTTGGTGCTGTGGGACGTTTTGCTGCTGGAAACCAGGGACCCGATCCTGATCTTGTTTTGGTACAAATTAGAGGTAGCTCTGTTGAAGTAGGTGAAGCGAAAGGCTGCTGTGAGGTGGATCAGATTATCTCTCTTCGAGTTGTCCCTAAATATTAGACCCTGATGACCTATGGCTCTTAAAGTTCCCTGTTACTGCAAACAAGAGGCAGGAGAGATGGAGTACGACATAAATTATGTTAAAATAGTCCAGTATTCCTACATAGGAGAGCGTATTTCCTTATATATCTGTATATCCTGAAGCATAGTTTTAACTGAGAAAAATAAGTACAGTACAAATTGGTGCTGTGGTGCAAGTGGCATGACCTGAAACTTTTCCTTCACTTTCCTTTTTGGTGCTGATTAGAAGAATGAGCTGTTGTGTGTAGACAAGGCAAATGACACAAGACCGCAAGAGCATAAGCTAGGCAATTATCATCCCTTTTTTGACCCCCCAAAATACCATTTGGCTGTTTCTAAACAAAAGATCCTTCAAAGATTGCCATGACAATCTTTCCATTGGGGCTTTACGTCTATGCCACAGCTGCTGTGAGGGGATCACGACCATGGCAGTTGGCTATGGATTGCCAGTTCTATACACCACTTTATTTCCAAACAGGTGTTCGTTTGTACATGATGGATAACACCTCACTTGAGAACTTCCCAGTGTTATAGGGAGGCTCAATCCAGCAGCCCAGTCAGAAGGAGGCTGCCTCAGCTCCATGTCCCCAGGTCCAACCAGCAGCGAGGCTGGGCTGTATTACTACAGCAGGGTGCTAGTAGGCACACACACACGGACACGCACATATGCAATATATATACATTATATACATGGCCAGCCACACAGATCAATACTCAGTACTCATGCAAACATGAACAGTAGCAACGACCACAATGGTGCCCCACCCCCAGGGACACACAGGTCTCCTAATCCACCCCCAGGTCCTCAGTCTCTCTGGCAGCTGGCAGGGCCTCCTCTGGTCCCTGTGATAGCCACCTCTGCTGGTGGCCTTGCCCTTGAGGACACAGCTAGCTCCCAGGCCAGGTCACTGGCTCGCCGGCTAGTCTGGCTTGATGTTTGCTAGCACTCGCACAGTGATGTGCACACCTTCGTTCACTTCGGGTGCCGGTACCCCGGGCACAGGGTGCTCTGCAACACCTGGTCCCACTCCAGCTGCTGCAATCCCTGGAGAGAGCCCCTCTGCCGCGGAAAGAGTTAGAAATGGTGTTTAATGAGGAGAGAGGACAGACTGCACTGATCAGGGCAGGGCACGGCCAGACAAGCGCAGTGACCAGCTGTCTGTTCACATGCGATCAGCCTCTTTCATCCCCTTTTCCCTCTGGTTTCCCATGGTTGTTCCTCCCCAAATCACCTCTATCAATCCCTCACCTCGCCTTTGGTTCCACCCTTAGGTCTTTGGCAATCCTGAAATGCCCTTCTCCTGCACACCACACTGTGCCCTATGTCCCCCCTCCCAGGCTGTGACCCTTGTCAGGCTATGGGGTGACCCAAAGAGCCTCTCCTATGGATCCCTGGTAATGGGTGTCCCCCCCAGCCCCCAAGGATGAGGCTCCTTTGGGGGGTCTGGGTTGGGGCTCATGTCTCCCAGGGGTTATTGGGGCTCCTCTGGCTGTCACGGTGCCTCCAGGCTCCCTGTGTGCCGCAGGTAGGATGGCTCCAGCGATGGGTTTGCGGGGAGTGGGGCAGGAGATGATTTGGGTCCCGCCCCAGTTGATCCCCTGTGGTCCTTTGGGTGCATGCCAAGCGGTTTTCTTATCACAAAACCCAACACCAAGTAGCCAGGCAGAGCAAGTTCAGCGGAGCAGCTTCTTTTTAATGTTTCTTGACATTAACAGCTGCATTTCTCAATTAGAATCAAAAATAAAGTTGATTATGCGTGTCTGCAGGGTGACGCTGTACTTTTGACCAGTAACTGTAAAGTAGACAGTAAAGGTCACAATAAATAGTATTTTAGTTTAATTATTCCTAGAAAACCACAGTGACTCACTGCAGGGGTTTTTGTTGTTATTGTTCCTACAGCTAGCAAGCAATGTTTAAAAGACTTATTCTATATGTTTATAAAGGGACAGATTCACTCTGGAGACATTCAAAACCCGCCTGGACGCTGTCCTGTGCAACCTGTTGTAGGTGACCCTGCTCTGGCAGGGGGGTTGGACTAGATGACCTCCAGAGTTCCCTTCCAACCCTGACTATTCTGTGATTCTGTGATTCTGTGAGATTTGGATGACATGGCGCTGGATTTTTTTCAATGACGCTTTCTGTAAATAGAGAAGAGTTGCTGTGCGTGTTCCTTGAGTAGCATTTCCACGTACTTATTTTGGTTTTGGTAAATATTGCAAGCTTAAGCCTGCCTAGGAAACAACTTCCGTCTTCGCACGCAGTCTCTGACAGAAACTGCATTCTGAGATGAGATCTGCAGATGATGATGTATGAAGAAAATAGTGGATTTACTGAGATAGTATTGATGCTTTCATAAGGTCATTAATAAAGATCTGCCAGAGCTAACAAAAACTCTTTAGAGAGTACAAAGCAGAAGTGTTTAGTGTTAACTTTAGTTTTATTTTTGCTAGTTAGGCCACACTTGTTTCCTCCAAGGAAAACGGGACTGATTATTTTTGCTAATTAGAAATACATCACTGGGCTGAATCACATCTGTAATTAGTAGCAAGATTTTAAGTAGATGTTGGAGATTTTTTTTGGAGTATGATTTGCATTGTTAATTTACTATACATGCATTCGTATGTGTATCTACAGATTTAATGAACAAAAGGAACAGCTGGTTGTTTTTCAAAGCAATCAGTTGAAGGTGCTTCATACTCTGGCATTGCTGTTCCTTCTGCTCGGAGCTGAATTTGCAGCTTCTGGACAGCTCGAGTTTGTCACCGGAAAGTAAGTGGGGTTGTGAAACCAGACAATAAGCCCATGCCTTGCTCCTGTCATCCACTCAGCCCAGTAATTCACTCCACAGAAGTGTTGGTGAAAATAGCGCTCCTTAGGTTTGCTCGGTTGGTTTCTGAGACAAATAAAGAAAACAATGCTGAAGGGAGGGAACGATTTTGAGGGAAGGCTTGCAGCAAAGCAGGCCTGGAAGATGGAAGAGCTGGGTTGGAACATGGCTCGTGTTCCCCTGCTGCGTCCAAAATGAACCACTGAATAGGTGCAAATGTAGATGGCAGGATAAAAATGGAAACTATTCAAACCAAAAGCATTAACTTGTATACAGATGGCTTTCTGGCATTCACAGCTGCATAGATTTTGGTTGTGTACTTTTTTAGATGTGCCGTGGAAGGTTAAAGCCTCTATACGTCCATCTCCAGCTGTTCATGCACATAAAATAGATAAGGAAATGAAGCCAAGTGAGCATTGTGTGTGGCATCAGACTTGCTTGCAGAGATAGGCATCTCAAACATTAGTGCAACATCCTGTCCTGTCGAATGGCCCTTGGATCAGCCTTTTATGAGAAGAAATGACATATTTTACATCAAAGGAGTCACTCCGATTTCATAAAAAATTAAATAGGGGGAACTGCTAAGTATACGTCATATCTGTAGGATAAAGCCAAGGGCTGAGAAGCCTGAATAGAAGTGGAGGATTGCTGAAAGTATGAAACGTGAGTTCTTCAAGCAGCTTCGGTATATCCTGGCAACTGTCTCTGGAAAGCCTAAGATTTAAGCTGTTTCACAGAGAACAAAGTATGCTGTTCATGTGCTCTGATCCTTTATAGCACAATGCAAGCAAATAACTTTTAAAAAATCTTGTTAAGCCATGCTTTAAAAAAAACAAAACCATTTTGAGTTAACATGCAATCTACACTGATCTGTGTTTTCATGTAGAACATAATAAATACTGTTATGGGTCAGTGGAAACCTGAATTTTTCCCTTGCATTTCTTCACCCTTTTTAAAACTCTTGTTAAGATGGTCAAAATGTTTAGACTGGGCTTTCCAAAACTGTTTTGTAGGTGCCTCTCTGAATATTTCAAGCTGGTACAAGACCCCCATCTACCACCCCATGTGCTTGTATTGGCTGTGATTTGTCGCCACTAATGGAGAAACTGCTCAAGAGGAACAGTTGCAGCCCTGGTGTAGGCTTTTCTGGATTTTGTTTCTCAGTTTCTTTCTGGTGACACTGTTAATGGGAATGACTTGTCAGTAAGTTCAGGGTTATTTTTCTTGAGCGAAGAACTCATTTGTCTGTTTTACATTTGGTCCGACTTCCTGCAGAAAAGCACCGTGGCCACCACCTAGTGAAGCCCAGTTGGCTTGCAGACCTTCTGGAGTCCCTCCCAGGGGGCCCCAGTCTTTCCTTATCACATCATGTACAGTATGGATCTGTATATGGATTGCTCTTAATCTCTGCTTGCTCCTGCTGTGTTTGCACAGCGGTGAGTCTGCAGTTGTAGGAGCCATGTGCTTTTTCTTCTTACTGATTTCTTACGGAGTTCCCTTGCGACGAGTAGATACCTGGGAAGGGATATCAAGAGTCCAGCATGTATTCTATTGGGAAAGGTGGGACCTAGTCTTTCAGAGAGGAATTTTCTATGGGAAAGGAAGTGGTCCATGCCGCCATTTCTAGAGGAATGTTGTGCTTGTTTACTTGTCACTAATAAGACTTCTCTATTTAATGTTCTCTGGGGTATGTGTTTCTCCCTTGATCCACTTGAAGCGCTTTCTCATGGTTAATGATCTGAATTTGCCAAGCACACTGACTCATTTCAGTGCTGTTTTTCATTATGTAAGCTATTAACGGGTCACCGCTCAGATGCTGGAAAATCTGTTTCAGGCTAATAGCGAGGTGCACAAGGGCCTCTCCATGGTATATTTGCTACCTGGGCACACGTGTTCTGGCTTGATAGTTGGTAGAAAATCCAATGGCAATATAGGACGCAGCATCTATGCCATTAGCAGTCAATTCCTAATCAGCCTTTCATTAACACAGGCAACACTTCACCTTTTCTAGGATTTTTGCACAATGTGACTGAAGGAGGGTGAGAGGAAACACGCTGACGTGCAGAGGAAGGTGTTGATAAGTAAGGAAATAAAATTCTTCCCAGGAGAAACACTGTTCTTGCAGTAGAGGAGGTAATAACGCACGATAAGGAACTGTCTTGGAGCTGCATGTAAAAATCTGGTGCTCTGGCATAGAGTAGTTTCTCTTAAAGTCAGTAACAAGGAGGAATCAGAATTTATGAAGGCAGTTCAGAAGAGAAGTAGTTGGACACAGGAAAGCCTTGAAGAAAACATGGAGGGGGTTATTTCAGGTCCCAAGCATTGACTACTCAAAATTACACTGTTACGGCAGACAGTAATTACTACAGGAGCAGATCCTCCTGTTACCTTTTCTTTGTTACACTCGGATAATGTCCTTTTCCTTACAGATGGTTGCCTTCACATGCACACAGAGATTTTTAGTGTTTCTTCAGTGTGCAGACAAACTGTTTGAGAACAGATGAATGAAAATTAGAGATGGGTCCAAGCTTGGAATTTATTTCTGAACTTCACCCGTTTTCTGGGAGGAGGAGGGAGGATCACATTTCCTGGTTGTGGCAGAACTTCTAGAAGAAAGCAGTTCAGGGTTATTTCCTTTTTATATGTTGTTTCATAAAATCATAGAATTGTCTAGGTTGGAAGGGACCTTTAGGATCATCTAGTCCAACCATCAACCTAACACTGCCAAGTCCACCACTAAACCATGTCTCTAAGCACCACGTCTACCCATCTTTTAAATACCTCCAGGGATGGTGACTCTACCACTTCCCTGGGCAGCCTGTTCCAATGCTTGACAACCCTTTTGGGGAAGAAGTTTTTCCTATTATCCAATCTAAAGCTCCTCTGGTGTAACTTGAGACCATTTCCTCTTGTCCTGTGGATTGTTACTTGGGAGAAGAGATCTACCCCCACCTGTCTACAACCTCCTTTCAGGTAGTTGTAGAGAGCGGTAAGGTCTCCCCTCAGCCTCCTTTTCTCCAGGCTAAACCACCCCAGTTTCCTCAGCCGTTCCTCATAAGACTTGATCTCTAAACCCCTCACCTGCTTTGTTGCCCTTCTCTGGATGCGCTCCAACACCTCAATGTCTTTCTCATAGTGAGGGGCCCAAAACTGAACACAGTATTCGAGGCAGCTTCCCAGCCACTCTTCCCCAAGCCTGTAGCGCTGCATGGGGTTGCTGTGACCCAAGAGCAGGACCCGGCACTTGGCCTTGTTGAACCTCATGCCATTGGCCTCAGCCCATCGATCTAGCCTGTCCAGATGTTTCTATGGCTAAAAGCCATTTTTAATCTCTTTTTCTCTTTCCCTAAATGATAACTGAAAATCATTTAGGGAACCAAACAGGAGAGCAAATAACAAAACAAAAAAAAGCCAACCCCAAACAACCTACCATTCACACCTCATTCGTTTTGGAGAAAGGTCTAATTTAGGCTTCTACTAACTAGGGCAGTCCTAGGAGGAGCTTTCCTCCGTGCAAAGATTCACAGCCCAACGGGTAGAGCTGAGGATCTGGGATGTTAATACCTTTCCTTATCATGGAGAAAATGAAAAAGACAATCTTCGGATGCTCTTGCACAGGAAAGAAATATTACTCTTAATGTGTGTGCTGAGGTCTGAAAAATCTTTTCAAAATAAAGCAGTGTAGAGACAGTTTCCCGACAAGGAAAAAGGGACACTGAAGGATTTATTGTGTTGCGGTATTTATTATGTAAGAGGTATTTGCATGGTAAAGAGAGAATGCAGATTTTATTCAGAATAAAAAGGACAGGATGAATGATGTTAATGAAAAGCTGATTGATGGAAGCAGGAGTTTGTCTACCACACCACTCATATTTTCTGAACCCCAGCAATCATTTTATGGACATCTGAGTTAAATGATGGGTAGATTAATCCTTTGGCATGCTAAATTTGTATAGAGAGTCTGCTGTGCCAAGATGGAGGTGGGATGAATCCAGATCTGATCCTACAGATGTTAGTTAGGTGCCTATTCTCCCCATGCAGCTGAGAGAGCGGCCTCAAGAGAGTGATTCAGCCCAACTATGTTTTGCATTGCATTTTGGCATTACCTATCTCTCCCCACACTGTATGGAAATGTGATACAGCAACAGCTTGGATTTACTCCATCCACCCTTAGGTCCTTAATCGGCCGCCTCAGTCAGGAGTCCAGTTGCCATAAGCTCCTTGTTTTGCTCCACTGACTATAGGGGGGAACCTAGACAGGGGATGGATGGTAGTTTAGATGCCTCTCCATTTTTCTGGACATACAGGAAACCTCTTGATTAATCAGAGGTACTCTTGACAGCTGGGGTTGTTCTGTTTATTTTAGTTCTTGTTCTAAGAATAAGGCTGCTTGAATGGCTGTGTTAATAAATATGATCCCAAGTAGAGGCATGTGTTTTGCAGACTTTTTTGTTATCTGATCCAGCTTCTCCACATCCTCCTTTTGTGACTAAGTTGAACCCACAGTCTGCTGAGTGTCTGCCAGGGTAAGAACCCACCTACCAGACTTGATGCCATTAATTATTTTCCTATTTTGTTTATTTCAGCTAACATCTCTAAACATCATAAGGAGACCTCATAGCATCTCTAAATGCTATAAGGAGACCTTATAGCTTAAAGGGTGCCTGCAAGAAAGATGGGTGGGGACTCTTTGTCAGGGAGTGTAGTGATAGGAAGAGGGGTAGTGGCTTTAAACTGAAAGAGGGTAGATTTACATTAGATATTAAGAAGAAATTCTTTACTCTGAGGATGGTGAGACACTGGAATGGGCTGCCCAGAGAAGCTGTGGAGGCTCCATCCCTGGAAGTGTTCAAGGCCAGGTTGGATGGGGCTTGGAGCGACCTGGTCTAGTGGGAGGTGTCCCTGCCCATGGCATAGAGGTTGGAATGAGATGATCTTTAAGGTCTCTTCCAACTCTAAACATTGTATAATTCTATGCTCATCTAGCAGGTCCTGACAAGAGCTTCTCAGGTAGATTCAGTGTCTTGCTTTCTCTTTGACATCTACTAGTACGGTGTTGGTGGCCATAACTGGTAGGACACAGCATCCCAAAAAGTTCTCTATGGCATTGCCAGAGCTTGAGATTGCTTTGAGTCCCTTTTGTAGAAGATACAAATTTCTTATAAGAATTTAACTCTGCAGGGATCTGGGGCTTGTAAACCACACATTCAGAATGACACCTTGAACTCAGGAACTGTGAAAAGCCAAGATTACATGCCCTCACTTGAAGCCTAGCAATCAAGCTGACAGCGTAGAGATTGCCTCGTGATATATTACTATCAATTAACCACCTGTCAGGGATTTTCTGTGACTCAAAGAGGTAACGGCTGGCTGGCTGCTGCTTTTTAGGTAGTCCCTCATAATATGGTCCTATGTCCTCTGTGTTAGGTAAAATCTAATCCTTGACATTGCAAATGATTTGTGTTCATTCTCATTATGTGATGCATGCCTGTGTGATGAGTCAGCCGCACAACTCATCATGACCAAGACAGCTGAAATTATGCCGTGCTACAGAAGATACTGATTTAGTCACTATTACTGTTTTCTCTAATATATGGGAAGTCAACCATATGTTAATTATTTTTCTTCAGAACAGTTCCATTAAAATTTAAACTGGTGTTATTAGTGGCTTGAAAGTCTCTTTCAGTCATGTGAAAATGCTGCATTTTCACCTCAGAATCCTGTGCTTGGGACGTAAATCCTTCAAAAGCTGGTGTCCCAGACTGTGCTTTTCTTTCCTAAGTGAAAGATGGGACTCCAGTCTTCTGTATTTATGATTAGTCTTGATTAGTCACACATATTTTAAATTTCACAGTTTGTGGACAACCAGTTTCCCTTTACCTGAACCCAAAGAGGAATCTAATGCAGGAGGACCATAATGTGATATTTTAAGATTGCAGTGGCCATGGTGGTTAAAGAACCTAGGCCTTTGCTCTTGATGAAGTTGTGAGATCTGTGCTTCCAAACCCCCATTTTCTGAATCATAAAATCTGTTCAATGCTTTCAATATTTAGTCCTGTATGTTTTAGGGAGGCTCAAGATGAAACATCCAACCCCCCTGGGATCTGAAGGAAAACTGGAAAGATTTTTTTCCTTTCAAGTGTTGAATGGTTTCATGTGCAGAAAGGGAGTATTATCTAACTGATTAGGATCATTTTAAAATATGGTATGCCTGCACTGTGTGAATAAATTTGACAATTTGGGGCTTAATTGGGTAATGCAATTGCACTCACAGACACTTCAACATTGTGTCAACAATTAATGCATGTAAACTTGCTGGATTTTTGTGTGTACTTATAGTGCATTTAAGAATCTCATTTGTGATGAATTAGTCTCTTTTTCTTCTAATTCAGAATGCCAAGAAAATTTTGATATCTTTTTGTAAGTGTTTCTAGTTTTAAAAAGCCCTGTAATTATTACATTTGCTCAGTGGAACGTTACACAGTGGAGTGGGGTTGGGCAGGAGCATTTCGGCTTTGCAAGGATCTGAGTGTGTCACCCGCTAACCATAAAAAGCCTCAGTCCCTGAAAACTCCTGGGACACACTGCAGAAATGTACAGATACTTTCTAAAGGTGATTATCTCCTTCTACAGCCTTTAGTCCCTTTCATCCCCAAAACTCAAAACCATCCAAATAAAACCTCGCAAGTGTCCTCAGGACAGTAGCTTAAAATTTGCATCTCGGAGCAAACAAGAGAGGTGCTACTGATAGCAACCTAAGCTTAAAAGTCAAGGCTCAGACCCCCAAATTAGAAGATTTTGAGAATAAGGAAAGCTTTTTTCCCCTAATCTTCATGCATTTTAATTTCCCACAACTTCTCTCACTATGTGTGTGAGGGGTTGGGAAATAATTTGATGTTGAAAAGTGCACCTTTAATTCAGATCCTTCTCTGCTTTCTCCAGCTGAGATGGTTTCCTTTTGCGTACCCTAAACCAAGGACAACTGCTCCATGTTTCTTATCACTGTCCTGCTTCTTCCTTCCTATTTCACCACCTGGTCCCCTGGAGTCCCTGCTGCAGTAGGACTAATAAATGCTACTGTACAAAATCCCAAGCACCCAAATGCCTTTCCTAACTTTCAAGTTATTAATTTCAGTTGAATAAAAATGTATTATTTTTTGCAGTTTCTTTCAGTTTTCCATTATCTTTTCAATAATAACCTGAGTTTGTGGCAGGACTTCGCATCAGTCAGTTTTGGCTTCCTATCAGTGAGCACACTGAATCAATGATGCCCCAAAACTTCTGATTCCTAATGCTGAGTGTTACAGTGCATGATACTAAATGAGAGCCAGATTACTCTTAATAGAGAAAACTGCGACCTGCTGTGAACAACAGCCTGGAATAAAGGGACTGAGAACAGGTCTGCTCCCCTGCAGGTGGTATCCTTGGGACAGTCTTTTCCTTTGGTCTTTCTTTCCAGCCTGCAGCTCCCAAGTTTAACCATAGATGCTGTGAAATCCTCACTGGAAGATGTCCATGAGCAAAGTCCCTTCCTTTCTGTCACCTCTGCAGCCTTGCTGTGAGTTTGCTCCGCACTCACCTCTGCAGGAATGGCCATCTCTCCCTTTCCTACCCAACCTTGAGAAACTCCCTGTGTCTGAACATACTCCATCATTGAGGCATCCCTCTCTCCAGATGTTTCCGTATAAGTGGAGAAACCTGCAGTAGCAAAGTGTGTATCCTTCATGGCTGCTGCCTGGCCACATGTCTTCTAACAGACCAAAGCAAAACTGGACAAAAAAATCAAGTAGTTACTCTGCTGTAAAGCTGTGAGGGTATTTTCATGTCATAGCATCTTTGCTATGTTGGAATTCATTCTAACTGCTGGAAAAAGCTCAGTTTTATGTAGTCCTTACATGTGATTAGTTTTCAGTGGTTGATTCTCACCCATTTAGTTAGAACAGAAATAAAATATTTCCTCTCCATTTTTTTGTGTAATTATTTCAACATTGTAAATCAGTGAAAAAATATAGCAAGCTCAGCTTTTGGTTAAAATATCATCTTTAGAAATAGCTGTCTGACTTAAGTATAATACAACTGATTTCCTAGTGGTAATTTCCTAAAACTAGTTAAAAAATATTCCTTCCACTTCTTCCTTGATCTGCCCCGCTGCGTGGGACTTGGAAAATGCTTTAATCAGCTTTTCCATTCCTCTTTCTCATCATACCCTGGTTTTGGGACTTGTTTTTTCTTTGCTTAGACATCAAGCAGAAAAGAAGCCCAAGGGCAGCAACAGAGACTGTTGCTGGGTTTGCTTACAGAGCACTGCCCAGGTTACCCAGAAAACTGCAGGATAAAAGGAGCTTCTCACATCTTTAGGGCTTTCTGGTAGGCAATGTCTTCTGCCTCATGGTCATTTTGGAGGGGATAAAATACTGCTTCTTATGGGCCCTTTCCGCATCCGCTCCTTTTCCTACCCCTGTCACGTACCCGCACCCCTGCGGTCCATAGACCTGCCTCTTGGCCCCCAGTGCCTTCCTGCTGATTACCTTCCATCTTCTACGGCATCTCAGGCCGCTCTTTGAACACCATCCTGCAGCAGTGTGTGTCCAACCCCTTTGAACTAGAATGCCGCAGCCAGTTATTCTCTCAGCATACATTCAGACCCATTAAAAGCGGTGGGTTGCTTTTATTAAGGCAACCTCAGTTTCAGGTGCAGGTGGACTGCAGGGACACAGCTGCCACTTTATTGCCTCAACTTTATCACCAGGTGTGGGAATTAGCAGTTCTAATGGTTAAAAAGTAATTCATGTTTTATGTCTCTTATTATCTTGAGACGAGAGAAGGAAAAATCTGAAATGTATAAGCTTTCAGAAGGATGGCACTTGTTAAGATTATAATATTTGCTTTCTCTTAACTCCTTTGACAAAGGAAAGAAGGTAGGAAAACAGTAATTTGGGTTCTGATCTGGAAAGTTGATTGGAGAAGGGGAAGAAATCGAGGAGAAATTATGTGAATAATTCAGAGTCAGTGGTGTAAGCTATGAGCTGTTGATCACTGTTTTGTTATGCAGGCATAGATTTCCATTAATATTCCTTCTTTTGAAAAACTGAAATCCTGTCTCTGCTGTTGTATGCTTAATTGAGCACTTGAGGCAAAAAAAAAAACACCCACAACAAAAAAAAACCAAAACAACAACAACAAAAACAACCAAAAAACCCTATGGCATTCAGATCTGTTCTTGAGATGATGATGTTATTTTATAATCTTTTTGAGAAAAGTTATCCCCTGCTATACATCTTCAATACATTCTCTGAGCTCTCAGATCTCTCCATGGAGTGGGTGGAAGAGGTTTGGTCTCCATTACAGGCTGCGACAGCTGTGGGAAAAGTGGAGTTGCAATGGGTTGTAGAAAGCTAGTGTTACACTTCCCAACACTTCCTTCAGAAATTATTTTTTATATATATATAGTTAAGACAATCTAATATTCCCTGGAGAGGAAAACCAAGTCCACAATTAAATTGAATAGTCATTCTTTAAGAAGACTCCTGTTATTTGCAGCTTAAGTGTGACAGAAAACAGAGTATAGTAACACAGACTCTCAGCAAGATTTTTTAGCTATAAAATATCAAAGCCTCTTCAAAATTTAAGAGTAAACTATTGCACAGCTTTAAAAATGAGTATCATAACTTTAGGAAAACATTGTTACTCTACTCCTTGTAGATCAACATGTGGCAAGATTATTTCAGTGGAAATATGTGCCTACAGGCTCTTTATTTTTTGTGTTTTGTTTAACACCGCTTGGCATCTGAGATCAAGAAAGCTTAAACCAATTATGAGTAGCTGGTGCAGCAAAAATCATGATTGATACATTTACAACACAGGGTCGATTCTTCTGGTAATGTTATTTTATTAAGGAGTGGAGCAAGGGGGAGAAGGGGATGTCAGGCATACGACTTCATAGCACCGAATTAACACAGTGCTCTGACCACATACAAATGTTTCTTCTCTCGATGCAATCAGTGCAAGACGCACTGATTGCAGCATGCAGACTTCAGAGAAGAGATGGCTGTGCGGTTGTTGCTAAGCCTATTTCCCCTCTTCCCTTTGGCTTATTGGATTATTTTGTACAGTGGAATGATAGGAATTTAAAAATGAAAAAGTGCTGTTGAGTCATCTAGTCCATCTTGCAGCTAATGCAGGATTGTTCTCTGTGGATCTTCATCCAGTTGGCTTTAGATGTGATTGGACTTCAGCCAATTTCCTTTGGAAGATTATTCTACAATAGAATACACTTCATTATTAGGAATTTTTTCCCTGTCAGCCTAAATTTTACTTTGCTCAGTATAATCACATTACTCTTAGCTATAGTTTCCTGAAAATCCCTATTAAAAAAAAAAATCCTTAGTGTGTGCATCCTTCCAGAGCTTGTAGATAATTATCATATTTGTCTTTCAATAGTGGCTTTAGTCAAGCTATACATATTTAGTTATTTTAATATTTTCTCATAAATCAGTCTTCCTAGATTAATGATGACTTTTATTACTGCTATCATTGAGCCAAATCTCAAATTTTTCTATTTAAAATTCAACAAGAAAAGGCTGGCCTGAATAAAGATGCACAGATTAGATCACAGTGTCATTGAAAACCCATCCTTTGAACCCCTGTTTGTGACTTCAGATCAGTCTGAATGCCAGCTCTCCTGAGGCAGACTCCAGCAGTAAGATTTGTCTCAACTACCTCGAGTTACCCACAGTGTAAGTGCCCACATCAAAGCTACTCTCCCTAGATTTCTTTTATGATCGTTGGACCCTATAGTTGGGTGCAATTCATCTAAGCTATTTTAGATATCCACATTAGGATGAGAGGAATTGAGCCCTAGAGGCACATATTTCTCTCTCTCAATTAAGGGTAGCCCAAGGTGATGAGCTTAGATACTGACATCTGCAGTTAGTGAGACATATCCCCTGTAGGTGCTGAAGTCTTGGAGATCAGTACAGAACAACTGTGCTGGAGGGCCACCTGATTTACATTGATCAATCCCTCTGTCCTGGACCTCAGACTTCCTTGGGTATTTAAAGATAGGGTCTGTGGATGTTCAGACATCATGGTTCAAGGAGTGAGAAGCCTCGGTGCTGTCCGTGGCAATGTCACCAGAGCTTGGAGACAGCTGCAAGGCGCTTTGGCACTCAGAGAGGCTAGATGCATTGTGTGTCCTGAGACCATTCCTAACACGTTTGAATGGCATTAGAATTCAACACGAAAGTTTGGTGGTTACATTGAAAAACAGAGGGGTGGATAAAATTGCCTTTTGCATAGACATAGAATCATAGAATATCTCAAGTGGGAAGTGACCCGTAAGGATCATCAAGTCCAACTCCTTGCTCTTCGCAGGACTACCTCAAACTAAACTATATGACTAAAAGCATCATCCAGATGCTTCTTGAACTCTAACAGTCTTGGTGCCGTGACCGCTTCCCTCGAGAGCCTGTTCCAGTGACTGACCACCCTCTCAACGGAGAACCTTTTCCTAATGTCCAATATGAACTGAAGCAGGTGCAGCATTTACCTAGAGAGTAGGAGTTCTAGATGCCAGATACCTTGGTTTTCAAGTCTCTTTGGGCTGGAGGAAGTCTATGGTCAACGTCTTTCACTTTCCAAGGCCTCTAAAAAAAATTGCTCTTGTATGACAGATGCCTATTGCTCTCCCCTCCTCTGTTAGGTATTTGTTCTCCACTGACAGCTTAGTGCTCTGAATCCTAACTGCAGCCCTAGGCAGTTGCCTGCTCAGGTGCAGTTCTTGCCTCTTGGCTGGCCATAGGTTATAGTTTGCTCTCCGTGCAGGTATGATCATTCCTGGTTTATACTGGATTAACTAGGAAAAGAAATCAGCGTCCGCCTTTTGTTCATTAGTAAAAACATAAGTTAAATATATTTTCCCAGTGGATGGTTACCTTCTGTCAGACTTTCTGACAAAATATGCTAAGCCTCTATTCCCTATAATTTATATACAATATCCAGGAAAACACTTTGTTCTACATACCTTTGGAGGGCAAACACCAGGGAGGGAGGAGAGCTGTTGAAATTGAAGGATAATATCAGCACAAGATAATAAGTTTTTTAATTATTCCTGAATGAATTTAGACTGAAAATTAAAAGAAATTTTTCAAACATCCCAAGAGGTGAAGTTCTGGAATAAACTCCAAATGCACTAGCTGAATAGAAAACCCAAAGAACTTGAAGACAGAATTTGGTAAATTTAGGGAAGGTTTTGTGAGAATGCATAGAGGCATTTATAGAGGTTAAAAAATATAATTAAGCATGTGATAGGAAGTAATAGTGTTACCAAAGGGCCTAGAAAGGAGACTGGCCACTGCTCATGTGTTTGCACTATCACCTGTTTTATGATTAATCCAGCGGTTGGTGGATTCTGCTGTTTGCTAACAGATGCCAGAAGGTCCCAGGTCTGAGAGTCAGTGGAAGAAATTCTGTGCTGTTGCCAGACCCTTGGAGTGGGGGGTGTCAGCTGCCTTCCCAAAAAACATTGTCGTTCTTGGTCTCTTTTTGGTGTCAGGAAGGGATTATGTGGTGTGCATGTGCCTCTGTGGAACAGATCCTGCATGGTCCTTGTGGACAAAGCAAGACCAGGAAACTAGACAAGACCCAGTTCGTCCTTCTGAGTAGTATATTCCTTCAATACTACAGCCCAAGCACTGTTCCCAGACTTTTCCCAGCTGAAGCCCGTGCTGAAAGCTTGCCAGGCAATGGGATTCTGCTCCTAATTGACGGTAGCTGGAACAAAATGCAGCTATTCATACAGACATGCAACTCTCAGAGACTACAAGCCTGCCACAGCATACAATGCTTTATCTTGACACTAGCAGACAGAGTACAGGCTTGTCTGTTGGGACATTGAACTTTGAAGCATCACCATACTGGAGATGAGAAGGACTTGGAGGAGTGTGCATTGGGCAGGTATTTTTAGCTACCTTTCCTTAAAATTGCTCTGCTTTCCTAATACTGTTTTATCATCACTGTGGTGAACTAATTCTGCCACCAGCCTGTCTGCTAATAATCCTTATCTTGATAAGCTGTTCCTCATTATTTCTGACTTTTCCGAGAATGACGTCTTGGTGCCTGTCCTCTACTTTTAGCAGGAGGTGTGACTGACTGCTTAGAAAGGCTGCCTAGACTCCTCTCAAGTTGTTTGATCCTGCTCCTCTTCACAGCTCCAGCTTCCATATTTTGTCTTGAGACAAGAGGGAACGTTGGCCTTTCTTTGCTGCAGTGCTAAAAATAATGTGAGCAAACACCTGTGAATTGCAGCTGGCCCCATTACAATAGGTGTATTTCAAGGAGGACATGATGGTCCTCTTGTTTCTTCTATGGATTTTTTGACCCACCTGTGGTTTCTGAGGCTGGACTTCACCGGTGGCTAGTTCTGAATGGGTCCTCCTTTTATGCAGGAATGAGGTATCATGATCTTCAAATATTGTGGTGCTAGATGTTATTTAAGGACCTTCCAGGACAACTGAATGTCATGGGTGTGCTGAACTTACCCGTGATGTCCTCCATAGGAAATGGAGGAATGGAAAACTCTTGACAAACATGATCTATATTCAACTTAGTGGAATCCGTTTTTACATTCCTTGTGATTACCTGAACAGGGTTTTCCCAGCAGTTGTCACTGTAGTTCAAGAGGGAAGGGTTAGAGAGTTATTGCCTCTGTTGCATTCAGCTGCTAACCTAGTCTTTCACTGGGATGCAATAATGCAGCTTAGCGCTTCTACCTTTCTTTTAAAAGGAAAAACAACAAAAAAAGAAGTATGCATTTCCTCACAGAGTTTTTATCCCAGCCTTTAGACTGCAATGATGGCAGCACGTTTCTACATATCTCAGACCCTCCGTAAAGATGCAGAAAGGTAGCTTAGGCTCTGTATTGTCAAGCGGAAAGTAGTGGCCATGTTGTGTGGCTCTTCTGCCTGTGCCAGGGCAGGTGAGGACCCTTTCCCTTCAGAAGTTCCTGCCACAGTAAAGTTGCTCAATACATTTTACTTTCATAGAAGTATTTTGGGTTGGGAGTCTTTGCACCTTGGACGCTACTTTTGAGATGGCCTTTAGAGCAGTGAGTCCTTTCTGGCATTTTCCCACAAGTCAGGGAAAGAGGGCATTTCCAGCCATTAGAAATTACCTTTCTTTGAGTGCAAAAAGGTCTGCATTCTTACAAACCTCCTCCTTTTTATTTTTGCAACAGGGAACATGGGTTTATACTAGCTTGCCAAGAAGCTAATCAAAGAAAGGCTACTTCGCTGTCAGTTCAGGCTAGTCTCAGAACCATTTGCTGTTACTGGTGCTGCTGCTGTCCAGTATAGGTACTTTGTCTGTAACAGAGATGGGTGAATACCCTCACTGCGATGGGTGGCAGGAGTCTGCTAGCAGGTAGGGATGTGGGGCTGGGTGGACTGGCCCTGCTTCCCATCTCTTTTGTTAAAGCAGTGCACCCTGACTTTAAACACTGATGTCCCCTGATGGAAACTCCCCCCCTCTCAAAATAACCCATTAAAAAAAAAGTTTTATTGCGTTATCACATAGCACACTCCATTGCACACAGCACGACCGTAATTTTGTCAATAATGGTGTGCAGGTTAATATACTTTATTGAAGCTATTTTGTTAGACTGAAACTGAAATCTGGACAGAAGGCTCTTTTTTTCCCCCTGAAATCTATTAGATGTTGCATCTTTGGGGAGCTGTAAGAAGATTGACTCCCAATCATAATCTGTTCCTCCCTATTTCAGGGAAAAGTTAGAATGTTCAACTTTACTTATGATAATTTGTATAATTTCATGTGGGTTCAGGAGTTAAGAGAGAAGGTGTGAAATGGAGCTTTCTTAATTTGCCTTTATTAACTACATTAACTGAGGATCTGTTGGCCTCGATGTATAGTCAAAAGAGGGGATATTTTTCTGTACTTGTAGATTTATGTTAAAAAGAACAAATTTAAAATAGGGATGGTAATGATGGAACCTGAAAGAGTTACTCTGAGAAATGAGTTATAATAAAGAAAGGCTTGGCATGTTCGTTTGTTCCCAGATTTCAGTCTTAGGTGGAATGCAAAGCCAGAGAACCCACCATCTTGCAAATCTGAATACAAAAAAACAGATGAAAAAATGAAAACAGCCTGCTTCGTTAAATATTGCTACCTGGCATCTAAAAGTGGTACAGAGAGTTAGAGATACCATCCTTTAATTGTCAGTGATACAAACCCAATTCCAGAAAAATGTTATAAACGCTCACTCTAATGTATATTCATTTGCAGAGAAATAAAAATGTTTTCCACAGTGCCTGACACATACTGAATATTCAGTGTAACAGAATGGAAGGGATTTTGCAAGTTAACGCCTTTAAAATGAGGAGATCACAATACATTTCTGACACAGTGTTTCAACCTGGACTCTTATTTTACAGTTTAGTTAATTCTCAATGCAGAAACTGCGGTCCCGTGATGCAGAGATTTGAGAATCTGAGTACTGCCCAACTTAATCATTCTGCCTAAGGCACTGAGCAGAACTCGTGTCTAGCTTTGATAGTAACAGCAATTCCTTCTGTAGTAACGTGAAACATATAATGGGTGATATAAAATAAGAGTTGAAACTGTTTATCTATTAGACTGCTACCTGGGGGATCCTTCTCCTAGCATAATCTAACCAAGAACCACCCAAGAAAGTGTTACTTTGAGAGAGTTTGTTTGTTTTCCTTTTGCGGTCCCAGGACAATAGTTCCTTTGATTTCCTATGAGAACTTGAATTCTGTAGAATGGGATGGACACCCTCCAGCTGGAGAGTTGTAGGCCTAATAAAGAACACATGAAAGAACTGGGACACTGCACCCTCGACCTTGTCTATCACAGACTCCAGAGGAATGTGACTGAAGGAAAGATGAAGAGGGCAGACAATTTTTGTTCTATATCCATAGTCTGTGGATGACTGGGGGTGCTGAAGGTGATTGAAAATTATAAGATATCAAGAATCAGTTTTATGTTAGCGTGCGTCATGGTCTGAGGACTTTTGTTCAAAGGGTGAAAATAGCACCTCTATTAAAAAATAAAGAGTACAGAAACAATAATATAATCCATCTCAGCCCCAAGGCATCACCTAGGCTCCTCTGACAGATGTTTTCAGAGAAAGAAAAGGTCTTTAAAAGGAGATAATCATGGCACTTCACAGTCCTCTTTCTCTTTCACACCTGCCCAGCCTAAATTGTTAAACCCAAGACCCAGAAACTCTGCATCTTCTAGTTTCTGGTGCTCTTACTAACCCATGTTCTTTTCCATGTGTTTTTTCCCAAGTAAAAAATTAGAGAACTTCTATTTATTTTTCCGTAAATTCATAAAGGGTGATTGTGGGTTTTAGCTTCTTTGGCAAAACACTGAAAATGCCTTTTTTTGTTTCCAAGTAAGTTGGTGAAAAGAACTTTCAGTTGTCAGGGGGGAAAAAAGCTCTAGAAAACGTTGGATTTTTCATCGAAAATCATTTTAGCTCATAAGCCATTCTTTCCTTATCTTGATGAAAAGAAAATGATCAGATCTCTAGATCAATAATGTCGAAAACAGCAACAGCAGTGATCATCCTGGATGGATGTTGTTTTCTAATGTGCTTTCATATCTGAACAGTTCCTCGCCCTGTAAATATCAGCCTGACTTACACTCAGGCTTCAACCTCACATCAAGCAACTGTGGGGGAAAAAAAAATAGGGGCTGTTTAAATGCAGCAAGGCTTGGAAATAACAATTTTTTAAAAATGCCAGCATGTCAAAACATTGAAGGAAAATATTGAAGTGTACCAGTGTGCTTCCAGTTTGTGTGTTGCTGAATGCTTTTTCTATTGAATAATCACATCTTGTAGGGTCTAAAGCGGTGGTTCATTGTATGTAATGCATTGCTGTCGTGCTACAAGGCATTAAAAAAAAGAGATTGAAATTATCTGGAGGAAACCAAATCGCTTTATTTCAAAGACAAATTAGATTGATCTATCTTACCGTTCTCCATAGATTTCATAAGCACATTACTTGTTGAAGTGGTATCAGACATTTTATATATTATAGCAATTTGCATACGTTCATTAAGCTGTGCTTTGTAAAGCTTTCTGACAGGGGCATTTGATGAATCCTTTCGCGAACTGCATTGTTTCTTTACGCAGAGCAATCTCTTAAATCATGCCTTTGTCCTTCAGTTTGTCAGAATCAGTAAATGAAGCAGATGTTAATAACTGTGGGAGGGTTTAGGGGTTTTTCAGTGTTTGCAGAATATGGGATAACTGTGAAGGGCATGATGTGTATGTAAAATTGACAGTTGGTGTTATTAAAGAGAGAAAGTGTGCTACAAGTGAAAACTTTCCCTGGCATCTTTTAGCAACTCTGTGAGGTTTTTTGGAACAATCAGATGGGTGGTCACCTCTGAAATAATCACTGCTAATGTTAGGTAGGCACAGCAAATCATGTGCATATTACGTGCCATTGTTCTTACCTTTGGCTGCAAACGTTCTGTCACACAGCTATTTCAGCCATGCAATAAATCATTATGTTTCTCTATAAATACGTCATAAGAAATTCTCAGGTCAGCAGTCCCTTGAGACGCGTCCTTGAGCACTGTCGTTTCATGCGTTATTGCATTAGTAGAATTTTACACCTGGTTGGTGTTTCGAAGGTTACCTTTACGACACAAGTTTTGCTGGACCTGACAGTTCAGCCCTGGCATCTACTACCCATCAGGAAGATCACTTAGGTGAAGATGTTACAGCTGCGGTACAGCATGTGTTTAGGCGGTTAACGTGCTTTGGCTGATGGGTGGTAACTCCTGTCAAGGTGTGGTAACATGAGCGCTCATAGTCAACTGTAGAGACCTTGCAAGTGAAAATAAAACACGCAGCCATAAAAACAGTAAGAGATGAGGGGGATAAGTAAGAGGGGAAAGCAAAGCAGGGGGAAATTAATGGATGTGGAAAAAGTGTTACAAGGCTACTTGGTGGAGAAGGAAATGCAGAAAACCCAGGGGATATTACTGTAGAAAATAAAGGGTAAACCTTGGCCACCCTCTGAACTGGCAGATTTTTATCAGTATACTGGCAGATTTTTTATCATTATCAATATTACCTATTACTTATTACTCCCACTCCTGTAAATAGAGTTGATATTTGGCTGATTTTCACATTAACTTTAATGGCATTCTCTTTATGATTTCTCTACGCCTTATTGTGGAAGTCTCTTTTGGAGAATTGAGTAGGAGATGCAAAGGGCAGAGATGTAGTGGGGTTACTCGTGCCTCTGTGATGGAATCTGAGCTTCCAAGCCTGACTTGTCTGCAGTTGACATCAATGGCAGGGATGGCAACATAATGCGTAGAATAAATAATCCTAGAAGTTGTCATGTTTATAGAGATTGCCTGAAAATATGTAGAGAAGCCCAGTGAGGGATTTCTGTAGTTGTTGTTCTTGCACATGAAAGTAGGCAGCAGCTACAAATCAACGAACTGTTGCTTTTGTAAGAAGAATTGGCAGAATCTTTCACACAGTCGCTGGATAAAAATTTCTACTGCTTCTGTTTCTCAGAGCAAGCCTTAGCTCTCTGTCTGATTATCTTGCAAAAAATGAGCAGTGAAATAATTATCCATGCTGATATTTACATTTTGTCTCTCTGCTTGAAAATTACCAGCTCACAGAAGGGAACAGAGGGAGTCTAGGACTCCTTCGGTGGGCCAGGCCTTTGGAGAAGAAAATGCCTGCTCTTCAGCTGGAGCACATAGGTGCTCCCAGCCAGGTGACCACTGATGCGTAGTGGCTATAGGCTGTTCTGTAACTGAATTGTCTTCACGCCAGTGGGGTGATTCCCTTTGCTTACACTGGGAATCCTGCGGCGGGTACCAGCGGTGCAGCTGCAAGCAAAAGCTCAGGCAATATTGTGGGGAAAGGAAAGAGGCAAGACTTTTTCTAGTGTGGACTCTTTATTTTTTTTAAGAACCGTGGCTATGTGGCAGCGCTGTGTGAAACAGTGTTTCCTGCTGCAGAATTCAAAGATGCTAATGGTGCCACAGAAATACTCCATACAGCATGTACTCATGATGGAGAAGCTGATGTGGTCATCTCAAAAGTTGTTGTCCAGAACAAAGATTGGACCAAGTACATTTGGACACATGAACTATTTTTTTTCTCTTTTTTTCCTCCTTTGTGTCTTTCCTTGGTCTGCTGAGCCTGTTTCTTTCTTCTGATTCATCTTCCTCCTCTTTTTTTGCTTTTTAAAGCATATTAGACTTATCAAATGCATTATGCTCAGGGTCACTCTGCAAGAATCACCAGGAAAATTTACCGAGACTCTGGGACTAATTGTGATTAGGTGTTACACGTATGCTTACAAAAATGTACATCTAGAATTTCACACCTGTAGCTGAACTGCCGTGGTCAGCATTTTTGGACAAGAAAGAAGTAATGCACATAATGATATCCTTGATTTTTCATGTGGTTTCCCTATTCATGCCACTGTCTTGCTGCGAACTAAAGGGAGAATATTGCTTAAATGTATATAGGGATACCTGTGGTTTCCTAAATAATTTATATTTTCTGATATGCTACGGATAGTTTTGCATATTCAGTATGTTGGGTTTGGTCTTCCATTACAGAGAGTTGTAGCAAAATCGCTATTTGAAAATTTTTGATGTGTTTTCAAGAGTTTTCTGCTAATTTTGAACTTGTATGTAGACATTGCTTAAGAATCTGTACAATATTATATATCTTAAATTTAATACCCTGTAAATTAGCATACCATCATTGTTATCACCCACAGCATTTCTCAGGTCATGCACAACTTTAGAAGGACTAGCTCGTGAACTCATTTTAAATAGTAATTTTGCACAATATTTTTTTTTCTTTACTATACTTAAGACATATACTTTTACTGACTTTTAAAAATATATATTATTTCCTTTTCAGATCTTGGACTCTGAACTTGAAGCAATTCTTGGTTATATACTTACTGAAACTTGGAGAGTATCTGCAATAAATAGGTATGTTTAATGGTTACATTCATATTTTGTGTTGGATGATTTGGTGTGTTTGTGAGTTTTGTTGACAGTTTAATGCTGAACTTCTTAAAGCTCTTGATAAATCTCAGCTGCCATGAATGAGACAGTATGATGGATCTTTGCAGGCTGAATTTTCAATAGCACGTGGTATATGTGTGGCCAAAATTGGGAAGGGTGTGGTGCTCACGGTTACTCAGAAATGTGTAGCCAAACTTCTGACTGAACAAAAAGGTGAGTCTGCGTGAGCAAGTAAGAAGTTTTGAAGGTAAAATCACTGAGTCAGAAGAATTAGATCTACTCTTGATCCCCCCATACTTACGTCTATGCTTTAACTGTTTTTTTTTGTCTGTGTTTCCTTTGGTTTTCTTTGTAACTCCTAAAGGTAGTAACGGTACGAATGTGATTAAATACTGGAAGAGAAGGGCCATAAAGGTCGAAAGCTTGGGCATGCTAAAGTTCCAGGAAATTTTCTCAAGTATTTCAGTGAAGCTAGTATCTCACTTGGAACATTTACAGAAAATATTCAGGCAGTTTCAGAAATATGTTCTTGCATATAGCAAAGCAATTTTTAGGTGATTTCTTTTTTAAAAGTCAGGTCACACTTTATGATGCTTGAAACTCTGCTGAGCTCCTAGCACTGGAGAAAAGGAAACAGAAGATTTGAAGGTTTTATTCTTTCTAAAGAGTTTATAGACCTAGATGAGTTTTTGAGTCTCAGCTCTAAAGAGAAAAAGGTTTCTCGAAGATACGGATGTAACAATTGAACTTACCTTGATCTGTATGAAAAACTTTGAAGAGATTTATAATGGGGGAGAGATAGAATTCTTCTTATGGAATAAAATTCCGGACCAGTTTTTGGTGTAGGGGACCGCTCCACAAAAACAGGTTTTGCAGTAAGTTGCTTGTTCTGTAAGAATTAAAATGCGAAACATTTTCATAGTGTGCTTCATCTGTAGGTCCCCAGATATTTGGCAAAAACTGGAGAAGAACCACTGCCTCCATTTTATGTATGGGCTCAGGTACCTGCCTGGATCACTTAATGTATGATTGTGTTACTGCTGGATCTCCTGGATGTTCAGACGTGTGTCCATGCCTGTCAGAGGGTACTATGTCCAATGATGCTTTCAGAGTGTGTGCAGAAGGTCTCAGCAGTGTTTCTGATTGTGTTTCCTTAATATTTCTCGTATCTATGGATATGCTTTTACTTCTTGTCATCTATTCCCTCTTTGTGGTGTGCTTCTTCGGTCTCATTTGTTCTGCTTTGTTTTCTCTTTTGCTCCTTTATTTTGCTTTCTTATGTTCTTTTGCTTTTTCCTCCTCTTTTTAATTCATTTTCAGTCTCTGGAGATTGGCAGCAGTGGGATCTTAGACAAGGAGGAGCTTCAGAAAAAAAAATCATAGCAGAATGAGCTTCCCTTTTACTGCCTCTCTAGAGAGCCCGCTGTAAAAGGCAACTTGCTGTCATTCCTGTGAATTTTCTTTTGCAGCCAGCTCTGCTGGGTGTCCCCTTTGTGCCCTGTGAACATCTGTGTTGCAGCTTACGTCTGAACCCAACTGGAGAACAAATGTGTGAACCTGCTTCTTATTTTGAACAGGAAGCTGCTGCTATTTGTAGGGCACGTGGCCTTGGTTCACCTGCGACTTCTAATCCCCGTCTGGGAGCGAACCAGCCGCCTGTCCTCTCCCCTCCTGCCACCCGTGCCCTTGTCTGTGGGGCAGCATGTTTCCCTCCTTCCCTCAAGACACTGTCCGATGCCCGTCAGTTGTCAGCATTCGCTCTCTCCCTGATTTTTTCCCAAGATGTCATGCAGAAAGGAAGAAAGCAGGAAGCACCGTAAGACTTCTGTGGCTTTTATAGCTTACTTTCTGTTGCTCCTGGAAACTTCTCCCTGCATGCACACAGTCACGCAGGCACCACCCAGTAGCACCATCCTTCTGTGTAAGGAAGAAATCTTCAAGCCCTGAAGTATTTAGGCTCAGGGGATGCTGGAGCAGAAGAGGAAGCCCCATTCTCCGGGCTGCGCTCAGGATTCCAGGAAAAGGTGGTGGCGTTTCTGTGCTGATTTTGGACACGGCACAAGACAGCGCGTTGAGCATAAATTGTGAACTTAACCTCAAACTGACTTGCTTTAAGCAACTTTTTACTTTAAAAGGATGAATAAAAAGAAGCAGCAGTGCTGCCCTGTTTGCAAAAGCGCTGTCCTGCTTGTGCGTGCTCAGCAGCGTTTGGAAAGCGTAGGTGATGAACTGCAGTCTCTGTGGCATATGTGTGCCTCCGAGAGAAGAACTAAATCTGTTGTGTCAAGTTGGTGTCGGCTTATGCTCGGAGGGTTGTTGTGACAAGCCTGGAAGGTGCGGAAACTTTTGTGAAAGATCAGGTGCGATGGCAGAGAACGACTGTAACTCCAGGCTGGGGGGAGGAAGCAGCAGGATTTGAGGTCAGTCTAAATCGGCAGCCATCAGCTGGGAAAGGAGCACGGCTGATTTAGCAAAAGCATGCACCAATTCAGCGACTCCCCTCAGATGCTTGTGTTGGAAGGACTCAGAAATAGCAAATCTTCCTGGCTGACGTTAGCTGAAATGGCTACTGGGCAACCTTGTTTTCCTTCCTTTTCAGTAAATGAGCTCCTTTGGTGGAAGGGTACCTGAGTTTCAGAGCTTTCCAAGTGAGGTTCTTTCCAAAACTAATTGTCGGGGCAGTCCCAGTGCGCTGCAGATGTCTCTGCGCATGTAAATCCCACGCAGGCAGTGGTCTCCCTTGTTCATTCGTGTATGCACTTGTTACCGAGGGAAGGGTTGGTCTGGCTGATTGTACGACTGGGAGTGCTAAACAGCTAAAATTTCTAAACAAAAAAATCTGGTCCTCTTTAAATGTTGGTGGACAGATCTCTGTCTCCCATCTGTGGCAGCCTATGCCAAATAACAGAAGAACTGCAAAGTTTGTGTTCTGAAACCTTGGAGAAATAACTGGCACGCTCCAACTTATTTCTTTTTTTTTTTTTTTTAAACTACACGCAAATCTGAAACATTAAACACAAAAACTAACGTTAAATTGTGACAAGCAGGCAGAAGTGGGGAAGTTCAGCTGGAAGGATTGTGCCTCCTCCGTCCATAGGGCAAAGCTCCTCCGGCACTGCTGCACGGGTATTGCTGTGGGTTAACAGTGGGTATCGTTCGCTCACTGGGCAGGCGGTCCCCTGGCTGTCCCCTGCAGCGGGGTCACCCAAGGTGTTGCATGGCCTGATGTAGCGGGGAGGAAGGTGACTGGTAGCCTTGCAGGTATGTGTGGCTCACAAGAGCCCTCCGGCGGTGCAGAGGGGGCTGTTTTCCTCCCCTCAAAACCAAGAAAGGTTGTACGCCAGAGAGGACAGTGCCAGGTTTGAACGGCTGTTTCTTCAAACAGCTCCTTGCTGGAGTACTTGATCAAGGGACCTCTATTCAGAGGGGAGGGGAAGGGGGATGAAACAGTGGGCTTTTCCTGCTCTGTTTGCTCCACGGGGCCATGGCCCTCAGGGAAGAGCGTCGGAGCAGCCTTGAGGCTACTCCAGAGAAAAGCTGGGGTTGTTACAGCCCTGAGCCAGGAGTTACATACAGATGTTTTATCTATTCTTGTTCTTGCTTGGGGCTTCATCCAAAAAGGACTGTGTTGCTCTCGGTGAGCTTTGGAGCAGCCCCATGGAGCAGCTGGGAAACAAAGCAGGACTGTGCATCGGCTGGTACCAACTGAGCCATGGCAATTTGGTTTGGTTAGTGTCAACTTTTAGCGGTTCCCTGTTAATTTTTAATTTGCTTCTCTGTCTAGGCACTGCACTGCCTTTAGTGATGTGAGTCTCTGCTGTGTTGTCCTGTCTGTTTATCAAAGTTATGCAAATAAGTTAAGCATTAAAACACTTCCCTTTTCTGAACTGGCTTGGCATTGTGACCGTTTGTCTCCCTTTGCGGTGCTAGAAAATGTGTGTTTACAGTAGGTGATTACAAGGATGCCACTTCGGTACCTGGGAACCTGCGAGCAATGTCTTCTTCTGATTCACTGGAACTGTCATGGCTGAGTCATGCTGCTAAACATGCTGTATGTTACCAAGTAACGCACGGTGTTATTAATTGAGGATGTTAGTAACGTGTTACACAACTGTCAAACTTAAAAATTAAAGCGCTAATAAGGAGCTTTGAAATAGTCTTGTTTCAAATTGGTTACTGTTTATAACACCAGTAATTCTGAATGCAAATTTATTTCCCGATGCAAGAAAATGAAGGAAAATGAAAGCAGTCTTTCTGCTTAAATGGCTTATTGACTTCGAGTATTTAAGAAAGGGACAGTCCCTTATGATGTGTGTTTTGTCCACCTTACAGTACTCACCTAGCTGGCTGTCAGCTGCAAGAATCATTTCTTTAGACACAGATCACAGAATCACAGAATGGTCAGGGTTGGAAGGGAACTCTGGAGATCATCTAGTCCAACCCCCTGCCAGAGCAGGGTCACCTACAGCAGGTTGCACAGGACGGCATCCAGGCGGGTTTTGAATGTCTCCAGAGTGGGAGACTCTACAACCTCTCTGGGCAGCCTGTTCCAGTGCTCTGCCATCCTCAAAGTAAAGGAGTTCCTTCTTATGTTTAGATGGAACTTCCTGTGTTCAAGTTTGTGCCCGTTACCTCTTGTCCTGTCCTTGGGCACCACGGAAAAAAGACTGTTCCCATTCACCTGGCACTCTCGCTTCAAGTATTTGTAAGCATTGATAAGATCCCCCCTCAGTCTTCTCTAGACTAAAAAGACCCAAGTCCCTCAGCCTTTCCTCATAAGAAAGGTGCTCCAGTCCCCTAATCATCTTTGTAGCCCTTTGCTGGACCCTCTCCAGCAGTTCCCTGTCCTTCTTGAACCAGGGAGACCTCCTGAAGCTCCCTTGCAGAGTTGCTGCCTGTCATTTCATGCCTGGGGCAAAGATGGTAAATGTCTGAGTGTTTGTTTTTTTTTTAATATGAATGCTCAAGAAACCAATGCCAACAGTGAAGAAGTGGTTACGATCTGCTGTTGGATCTATTGTGCCTTTTTATGGCGTTTGCTTGAAGAAAATGTTTCCGAATTGGAGAGGCAGGTGCACATTCATGTGTGGTGCTTTCTGTATAGATCCTAAGCACTCCTCCTGCTTCCCGTCCTCAGGCATCCCGGCGATACATATTGCTATTCACTGCGCGCTGTGATTGTGTCTGTAATCCTTCCCGCACATAAAGCGTGTGGTAGCCAAATGTAGCAACACGGGAACGAAGTATCATTATTTTGTCAAGACAAGATACCCAGCGTAGACTATCATAAATTGATCCCAGGAGGACAGACCTAGAATATAAACTGTAGTGCTTTGAATATATGCGTGTTATAATTGTCTTAAACGCTTTGCAGCAATTTGTATTGTATTACAGCTGACAAAGTATTTTACCTCCTAGTAACTAAATAATGTAAATAGTGTTGATATTTTTCTTTTCCATATTTATAATTACATTAATTGCTTTGCGTATTAATAACAGTCAAGTGTCAGAGCCCAAGCTGTAGCTGCCAGTAATCCACAAGCAACTTGTTTGCATATTCAAAGTACGAAACTGAAGAGTAATTTCCCTTTTTGCAAGCGCATATCTTCACAGCTTAAATTTTATGCAGAAACGCCCACTGTGTTACCTAAATATTGTCATGTTCAATATCCAATCTAGTGCCAATAGAAGGTCTTTCGGAAATGAAGAGAAACTTTGTGCTAAGAGATCAGAAGACATCTGATGAAAAGTAAATGAAGGGCTCACATTAGCTAGGAATCGTGACTTATTTCCAAATAAAGCTAAATGTTGAAAAAGATATGTCCTGTCTTTGAAAATAGCCTTTTTCAGAAGGCAAAGCTGGAAGATGCAGTGCAATTTTTGTTTCTGTAATGTGATTTAATTGTGCTAAGAATGTGTCGCAGAGAAACATTCCAAGAGTGACTAAATTTTTCAAACAGGAGCTATTTTTTTGGAAAGTTTCCAGAGAAATAGTCTTTCTGCATTGGTATTTTGCAGACTTTAGCACTTTTATTGTTAGAGACAGAGCAAATTGTGATTTCAACATAAATCTGTCTAAAACTTCAGTTAAAGAAAGCCAAGGTTTCTTGTTTTTTCTTTTATTTTCCATTTTTGTTTTCTCTGTAATTATGATGCATTATTTGTGTTGAACTCCTTACTGGAGGCCAGCATTTAATAGAGTTGTTGGTTTTGAAAGTTTGCAAACCGCTGGTATTTGTGAGGTCTGCAGAGTAAAGAGTTAGTTCCAACTTAATATTGCAGATGTATGCTGAACTAACCAGGGAAGAGCAAAGGTTGATTAAATTCACAAAATAAGGTGATTCGTAGTTTTCTAAATATGCCACTCAACCTAAAATTAACTCGATTATTTACCAGTCACACACATGCTAATGAATCCTGACAATCTCAATCGACCCGCTGCGATGAACTTCACTGTCATCTAATATTATTATTTCCTCTGTATTTTCCCTAAAAGGAAAGAGTGATTGTAGCATTTATCGCATGCAAAGCAAAAGCGCTCGGGGATTTTATTATTTTTTTTAATACCTGCAATTCTGGGGTGCTAGTAAATGAATTAAATTTAATTAGTAAGGCTATAAAAGAGGCACTTCTTTTTTGCGAGAGTGTCTCCTAGAGTTTAATCCCCCAGAGATTTCACATGTGATAGTGATGAAAGTGGCTGCTTCTAAGTCAGCATGAGCTATATTATTTAAGAAATAAAGTTGAGGTTATCTTTTCATGCAAAATGTGACAAAATTATAAAAGTAAGATAATACAGTAAATATGATTTATTATTATTTCTAACGTTAGAATAACCTTGGAACAGCATTTTTTAGCTGTGTGTTACCAGTAGCTATAAGAAATATGTAAGAAATTTTAAAATTAGCCAAAATCTTAGATGTGTTTATCTACATTCCTGGTAAATATAGAAATACATTATTTAAATAAAAATGTGGTTATCCTGCATTTGTACTTGACTTATGGGTAAACCTCCAAAAGGCTGCCCTGGATTATGAAATAGTGTCTCTCTTTCCTTTCACAAGGTTTTTCCCCCAAAGCTTTACAAAATCCTGGGTGAAAATCAACATTGATCCATAAAATAGACATCACTGTAGCATTGACATGGGTAGGGAACCGCAGCTGAAGAGATTTCTGGCCTATGGTTATTTCTGTCAGCAAAACAGAGCTAGATAAAGATATATATAATATTTAAAGCTGCTGGGCAATGGCAGGCTGTTTGCAGACAGCTGCGTGTTCAGCCTTTTTGGCTAAAATGGTTAAAGGGCTAATTATGTGGACAAGTCAGGTCTCAGCATGCCCTTAGGGGGAAGTCTGCCATGCCTCAGCTTCCCATGAAAGTTTTGGCAGAGATGGGTTTGAAGCTGCAGCAATCTCATCGTGACATGTGGTAGGTATGAGATGGGCTTGCTAGAACCCATTTTACTGGATTTTACTCAGTCGCTGCCACACACAGAGAAACATAAAAAGTTAAAAAAACCCTGCAATTTTGAGAACTGAAATTAAGTCATCACATTCAATTGAATTTTTTTCTGGGTTGTTCCAAATTATTGCTGAATTTGTTTAGGAGATTGGTTGTTTGATTTTTTGGTGGGTTTTATTAATAATTTCTATTATTTTCTTACTTGATTCATTCAGTGACATCAGCTATAGTGACCAAACAGTTGTTTCCGTGGTGACAAATTGCAGTGTTAGAAGCATCCTTGAATGAATCAGGTAAGAGAAACAGATCAACTAAAAATGGAGAAAGTTTGCTTGCAAAAATAAACCAGAAATATTTGGTAAAGTTTGCAGGAGAATGGCTTGGATATCTAAAAATTATTATAACATAGCTGAGTCTTTAATACATTGAAAGATGCCAGCATGCCTAGTTTCATAGGGAAGCACAGAGGAATCTGTCCACATCTGGTGACAGCAGCCAGCTGGAGAATGCTTAAAATAGATAAGAAAAACTTCATAGTAAGAGTGAACGGATTTAACGGCAAGAAAAAAATAAAGCTTCTTGCTTATCCGCTAAACTATCACAACGACCATCACAGTTCATTGTGATTAAGGTCTAGCTCCTTAACAAATTGCATCTTGAAAGGATCTTGAGTACTTTTGTTATGTCACAGATCTAGTTCCGATTCCATACTGGCATGAGCCAGGAGCAGGACCACTGAAGATGATGGAGTTACGTCAGGCTTATGTAAATGCAGGTGCAATCTGACTTGCATCCAGTATATGTAGCAGGGAACGTAGTTCCAAATTAGGAGGCTGCAACTGATGCTGTTGTATGGTATACTGTATCGTCATGGATTTAAATACTATTTGGGGTACATGCTAATAATGCCAAAAAAGACCCTCGATGTGTACAGTGACAATAAGAATTAATTCCACTCCCGTCATAACAACTCTCAGAGGGAATATTTTGCCTTGCCTAGGCTCAGGCATACTTTCCAGTAAGTACGGAAATAATGGCTCACAGTGCTGCAGAGTGTTAGGAGATCTCAAGGGAAATCTCATCAGATTATGTGATAGGTTTGAAATTAATCCATGTCCCCACTGTATTTACACAATACACAGTTGTCTCTCTGATGGCTTATAAGGAAAGGTAAATGCTACCGTCCTAAATCAGCGAGGGGACTTGCTGCAATACATTCTCTTGGTAGAGACATTTCTTTCCAAGTTGATACAGAAAATGATTATGTAACTTTCTTAACACTGCAGACGTATTGTTGTCTGATTTGTCACCTCATTATGCCACATCATCGTCTTTCTTGCAGTTCTCCTTGCCACCAGTTCAGCAGACAATACTTTTTACACTATCCATTTAAAAAATCTGAAAAGGAAAAAAAACCTTGAAAGCTTCTTGCTTCTAGTGTGGATATTGCCCAGCCATAGACCCATCCGTCCACCTGTCATTCCTAGATGGCTCTTTGGTGAAGGCTTCTATACGGAGCTGCTCCTGTCTCTTTGCAGACTGGTTTGGGATTGTGCCAGGCTTTGCCTCTTCAGGTGTGCAGAATTGTGTCATGTTAGGCTAAAAACTGTCTTCTCACCGTCTTTCCCTGAGGAGCAAGGGATTATCATCCATGGAAGAATGTACACTTCGCCGCACTTGTAAGTAGTGAATATCTCAAGAAGCATATGACAAACTTGCCAGCCCATGGGTTGAGTTTCTTGAGTCCTGCCTGCTCTGGAGGGAATAAGCTAAAAGCTCAATTATGACTCCTTATAAGAATTTAAGCATGCAGGAAAGATGTTCTCTAGTCAGGAAGTCTTAAAAGGACTGGAGGAGGGATGGTCTTCTACAGGGATCCCTTCCTACCCTAAAGTTTGAATACCAGCGCTAAGTTTTGGAGGCCCAGGGCAAAGGGAAGTGAGGACAGTGTGAAATGCCATATGAGACGTGCAAGGGCTGCTACCTTGGACTAGACCTTTACTTTTTAAAAGAAAAGTGACTTCCTGCGTTGCTTCTGTGAACATGGAAATAAAACAGGGGAGACACTACCTTTCTGCAGCTTCTCTCTCCTCTCACTGGTTTAGCTTCTTTTCTATCTGGCTTCCACATTTAGCTCCCAGTCTTCCCTGCAACTTCCTTCCCATTGTAAAATCCATCTGTTCTCCAAAGGCATTTTTTTTGCTCCTTTGTAGGTTCTTTCTCTTACTTGAAGATTCAGCAACCCAGTGAAGAACCTCTAGGAGGTTCTTTTCTTTCTGTTGAATTTTCTTCTTCCCCTATCTGTCTACAGACAGCCTTTCAGTTCTTTTTCCTTATCGGCTGTGCTTGCCTTTATTCTTAAGAGGGCCCATCTCCTTTTCCTTCCAACAGCCACTAGCTGTGGCAGGCAAAGGGTTCATCGGGCAACACCCTTTCTATCTTTCTGCAAATTTGTTAGGTTCATGTAAACATTTGACACAAACAGTGGGTTTGATTTGCTATAAACTCTAGTCCTACTTAGAGCTTCTTTTTTTTTCTTGTCCATTTTGATAGACTGTTGGATCAGTGTATCAGCAGCCACATCTGACACTAGAGTCAAAACACAATAGATACCTGGCTCCCTTTAATTAATCACATAGAAAACGAACGAAAACCCACATAATAATTCATTTCCTCTAATACTAATGCTTCCAGTTTCCAATCGTCTTTATCAGCTTTTAAAAAACATCTGAGTATATATTAGAATCTCATTCATTTTATCTGATAGGTACAAATACTAACACCTTCTTTTCTACTTCTTGTTATTCGTGGTAGCTGCATTTTGTATGTCATTTGTAATTGTGTTTTCCCCTCATATGCACTGGGGGAGGAGAAAGGACTATACAGCCCTTTATTCTTGTTTACCTTGCTGAGCTAAAGCCACTAGAATGGGGCATGCACCATCCAAAGAGCTGTACACTAAATTCCGATCGATTAGTCACTGAGATGATCAAAAAGGAAGCATAGACTGGTGATACGGCTGCTGCTGACAGCACAAATACAAGACAGTGAGGTTGCAGCAGGAAGATCTGAGGAATCATTACGACCGGTAATGATGTTTGAGATGGAAAGAAATCAGGTTGTTTCAGAATCAACGTTGGATTTGTAAGTGACAGTCTAGGGAAAAACAATGTCTAGGGAAAAACAATTGTTATTATTTATCAGCTGAGCTGGTTTTGAATTGAATTGTTTGGGCTTTCTAAACTTTATATGTGGAGAAATTAATAATTTAAGTGCACCTCTTCATGCTTTCTGAAGCATTGAAAAATATGAACCTGAATAGTGTATGGTACTTAAAATCGTGTTTCGCATAGAGGTATTTATCTATTTGTCATGTGGAAGGAAAATTAATAATCTTCTTTGTGCACCAAAACTTTTATACTGAATGTTTTCTGAAATTTCATTGTGTAGAAGCCCTATGGAAGCTGTGCCGTTCAAAACATTTTTGTTTTCTTGTACTGTAATGTGTATTTGTTCAAAGAAAGAAATGCTTATCTGTTGAAAAGATAGCAGTGATAAATTACTTCAGCTTTCGTGCTTACCTACTGTTTTCCATTTGGCATTAAACTCCTCGTTGAATCCCAGAGGTAGATAGATCTGAATTCAAAAAGTTACCTTGATGCCTTTTTTAGCCAACCCCCATGACCTGATGATAAAAAGGAAATTTAGTCGTCTAAAGGACCATTCCTCTTGTATAGTTTAAACCCCACTACATACTGAAAGGATTGTAATTTTTTACCATTTTCTCTGAACTGTGTTAATTTTCAGAGGATGTACAGGACCTCTACCTTTCCTGTCACAACAACAGCACTTTAGATATCAACAGTGTAACTATCTGTTGAATCTAAATAGCATGCAAATTGAGCTTCCCATACTCATCCTACCTCATTATGGGTAATGCTGCATATGCTCTGTTAATCCTTTTGAAAAATTATTGACTCCTGAATAACTTTCTTTTACTAGTGTAAATCATATCTTCATAGTGTTTTTTTCTGTCATTGACTTTTAAGTTCAAGGGTCTGTTTTATTTCTCATCAGAAAACAAATTTCTCTCTATGCTTAACATGAAGTATTCCAGGCTCGTGTTTTCCATTTTAATGGACGTTCATCAGTCTTCCTCGTCTTCTACCCACTGAATAAATGATCCTTATGCAATGCACAATAGGAGCATATAAAACCAGAAGAGTAACAAAACTGTTAAAAAAGCTAAAAGGCAGCATGCCATAATTTAGCTGTATTAGCATATTTGAACGTGTAAGAAAAGTAATCGGGAACTCTTCCATCGTTTGCCAATCTTTACCATCCATCACTTCATAGAATAATTGTTATTTACAAAATATAAACATTGGCCTTCAAATAGGAATCATAGAATCATTTAGGTTGGCAAAGACCTTTAAGATCATCCAGTCCAACCGTAAATATAACACTGCCAAGTCCACCACTAAACCACGTCCCTTAGCACCACGTCTTTTAAATACCTCCAGGGATGGTGACTTAACCACTTCCCTGGGCAGCCTGTTCCAATGCTTGACAATCCTTTTGGGGAAGAAATTTTTCCTNGAACCTCCTTCTCTCCAGACTAAACAAGCCCAGTTCCCTCAACCGCTCCTCATAAGACTTGTGCTCTAGACTGTTCACCAGCTTCGTTGCCCTTCTCTGGACAAGCTCCAGCACCTCAATGTCTTTCTTGTCGTGAGGGACCCAAAACTGAATGCTGTATGTCCCAGCTGACTTTTAGGGTCTGTATCTTCACCTACGTTTTAGCTGGTCCGTATTGGCTGCCCACTGAAGAACTGTAGACATCTGCTTGTGAAGGTGATGAAGTTTCTCAGACTGCTTTAGGAGGAGCCTGCCCTGGGGTGAACAAACATGTGCACTTGACCAAGTACTTAATATCAACATGTGCCAGTTTCTGTCTGATGAGTATAAAGGAGCTTGAGCTTTGGGTTTGATTTGGACAGTGATATTTTATCTGATGAGTCCAGCTCAGTGTATCCAGAGATTCCTACCTGCTAGTTCTTCTTTTGATAGGCCGAGATTTCTCCAGAGCAATTTTGCACCATTGTTTCTGTCACTGCTCTTCCTTTTGTAATGCCTTCTGATATGGATCACAACTGAGACCCCCTTTCCTTACTTCAGCTCAAAACACTGTCCTGTCTTTCAGTGTGGAATCACACTGGTCTACTAACTAAAGCCCAGAGTTCAAATATTTGGGCATGTTTTACTTGCTCTACCACAAGCTCACCCTCTGACTTTCCATGGGGCCACGACGGTATTGGCCTGCATTCTGGTTTCCCTCTCTCTTAAACTGGAGTACTGATAATGATGGTTGCTCATGTACTAGAACAGAATAGTTCAATTGGAAGGGACCTACAACAATCATCTAGTCCAACTGCTTGACCACTTCAGGGCTGAAATATGGCTACTGTTCTACATAAGCTGAGATATGGGACATCTTCATTTGTAAGGTAAAATTCTATGCTCAATAAACTACGCATTATTAGAATTATTGTTAACATCATTACTATTATTATTTCAAGATTCCAACTGGGTTCTCTGCATTCCTAAAGGGATTGCTTTTAGTGTAAAATTCTACCAGGAAAGGTGCACTTTTAAATAATGGATTTAGTATCTTGCAGGGCTCGCTCTACAGCAAAGGCAATATTACTGTTACTGCGGGGCCGTCAGAATTCAAACCCTTCCCATGTGGAAGAGATGTATGACAGAATGATTTTGAAAATGCTACTTCACATTAAAAGTAGCAGGAGAAAATTGTCCCCAGGAAGGTATTATCTGTGTGTAGCCAGTAGTTTAACAAGGAGCTCTTCCAGATATATTCCTACTCTTCTGAAAAAAATCTGTTTTCTGGAGTACATTAGCCTGCAGAGGGGAAGAATCAGGGAAGCTATTAATATGTTTTTCCATTTAAACACAAATGCTTTCTCCTAACTCTGAGAATAGAGGTAGCTCTCTTCTGGCAAACAAATGGCTCTTAAGGTGCACTTTGCTGGATGCGTTTGTGGTATTCTGTAATCTTGGTGGTCTACACAAATGGGCACTATCTCCAGAAAAATGGCAGCAGGCATAAGGTAATTAAAAAGGACCACATCGGCGTGTTGGTGGAAGAGGAGAGCACACAGCTCCCTTCCTGCTGATGATGTGGTTGACTTTCTTTGTGAATTATTTCCCAACCCTGCAGTCCTTCTCTTTGGCAAGGGCAGGGTTTTGGTGGTAGGAGTTAGAATTAGGGGGATTTTGACAGGAAATACCCTCTCAATTTAAAGAGCTGGGCTGCTGCAATTCTTTCCTCCCAGAGGAAATATATATGTTTGTGTATATATATATATTTGATTTTATTGATAGTGTTTAGACTGGTTAATTTGAAATGTGAGCAGAGTAGGCAAGCTGTATTTTGTGGAGTCTGAGAGCATCCTCTTTCTGGAAAATCTTTCTGAAGTTATCTTGTGGTGAGTAGAATTTGATCCATTCTATAGACAAAAGAGGCTGCTGTTTACAAATATTTTGATGAAGCATTAGATGGTGTCATGTCTAGATGGTATGATGGATTTCATTATACTCAGAAAGTAATCCAAGCCTGTTAGAGACAAGTAAATAATGTCAAATTCCTTCCTTCCTTCCTTCCTTCCTTCCTTCCTTCCTTCCTTCCTTCCTTCCTTCCT